>OV656866.1:80585132-80633017 GCA_927399465.1 Sarcophaga caerulescens | reverse complement strand
TGGCAAAAACTGTGAGAGTAAAATAAAATTGCCATGAAAAGTTTCTTACAAATGACTGTAAGTTCCGCCACTCATGTATAAAATTAACACACAAGACATAGGTGATACGAGAAGGTAGGTCGTAATCCTGACTGAAATGTTATAATGGCCAATTACGTACGTATGTATTTCAGTCAACAGTATGGGAATGAATTAATCGGCCTCGACCTTAGATAAATCTTTGCCCATGACGATATATCAAGAGTTTTGAGAATTTATAGGATCTAATAAGTCCATAGTGCTGACCGAAATCCATACACGGCAGTTAGCTCAAGGTCTTTAGTAGGTACTATAGTGCAAATTTTCTGTTATCGTTGACAACGCAGTCATTGCTGTTTCTGCAGAAGTAAAAATCCAACCTTTTCGCATGACCACCAATGGCTGTTACCAGAGATTACCTCAACTCCGATAAGGAAATAGCGGATAAGCTCTCACAGTCATAATATTTATGAACATTGGCAGTAGTGCAATCATCTACTAGATTAAAACTAGTCCCGTATGTTCAATCTCTAATGTAGAAATTATTTTCAACTCTATTTATTTTTTAACATCAAAAACTATTCGTTGTGAAGTCGAGTAGTCCAAATATAGGATCTTCCAACGGGGATATTGAATTTTTGACAGTTAATAACCTTGTGAAACTACTTATCATTATTATTCTGTGGGTTTTATCAAATCACCACAGACGATCACTCACAACAATGTGCATTCGCTAATTGCGCTCTGAGGCATTTGGAAACTTACCCTAATTTCCATCCAAAAATCATCTTCAGCGTTGAGGGCCATTTCTGAATACATGAGTATTGTAAACAAATAAAATTGTCGATTTTGGGATGACACCAATCCATATGAGATCCAAGAGTGTCCAATGCATTCCGAAGAAGTCACTGTTTGCCGTGGCTTTTTGGCGAGCGTCGTCATCGGTCCACATTTCTTGGAGAACGATATTGGCGAGGCCATCACTGGCAACAGTGAGCACTTTAGGAACAACTTCTTATGACCAGAATTTGATGATCTGGAAACTAACGTCATATGGTTTCAATAGGACGGTATGTGGTACCATACATACATAATTGGTCATTACAACTCTTCAGTCAGAATTACGACCGAACATCTCATACCTCTTATGTTGTGTGTTTTATTGTTTTGAGAAACTTTTCATGGCAATTTTTTATTTTCTCTCAGAGTTTTTCCAGAAATCTGCCGAGAGGAAGTCGGCGAAAAAATATTTTTTTTTAATTTTTCGTTTCGTTGAAGATGTCTGTAGTCGCCGTAGTCTAGTAGGTAGTGTGTTGGCTTATTAGACGTAAAGCCCGGATTCGTATCCCAGGTCAGGCATCACAACAAAATATGAAAAAAAAAATATTTCTTCGGCGACTGCCTCTCAGCAGATTTCTGGCAAAAACTCTGAGAGTAAATAAAATTGCCATGAAGAGCTTCTCAAAAATCTGTCGTTCGGAGTCGACTATAAACTGTAGGTCCCGCCACTCATGTATAAAATTAACGCACACAACATAAGTGGTGTGAGAAGCTAGGTCGTAATCCTGACTGAAGGGTTGTAATGGCCAATTATGATGTATGAATGTAGATGTCTGACCTGGGATTTGAACCGTGGCCTTACGTCTAATAAGCCGACATACTACCTACTAGACTACAGCGACTTCATATCATATCACAAATTAAGAAATTAAAATATTTTATTTAAAATAATACTGGGTTATGCATTTCGTGATTTCAAAAGTAAACGTAAATAAAACACATAAAATATTTTTTTCATGATATTTCTTTTTTTATTGTAAAGTTTGAACGTTGACATTATGTGTGAAATACTACATCATTTAAATGACCTCCACGCGAAGTGTTGCAATCATTGATTCTTTTGAGGTAATTTTCGACCACTTTTTGACACATATTGGGCGGTATCTCAGCTATAACTTGACGAATGTTGATTTTTAAGTGCTCAAGAGTTGAAGATTTATCTGCATAAACACGGTCTTTCGCGTAGTCTCACAAAAAAAAAAGTCTAATGGTGTCAAATCGCATGATCTTGGTGGCCAGTTAATATCACCACGACGAGAAATTACCCGGCCAGGAAATGTCTCTTGCAATAAAGCCATATTCGCTTGAGTTGTGTGGCATGTGGCACCGTCTTGTTGAAACCACATATTCTCCAAGTCGTATTCTTCAATAGCAGGCAAAAAAAAGTAGGTTATCATATGACCATACATACATACATAATTGGTCATTACAACCCTTCAGTCAGGATTATTGACCTAGTTTCTCACACCACTTATGTTGTGTGTGTTAATTTTATACATAAGTGGCGGGACCTACAGTTTAAAGTCGACTCCGAACGACAGATTTTTTGAGAAACTTTTCATGGCAATTTTTTTTTACTCTCAGAGTTTTTGCCAAAAATCTGCTGAAAGGAAATCGCCGAAGAAATACTTTTTGTATTTTGTTTTGATGTCTGGCCTGGGGCTCGAATCCTGGCTTTACGTCTAATAAGCCAACACACTACCTACTAGACTACGGCGACTTCTCATATGACCATAACGCTCCGAATTGACGGTGACACTCGTTCCATCGTCGTTTTCTAAGAAGTAAGATCCAATCACACCTTCGGACCAAAGAGCGCACCAAACAGTGACTTTTTCTGGATGTAATGGCCTCTCTTCAATTACTTGAGCAATCTCGGAACCCCAAATAAGACAATTTTGTTTATTAACATACCCACCGAGTGCGAAATGTGCTTCATCGCTGAAGAAAATTTTTTTTCGAAAAATTGCCGATACGCACGATACGTGGCTGTGGCGGAATCACCATTTTTTTATTAGGTTTTGATAATTATTATGCGTTGTGTGATAGTTAAGCGATCCATTTTCGTCAATGTCAGACTTTCAACTGAAAAGAAAAAAATTGGTTTCACAACTTTGAAACCACGAAATGGATAGCCCTTTACAAACAACATTTTCTAAAAATTAATTAAATTAAGATTATTACGTACATATGTATGCACAATTTACATTTAACTGCTGTTTACTACAATCCCACAAAATTAATTCTTTGACCCCTTTTCGTTGGCCACACTCTTTTCTATAAATATTTACAATATTTACCGCAATTCCTTAACTTTGCGTAGATCTATATTTACTTACATTTTAGAATACACACTCAATCATGTAGTGAGACTTACTCAGACAAAACTTTTGTTTCCGTTTTTATTTTCGTCAAACCGACGGATTTTTGGGGTTGTGGGGGGTTAAAACAATTTTTTGGTAACTTTAACGTTGTCTGACATTTAAACAATTGCAAAAAGCATCAACAATTATAAACACAGTAACAGTAATACAGCATAACTGCAACAGCATCAAATGTAACATCATTATCATCAGCATCATCATCAAAATGTTGTTCAAAGAGTTTTTAATTTGAAATTGAAAATTTTGTAAACAAAAGTGTTTTTGAAGTGTTGAAGTATTTCAAAGCCTGGATAGCTAGCACAGGCAAAAGCAAACACATACAAACGCAAAAGTTTGATGAACGCATATGTTTTACATGCAAGTTTCCATCTACAGATGGTGCACGAAAGAAATGTTTCGATGATATTTATATTTCGAAGTGGTGTGTACAAACAATGTAAATAAATTCGCATCTAATGTCCATAATTTCTCACACATGAAAAGATATAGAGAAGATGTATTCCTACTCAGAAAAAAAAAAGAGAAGCCAATGAAAAGATGGAACAACCGATTATGCATTTTCATGGACCTGAAAGGAGTAATAAATAATAATTCTACGAATCGAATTTTATGCTGGGAGTGCTATCGGGATACTTTTAGTAGTTTTACGTCATAGTGTCTTTTCTTACATACATACATACATACATACATAATTGGTCATTACAACCCTTCAGTCAGGATTACGACCTAGCTTCTCACACCACTTATGTTGTGTGCGTTAATTTTATATATGTATGAGTGGCGGGACCTACAGTTTAAAGTCGACTCCGAACGACAGTATTTTGAGAAGCTTTTCATGGCAATTTATTTACTCTCAGAGTTTTTGCCAGAAATCTGCTGAGAGGAAGTCGTTGAAGAAATATTTTCATATTTTCATTTTGATGTCTGACCTGGGATTCGAACTCGGGCCTTCAGTCTAATAAGCCAACACGCTACCTATTAGATTACGGCGACTTCAAGTGTCTTTTCTTAAGCGCTTTCTATATCTAAATTTAAAAAAAAAAGAATGCGTGTGTAAAGTATTGTCGACATTTTTAATTCGTTTGAAAGACTTATTGATGCCCTACGTTCAAAAGTTCGCCAAAGCTTCTGTAAGTAAAGCACATCCGATATTTCTTTGCTTTGAACATCGTTTTGATTTTATTGCGTATACACCTCCGACTTAAGAAAACTCTACAAAAAGCCTAACGAGTGGTTCTTTCCCGTCTCCTACACGTAAGATGACCATGCCCTCTAATCTCTCGTGGGAAATATTCAATGTAGCATGGATATATCGTTTGTGTCCAGATTTAAGTTAAAAAAAAGTTAGTAGTCATCGATCTATAGTGCTTGCCGTTAACTGTGATGGTCTGACTAATGTCGTCTATAAAGAAATATGGATCGGATGCATTGGACATCAGACATTAGATAAATAGATGTGGATTGGTATCGTCTCAAATTCGACAATTCTGTTGGTTCATATACTAATTCATCTAAGAATGAGCCTCATCGCTGAAGATGGTTTGCCAACTGCTCTAGAGCCTAATCAACAAACACACGTCTTTGTCTATGGGCGTTCGTGATGATTTGGAAAAATAAAACAGACTGTATAAATAACAACCAATTTGACAGATGTGGCTTCAACAAGATATCTGTTATTAGCTTGCAAAAATTCGGAAGTCTTTGTTAAAAGACTCTTTGTAACCACATCTGTAGAAGTTATAGTGGTGTAGATGAAGAGAGGACACTGATTCACTTTGTCATTTTGCAACGCTGTCTACATTCAAGGAGAAAATTGCCACTGCTTTCTTCCAAGACTATCTTGTGGTTTAGCTATATAATTGGGGGTACAATTATGAGTCCATTGGGGGTATGAGTCCAACTGCATACACGTTAATTTCGTCATAAAGACATACATACATACATAATTGGTCATTGCAACCCTTCAGTCAGGATTATTGACCTAGTTTCTCACACCACTTATGTTGTGTGTGTTAATTTTATACTAAGTGGCGGGACCTACAGTTTAAAGTCGACTCCGAACGACAGATTTTTTGAGAAACTTTTCATGGCAATTTTATTTACTCTCAGAGTTTTTGCCAGAAATCTGGTGAGAGGAAATCGCCGTAGAAATACTTTTTGTATTTTTGTTTTGATGTCTGGCCTGGGGCTCGAACCCTGGCTTTACGTCTGATAAGCCAACACACTACCTACTAGACTACGGCGACGTCATAAAGACTAGTGGTTATTTAAAGTTAAGAAATAATTTGTAGAAGAAGCGGTTCGGTCGACTTAGGTAATGTACTATGAAGGGGAAAAAGGCTTTGCTTCTTGTGTCATTAGTTATTACAAATTTTGCAGAAAAATTCTCTCACCCACGAGTGAGGATACTTAATAAACTTTATTTTTAAAATTCCTCCTGCTCAAGAATGAGTTTCTATTGAAAAGTTATCTTCAGTGTCGAAACTCATTTTTGGCTCAATATGTACTTCAACAAAGTCGCCGTAGTCTAGCAAGTAGTGTGTTGGCTTATTGGCTGTGAGGCCTCGGTTCAAACTCCCGGTCAGACATCTCCATCTCAACGAAATATGAAGAAATATTTCTTCGGCCACTTCCTCTCAGCAGATTTCTGGCAAAAACTCTGAAAACAAATAAAATTGCCATGAAAAGCTTCTGTCATATTGTTTCTTTCAGGATTACGACCAAGCTTCTCCCATTACTTATGTTGAGTGTGTTAATTTTATACATTTTATACATGAGTGGCTGGACCTATCGTTTAAAGTCGTCTTCGATCAGATTTTTAAGAAAATTTTCCATGGCAATTTTATTTTCTCTCAATGTTTCTGTTAGAAATGTGCTGAAAGGCAGACGTCGAAGAAATATTTTTTCGTATTTCGTTCTGTAGGAGATGTCCGAACTGAGACTCGAACCGTGGCCTCACGTCTAATAAGCGAATACACGACTTAAAACCTATAAATACTCCATTTAATCAGTTCATGTGAAAGTTGGCTTTCTGTGCCTGATGTTCATATTCGATCCATTATGGGACTAAATACTAGGACTCAATTTCCTCAGATCGAGTTTTTAAACGAGCAGTAATCAGGTTTTGGCAAATTGTCAAGCAATGCTAAAATTGTAGAAATCATTTTATGACCTTTTAAATTGGAAGAAAGAAGACCACTTGACAATAAATTGAAGTAATAAAATTACTGGAACCATTTCTTGAACAAAATACTACACACCATCAAACAGTGAATTTTTTTTCGGGTACACACTTTCATTGTTATCAAGTGGTACTAGAAGTGGTAGCAACAGTTACATGTGTCTGTTCGTTGAAGGATTATGGACACAAAAGAATCATAATCTGTTGTCCGTTTGTTGTTTGTTTGTTAGTTTGTCTATTTGTTTTGTTATTGTTGCCATTGTTGTTGTTGTTGTTGTTATTGTTATGGTCTAATATGGTCTGTTTTGATGATGAGTTGTTTAAAATTTTAACTTTGAAGATCCCTTCTTTAAAATTAATTTTCTAAACCAGTTAACAGCTGATGGCCCTTTTTTGTAATTATTTGGCTCAAATTGGATAATGAACTTGTAATTGATGTAATACGTTTTGTAGAGTCTAGAGTCTGATGCAGTCTACACAACAACTCTGGTAGCTTAATTAGAGGAAAGAGAAAGAAATAATGCTTTGGCATAAGGAACAAGAAACGTAAGCGAACTAAAGTTGATGTTTTTGAAAAACAAAATTTTTGTTCTTTATTTCAATGAATTTTGTTTTTAATTTTTTTGAATATTAAATGATTATGGAAACAACAACAATAACAAAAGCAACAACTATTTATTTATTATCCTTGCTCCTGTTAAACAAAACTAACAAATGATTTATGATAACAACACTAATGGAAATGCTGACACAAATTTTCTTCACTTAAACTTGATGACTGTGATGATGACAATTCTAATACAGCATCCATGCCACTCCATCTACTATACATACTCTAACTCTAAAAATGAGGAGTGGTGAGTCAGTCCATTGCTTGCAAGGGAGGTGAGCATTTAATAAACATTTTTTGCTGTTGTTGTGATTGTTGCTTTTTGAAAACACTATTAAATTGGATACAAAACTGTTAAATAAACTACAACTCATGATGGAACGACATAAACGACCAACCAACCGACCCATTGTATTCACTACAAAAAGAGTAACAAACTGCCATAAAATAAAATAGAAAAACACAACAACAACGTGTTTATGGTGGAAACAAAGTACAGCAACACCAAAAAGAGAGTGAAAAAAGAAACAATTTTTTGGCCACACATGTGTCAACATTTATTCACATCACTTTGCTGAAACATGTTGTAATTGCAGTTGAAGATTGTTGTCCAACGCAATGTCAACATTTACAACCACCATCAACTGACATCAACACTTTCCCTCACACACACATCCACACGCACATCACAATCAAAATGCTTAAGCAATTTACACATATAACGGGTGATTTTTTAGCTATTATCTTTTTGCAACACTGGTTTAAACAGTTCACCCACGTTTTGTGTTTTGTTTCACTGTCAAACATCTTCAGTTTGGTCTATAATTTAACCATGAATCGTCTTACAAACGAACAACGCTTGCAAATCATTGAATTTTATTATCAAAATGCGTGCTCTGTTGTCTGAAGTCTGAAGTCGCCGTAGTCTAGTAGGTAGTGGGTTGGCTTATTAGACTGAAGGCCCGAGTTCGAATCCCAGGTCAGACATCAAAACGAAAATATGAAAATATTTCTTCGGCGACTTCCTCTCAGCAGATTTCTGGCAAAAACTCTGAGAGTAAATAAAATTGCCATGAAAAGCTTCTCAAAAAACTGTCGTTCGGAGTCGACTTTAAACTGTAGGTGCCGCCACTCATGTATAAAATTAACGCACACAACATAAGTGGTGTGGGAAGCTAGGTCGTAATACTGACTGAAGGGTTGTAATGACCAATTATGTATGTATGTATGCTCTGTTAAGAAAGTCCATCGCGCGCTTCATCCATTTTATGGTCAGTTTAATCGACCCACTGAAGCGGCTATTCGGGCTATTGTGACTAAATTTCGCAACAAATTTACATTGTTGGACATTAAACCACCAACACGCTTACGTAGAGTGCGAACTGAAGAAAATATCGCAGCTGTATCGGCCAGTGTTAATGATGACCATCAATTATCGATTCGTCGCCGTTCGCAGCAATTGGGCCTCTGTTACTCAACAACGTGGAAAATTTTGCGAAAGGATTTAGGTGTGAAGCCTTTCAAAATACAGCTGGTGCAAGAATTGAAGCCGAACGACCTACCACAACGCAGAATTTTTGGTGAATGGGCTTTTGGAAAGTTGGCCGAAGATCCACTTCTTTATCGAAAAATTGTATTCAGCGACGATGTTCATTTTTGGCTCAATGGATACGTAGATAAGCACAATTGTCGATTTTGGAGTGAAGATCAGCCAGAAGCATTGCAAAAGCTACAAATGCATCCAGAAAAAGTCACAGTTTGGTGAGGTTTATGGGTTGGTGGCATCATTGGACCGTACTTCTTCAAAGATGCTGCGAATCGTAACGTAACTGTGAATGGTGAGCGCTACCGTGAGATGATATTCAACTTTTTTTTGCCCAAAATGCAAGAGCTTGACTTGCATGCGATGTGGTTTCAACAAGACGGTGCCACATGCCACACAGCACGCGTAACAATGGACTTATTGAGAGGCGAGTTCGGTGAACATTTTATTTCACGTTCGGGATTGGTCAATTGGCCGCCTAGATCGTGCGATTTAACGCCTTTAGACTATTTTTTGTGGGGCTATGTTAAAGCTCATGTCTATACAGACAAGACCGCTTCAATTGACGCATTGGAAGACAACATTGAAGCATTTATTTTATTTTATTTATTTGCTTACAAGAGCTTTAAGAATGTTATTCTTTTATAGCTCAGTAGTATATACACAAATTATATTGGTCATTAGTATTCCCTAAATTATAGTGCAATTGTTTTATAACGTAATAACTAATACACAAAAAGGCAATAATTATATTTCAAATAAAATTTCTAAAATAAAATTTAAAAAAAAATGAAATTAGTATAAATGCTCTTTTTTTTTTTAAAATATTTGAGGACATAAATATAGTCAAAAAGTGACTTCTTGAAACTGCTCTTTCTCGAAATGTTTTTAATAGTCATTGGTAAGGAGTTCCACAAATTAATTGCGTTGACGAAAAACAATCTGCTAGTATTGATGTAAGTGTATCTAGGTATAATTAGAGTTGTATATCTAGTGGATCTAGCAAATACAAGCTTCTCAAAGAGATAGGGTGGTTTCTTACGATAAAGAAGATTATGTAAGAATATAATATTTCAGTCGCCGTAGTCTAGTAGGTAGTGTGTTGGCTTATTAGACTGAAGGCCCGAGTTCGAATCCCAGGTCAGACATCAAAACGAAAATATGAAAATATTTCTTCGGCGACTTCCTCTCAGCAGATTTCTGGCAAAAACTCTGAGAGTAAATAAAATTGCCATGAAAAGCTTTTAAAAAATCTGTCGTTCGGAGTCGACTTTAAACTGTAGGTCCCGCCACTCATGTATAAAATTAACGCACACAACATAAGTGGTGTGAGAAGCTAGGTCGTAATCCTGACTGAAGGGTTGTAATGACCAATTATGTATGTATGTATAATATTTCGCATCCGAAGGTAGTCGATTAAGTCACAGCCCAAGGTTATTTTCCTCCAGGACGATACACTGCTAAACCTAGTTAAACTATACACATACCGCGTAGCATTATTAAAAGATACTTGCAACTTATATAGCGACAGAGAGTCCGATTTACTGTAAACCTCTGCAAAATAATTAATCAGTGGAAGTATTAATTGAATTATAAGTTTCCTCTTAACTTCAACTGGTGTGAAGTTAGACGACATTCGTAAATTACGAAGCAAGAGGTATACGTTACGCACAACATGATTAATATGGTCAGTGCATGACAAGGTGGAATTGATCCAAAATCCTAAGTATTTAATCTTACTAACGTACACAAGAGATGTGTTCCCCAAGTAAATGGTCGGAAAATAACTCAAATCATATTCCCATCTACTGATTGGTAAAATGTAGGAATTTCCAGGATTGAGCATAAAGTTATTATCCTCAGCCCATTTTAAAATAGACCTCAAGTCATAACTAAGTTTGTAACTTGTATCCTCTATCAGACCAATACGGTTTGAGATGTACAGCTGAATATCGTCTGCGTATGCATGTACCTTAGTATACCTGCATACTGAAAATAAATCATTGACGAACATACTAAATAGCAGGGACACGGACCCCTCTGGAACACCAGATGTTATACGCCTCAGCCCCGACTGCCTATTTCCAATAATTACCCTTTGGGCTCGCCCATACAAGTAGTTTTCCATAAGAGATAAAGCGGTATTTGTAAATCCAAAATAGTGCCCCAGTTTTCGACATAAGATTAAATGATCAACCCTGTCAAAGGCCTTTGAAAAATCCAGTAGACACATAAGAGAGAGGTTTCCTTTGTCATATTCGGGCCTCATGTCATCAATTACTTTCAAGACCGCAGTAGTACAACTATGAGCAAAGCGAAAACCAGATTGGAATGGGGACAAGAGATTATTGTTATTCAGATATGACGTAATCGTATTCGTGAGATACCGGCCGAAATGTTGTTAAGAGTATGCCAAAATTGCACTAAGCGGATGGAACATTTGAGGCTCAGTCGCGGTCAACATTTGCATGAAATAATCTTCAAACATTAAATTATATGGACCGTACTATCGATTCAAATAAAGATTTCATGCATTTTTCTGAATTTTATGTGTTTTTTTTTTTGAAAAATTTTCCTATAGCTCTTAAAAAATCACCCATTACATCCATGTGTGTTACGTTAACCCGATACAGCAAGCAAGGCAAGTGATGTGTGTTGAAGAATAAAGAAGAAGAAAAAGAAAAATATGAACTGAACAACTATAAACTAAACGGTTGACCATTGTAGGATTCCCATAAATTTTAAACCTCTCTGAGAAATACTGGGCACAACTGAGCAAGCACACACACACTGATGATGTGTCATTTCGTTGCTGTTAATTGAAATACGCAAAGATGTTGAGGATGTTGTTGATGTAATTCAACATCAAGAATCATATTAAGCTGTGACTACACTTTTTTCGTTTGTGAGACAATTGGTTACTCAAGTAATTGGAGTAGATATGGAAGAACATTTGTACATACTTTTGCGTATGACTGATACATCTAGAATTTGTCTTAAGGTTCGTTAAGTATATTTTTTAATTAAATGCGGAAAACATATGACTTTCTTAAAAAACGTCAAATAAGGTCGTGGTATCCAACTGCATACTGCAGGTAAGAAAATTACTGTCATTTAATAATGAGCATAATTGCGTGGTTCTCAATAAATACAACTTCTCTGGCCGTCGATTGGCTTTCGAAGAGCTTAGAGTTTTCCTTTTCTATATATCAACTCGGTCTCTAGGTTTTCTTTCTAGAACCTGGAAGTATTAACAACTGACAATGTGCTAATAGAAGATCCTATTAAGGCCACATGACTTCGAATACAGGCAAGGTGCCGCAGCAAATCAAACCAAAGCTAGATAATGAGTCAAAGGAAAATTACTGTACATCAGAGATCAGCAACGAGTATTCAAAACGATGAGTAGATTCGAGTCATACTTATAATTTCAGCTACTTATACGCATTCACACTTATTTTAATATTATACTCATTCTACTCATATTCAAAGTTAGAAATACTCATCGTACTCATACTTAACAATACGCACGATGTTGTTGATTTCGATTCTCCATGATTCAACATATACACGAAGCACAAAATAAGTATGATTCGAGTACGAACACCACAATACTAGCTAGAAGGTTGTGTGTGTGCTTTGCTTGCTGTATTTGTTTTTTCTTTTCTCTTCTTTTGTAAATGCAACAATAACTACTACTGTAAATTTTGATGAATGATTCGAGTGACTCGAATCATTCGTAAGTATTATAAGTATTTTTCTAAATTTATGAATCTGAATGAGTAGGCGTATGAATCAAACAATGAATCGAATGTTGTGAGTTTGATGTCAACGTTGTACTCATACTCATTGCAACCTATACTTATAAATCAATGTTGTAGCGAGTACGAATGAATCAGAGTAGTTGAATTTTAATACTCTTGACTCACTCATACTCAAAATTTCATAAGTACCTATGAGTAGCGAAAATACGATTCATTGCTGATCTCTGCTGTGCATTAGGGCATTCATATGAGACGTATTGAAGTTGGTAACATGGCATATGCAGAGACGAAGAAGAAAGCAACTGTGTTTCAATTATGTGTTTGAACAAATTAATCTCTGGGGTATAGATTTAAGACACTGAACGACTTTATAATGCGCTCTGGATGGTTCCGACATTTGATGGAAAAATTCATGCTGATTATTATCTCCACTGATGAATGAATTGATTGAGCAACGTGGCGATTTATTGGGTCAATGGGAATGTGATTTTACAAAAAAAGCCATCTTTTTGGATGAAGCTCATTTTCATCTTGGTGGGTACGTTAATAAGTAAAATTGCCGTATTTGGGGATCAGAAAACCCACACGTGGTCTTACATTACAAGTGACTGTTAGGTGCGGCTTTTGTTTGGCCCATATTTCCTTGAAAATGAGGGCGGTGTAACCAATAAGGTCAATGGAGACAATGATAATCAATTTTTAGTACACGCTCTCCATGGTATTGATATGAACGATGTTTGGTTTCAATAGGATGGTATAACTTGCCACACATCTCATGGTACAATCGACTTATTGCCTCAAACGTTTGATGGTCGTTTAATTAACCAAAATGCTGTTGTCAATTGGTCGTCAATAAGCTGTGATTTGACACCGTTAGACTATTTTCTGTGAGGCTCCGTTAAAGGAAACTGTTACGCCGGCAAACTAAAGACGATTGAGCTTTTGAAGGCCAACATTCGTGATGCCAATCCCGAGATACGACCCTATACACTCGAAAAGTGCACAAAAATTGTTCCGATCCAATGAGCTACTGTGAGGCCAGCCGCGGCAGCCATATGAATGAAGGAATATTCCATTTCTAACCGGAACAAATGTAGAAAATTTTTTTGTTTTACTGCATTATTAAAATAAAATTTTTAAATTTCCCATCCTATATATCATATGATATATATGATTCCTTCAGATTGGCGATGTGTACTAGTTTTTTAAGCACAAGTTTCAGCTTTTAAAAGGGGTGTACACTGAATAATATTGTTACGAAAATGGAAATGGTGTTGTTGAAATAATAAGCAAAAGCTCCAAAAACAACACAATTGACTTGATCACACATAAAATGATAAACAAAAGCTCCAAAAACAAAACAATGCAGTTGTTCACGTGATCAACGAATGAGTAAGCATATAGCAACAAAAACAACAGGCTTGTTTACAAGATCGATGAATAAACAAAAAAAATATAGCAACAACGTATATATATATATATATATATATATATATATAAAATATAACGGAAAGACAAACAAACAAAACAACAACAACTCTGCCTGGACGAAAGTAAGCAAGATACATGAACAACAAAAATGGAAACAAGTTGTTTACATTTTTGGATTGTTCCCGAAGGTCGTCATCATCCTTCAAGAGCATTCATCACACTGTTGATCCAGTGATATAAAAGGCAAGATAATGCGAGCAACGCGGATTCAGTTAGAATTCAGTCAGTCGTGTATGAAGACACGTGATTCTCGGAGTTCCAGTTAAGTTAGTCGTGTGACGACGTCGCGTTGAATTGTGTGAGAATTCAACCAGTGGTGTGTGAAGATACGAGACAGAGTTATAATTCAGTCAGACTTGTGTGCAGACAAGTTGCGTGAAGAAAACAGTTGTTAGTGTTGAGCTTACAAAAAAAAGGTTGTGAGCAAAGAAGAATAACTAACAAGTGTTGTTGTTGCTTACAAAAAAGGTTGTAAGCAGATAAATATCACGATTAAGCACATATTGTGAAACTTATCATTGTTTACGTGGAATAAGTTCGAACAGTGGCACAAAAGTTGTGCAGATAATAAAGAATTGATTGAAAAAAAATAAACACAGATTTATTTTTATTTTATTTGCAATCTACGAACTCATATTTTTAACGTTTTTAAAAGGTAAAAACGTAACAATATGTTACCGAATGAAAGATACACTTGGAGAAGATGATGTTGTCCTATGCATTTTCTTATGGAAGATCCAGATCTGACTCCATTTTGATATGAAAGAATTTTATATTAAGAAGCCTTTTTGGCTTAGTAGTCGGTGTGGTAATTACTCACTTTCTGATAGTAAAGGATGCATGGGGAGTATCAACATATGCGGTGCCAAAGCAGGTTAGGTATTTTGAGATACCTTTTAATTAACAATCTGACAGGAGACAGTTTATATGAGACAGAGTTTACGACTACTCAAATATACAATCGCAATAACTATCAAAAAAACCAACCAGGAATCCATTAAAATTATTCAGATTTGTCTGTGGTATATCCTTGAGACAGTCTAAAAAGGAGACATTAAGATGTCTGAGAACCATAATATGGGTACCCCAACTAAACGTCAATAATAATGTATTAATAGAATATCGAAATAAAGAATAAGAAAGGATTGGCGCTTTTCACACTAGGTAAGCCAATAATTCACACATTTAGCAGGATCTCATAGATACGGATCTATGGAATTATTTTCACATTGCTACGAAAATGAAGAATCCAGACGCTGGTGTTTTGCTTTTACATCGCTCAACATTAAAATTATAAACAAAAATACAACAACAAACACCAGCACAAAAAAATGGTAAACACAAATACAACAACAAACACTACAAGAATAAATGTAAACCAAATACACAAACAACAATAATGAAATAATGATGTTGACATTTATAGAGATCTCGATCTTCGCCTTCAAGAACATTCATCACACTGTTTACCCTGCCATATAAAAGGCAAGGCAAAGCAGGCGAGTGAGTTATTGAAGTTCAGTCAGCCTTGTGTGAAGACGCGGTGTGTTTAAAGAGAGTGATCGTGGTTTGACTATCTTCGTTACAAAGATCTGCCGAACAATTGTTTAGTGATTGTTATTGTTTATGCAAAGAGTGTAAACAGAGGAATAACAAACAAAGCAATTGTTGTTGTTTACATCAAGTTGTGAACAGTAGCACACAGAATTGTGAGAATAATAAAGAATTTTAATTAAAACTAAACATAGATTTATTTTTATTTTATTTGCAATCTACGAATTCATATTTTAAAGGTTTTTAAAAGGTAAAAACGTAACAATATATACATACATAATTGGTCATTACGTATGTCATTAGGTTAGGTTAGGTTAGAGGACGTGTACTTGTCAACTGTGACAAGTACAGTACCCGGAGGTCGAACTGACCCATTGTACAACGTCCTAGCTTCTCACACCACTCGTGTTGTGTGCGTTAATTTTATACATGAGTGGCGGGACCTACAGTTTAAAGTCGACTCCGAACGACAGATTTTTGAGAAGCTTTTTAATGGCAATTTTTTTACTCTCAGAGTTTTTTTTGCCAGAAATCTGCTGAGAGGAAGTCGCCGAAGAAATATTTTCATATTTTCGATTTGATGTCTGGCCTGGGATTTGAACTCGGGCCTTTCGTCCAATAAGCCAACACACTACCTACTATGTAGACCACGGCGACTTCGTATGTCATTATGTAGATCGTAATCCTGACTGAAGGATCTGAAGCTTATCACACCACCTATGTTGTGTGTGTTAAATTTATACATGAGTGGCGGACACCTTCAGTTTAAAGTCGATTCCGAACTACAATTTAATTTTACCCTCAGGGTTTTTACCAGAAATGAGAGGAAGTCGCCTAAGAAATATTTATACTTTATTTTCGATTCGGGCTTGAACAGTGGCCTCGCGTCTAATAAGCCAACACACTATCTGCTATATTACGGCTACTTCGTGGCTACTTTTATACACCTTCCAAATACATCTGCACCTTCAATACGCCTGGGATACATTTCACTTTTATTGCCTGTTGTAACTAAACAGAGAAACATTTTTTTCCTTTTTACAACAGAAGGTGATGAGAAGGAAAAAATCTGGAATTAAAATAGAAAAAAATTGCCCAAAGAAACTGATAAAACGACCAAAACAGCAAAATATTTTTGTTGATACAACAACCAGTTGACAGATGAAAGCTTTATGGTGTGACTCATTCAAAACGTTCACTTATCTTCGTTTTTTTTTTGCACTTAAAACGTTCGAGGGGTAGTTAAAAGAGCAGGAAAGCTAAATATTGCAACATGAAAATGAACCTAATAAAACATGGCATCATCTAATGTTGCAACGTCCTCATACATACATACATTGTTTTGTCTATTTTGTCGTTGTTGTTCGATTGTTTTATGCATGTTTTGTTGGTTTGTTTGTTGACAATTTACCATACCGTACCATACCATACCATAATCATACGAATAATCAAGGCAATACAGTAGAGTGTGAAATGTTTGTGTGTCTGGTCTATTGTCTGGTCATACTATAAACTGGTTAACGTTCTACAAAAGTGGTATGTGTGATGCCATATATTGTATGTATAAAACAGGGATGGACCTGTAAGATGTACCAATTTTCTATATTTAAACGTTTTTGTTACTAATTTTTGAATACAGGCCCTTTATTTTCGAACTCTGTAAGTGAAAAATATCATTTACTCTAGGTAAACATACAAAACGTTGCACGCATCTCATCTCTAGTGATGTCAAGTTGTGTTCTACGTTACAAACCGCAAAATCAGCAACATGAGCGATGAGTGTTAACGTTGACGTATTTATTTTGGGGATAATTTTTTAAAATGTTTGTTTCTGTTGGTTTTGAATTTAAATTTTTAAATTTATATTCCGATATATAGGGGAACCATAGTATCCACTATTAAATAATTTTTGATATAAACATCACACCATAAAATTATTCAACAAGTAAAGGGTCCGCCAAATAACATTTTTTTTTTGAAAATGCTTTAAAAAAAAAACTACTGAATATTTTCTCAAATTTCTTTTTTTATTTGAAAGTACAATCCTTCCGGTTAATAATGGAAAATAATTTCATTCAAATGGCTGCCTCGGCTGGCCATGCAGTAGCCTACACAAACGGTCCAATTTTTAAGCACATTATCGATTGTATGCAGCTGTATTTCACCAATGGCTTTACGAATATTGTCCTTTAAAGCGTCAATTGTCTCTGGCTTGTCGGCGTAACACTTATCTTTGACGGCACCCCACAAATAATAGTCCAACGGTGACAAATCGCAGCTCCGAGGTGGCCAAACGACATCAGCTCTGCGGCTGATAATGCGATCTTCAAAAACAGGGCGCAAAACATCGAGTGTAGCTTCGGCTGTGTGGCACGTAGCGCCGTCCTGTTGAAACCAAATGTTGCCAATATCTTCCTCTTCAATTTTTGTGAACAAAAATTCGTTCAACAAAGCCCGATAACGATCGCCATTGACTGTAACGGCCACTCCTTGCTCATTTTCGAAAAAAATGGCCCAATTATGCCTTTGGACCAAAATCCGCACCAAACAGTGACTCGTTTTGGGTGCGTCGGCTTTTCAATATATGCGTGCGGGTTTTCTGTGCCCCAAATGCGACAATTTTGCTTGTTTACATACCCGCCGAGATCAAAATGAGCTTCATCTGAAAAGATGATTTTTTTTGCCAAAATCGGCATCTTCTGTAAGTCGATCGCAGGCCCACTTAGCGAAGCGAAAATGCATTGGATGGTCAATATTCGTTCATTGGCTTCAACTCCTGAACCAATTGGACTTTGTATGGCGTCATACCAAGGTCTTTATGCAAAATTTCGTCTCAATGATGTCTCCGAAATGTTCAATTGTTGAGAACGACGGTGAATTGATGTTGATGCCACACAGCAATATTCTCGAATGTACGCACTGTTTTTGTTTGAAGATTTCCGTTACAAAGATCTGTCAAACACTTGTCTAGTAATTATCATTGTTTATGCAAAGCTTGTAAACAGAAGAAAAACAAACAAAGCAATTGCTGTTGTTTACATAAAGTTGTGAATCGTGCGAATAATAAAGAATTATAAATTAAAACTAAACAGAAATTTATTTTTATTTTATTTGCAACCTACGAGCTCATATTTTAAACGTCTTTAAAAGATAAAAACGCAACAATATTTTTTTCATATTTAGTTTAACAGACACTCATCTAATAGTCCTGTACACCACCTACTAGACTACGGCGACTTCAACGCAATTAATTGATTCAATTTAGTAGATATGTTTGCATAAAATATATCCACATTGATTCACATGTTTGACATGTTTTTTGGAATTAATTTGTGCTACTGTGATGAATTGACTTTTATTATGAATGGTGAAAAAAATTTGACCCAAATAATGTCAACGCTTTAATGCAGTAGGATCTTAATGACAAATTCAAACGTCTAATTTCCTATTTTTACATACCAATTTTGATTGGTTTTAATTGATTTCTTTATCTTGAATAAGTATACTTAAATATTTTAAATTTTTTCAGTTTTTTTTTCCATGCTTGCAGCATGATGCATCTCTTTTCATTACTTTGTTTTGGCATGACCTAAAAAAATAATAAAAACACGAATATGTTGCATTCAATTCATTCGCTTTCTTACGAAAATTGATTATAGTTTCACTCAGTCTATCTTGGCCAAAAAATTATGTGACTAAGAAAAGTGTCAACACATTCCGAAACTGCACATCAATCAATGTCGCCCCAGGGAAAGAGTAAAAATTAAAGCGACAAAAATATTATAAATAACCACAACTGACACGAGTGAGTCAATGAAAAATTGCATATCAAACTAAAACAGCAACAACAGCAACAGCAGCAACAACAACAACTAAAAATTAAGTTAAGAAATATGAACATCAAGCAATAAACCGATAAATCGCAAATGTGGCTTTTTAAGCGATGCCAATGTGCATGCAACAAGCATGACCCAACAACTAACCAATTCCAATCATAATCATCGCACAACTAAAATAAATTTTTGACAAAATTCAAGCAACATTTTTTAATTTTAAATGCAAAACAAAGTAGTTGGCTAAGGCCAACCCTGTTGTGTCTTAAGCGAATGTTCGTGACTTTGTCTTCTCGAAATCTCTATAAATGTAAACATCGTTGTTTCATTATTGTTGTTTGTGTATTTTGTTTACATTTATTGTTGTAGTGTTTGTTGTTGTATTTTTGTTTACTTGTTTACCATTTTTTATGCTGTATTTTTGTTTATAATTTTAATGTCAAGCGATGTTAAAGTAAAACACCAGTATCTAGATTTTTCATTTACTTAACAATATGTCCATTATCTTGTTTATAACTGCTATCGCTAAAAAGGGTGGGGCTAACAACGCTGAATACTTCTGTGCGATAACCATTTGTTTCGCACTTTTCATGATTATTAAAAAGCATGATCGATCATAACCTTATGAAACATCTAGAGACATCTAGATTCTTATCAGCGATAGGCACTACGTTTTCTTCTTGTATAAAATCATTAAAGTTTCTCAAGATGTTACAAACAATAGCACTAAACACTTAATACTTGTAATGTTGTAGGGCTACAATAACGGCATTAGCCCTTTTTTAATTTTCCTACTCTCCGCATCCATCCATCGTACATGACAATCTTGAAGGTGTCAATTTACTGAAAATATGTTGGTCGTTGGCAGGCAGGCAGGCAAGCAGGCAATATTAAATTGGCCAAATCGTGAAATGCAAGCAAGTAATGGTCAAAATCCATTTGCAAAACATGAAAAACTGAAGCTCCCCGCCATCTGTAATGAAATAAAAACAAAAACAAAAGAAGACAAACGTCAAATTGACAATTGCATTCGATTTGTCACTTTGATTTTATTAATGAACTCAGCTATCAAGTGTTGATGGCGAAAGTCTTCTCGTGCTAGTTTGAATACCAGAATACTTACCAGATTCCAAGGCTGGGCGTACTTGGTACTCGCAATACGACTTTTTATTCATCATCGTCATCATCTTATTTATGATCTGTCTTAGTTGGCATTCGAAATGCGTTAAAATAAAGAAAAACAAAAAGGAAACTTTTTGCCAAAGAGTAAATATAGAAACAAAAAAAAATAATGCTTAAGGAATTAGCATTTGTGAGGTACGAATGAATGAGTGAATGTGTATTTGCAAGAGTATTATACATATGTATGTATTGTATGTACACGCAGATATACGGATATTGAGTTCATATTGTCGGCGTTGGTTGTAGATTTCGTTGTCTTAATGTATCATTTACATTATGAATCATTGCTGATGATTGCCGGTCGATGAATGATGCCAAGTCAGTTTGATTTTTTTTTTATACTATATACGAAGGTTGTTCGATAAGTGCGGGATGATAATGTGATTCATTATAAATTTTTTTTATAAAAATTAAGTTGAATTGCTTTTTCAAAATTTTCAAGAGAAAATAATCATGAAAGAGTTCTTTCGCATTCTTGCTTTGTTACTCTCTTGCATCTTTCAGAATATGTATCGCACTACAAGTTTGTCACTCTCTCGTTCCTTTTCTATCTCGCTTCCTCTTTTTCTAAATTCAATCTTAGTCCCCAACTGTCTTCAAAATTTATTGTTTACACGTTTTAAAATTGTTTTGAATAATAATTCGCTTGTTTTTGCAAAGAGGAGGGAGGGAGACATGTCGTATACGAAAATCATCAGGGAACTTCGTGAAGCATTGAAGTGTCACCTCTAACGAGCTAGTAGGCTGAGATTATGAGAAATGCTTCCCAACGGGACTTTGTAACAAAAGTGAATGGAGTATCCTAGATTCCATACATTCCCTTAATCAGGGGAGCATTCTGTAAATATACGAATGGGTCGAAAACAGATGTTGGGACATGAGCAAGAGTTTTTGGTTCCAGAGTGAATTTTTACCAGTCCATGAGAAATCTCGCGAATATATTCAAAGTAGAAATACCTGCCATCGAAAGATGTGCTCATTTCAACTTGGATTGAAACTAAAAAAAGATGAGTCATTGCCAATGGCTCTAGAATGTGTGGAAGCATATTAAGAGTTCTGATATCGAACTTTCATTTAGACTATCTGAGCACTGCTCAGATAAGTGAGTGAAAAATCTCTTGATTAACTCGCACAGCCAGACTACGATTAAGTGTCTAACGAACCCAGTTTCAGTCCGTTCTTGTCTATGAATTCCAAAGATTTCTTAGGGAAATTTCGGATCAATGAAATGGAACTTTTAAATGGGTTCCGGAACATAGGGATACGGTTGGAAATTGCATTTCTGATAAGCTGGGCAGAGCCGGTATAGAACTCGCAATATCCGACATGTTTTTTTTTTTTTTTTTGCGGGAAGGAGGGAAAATGCTTTATGCATGGTATGTCGGACTCTCCCACTGGGTATACCGACTAAAAACCCGTCTTGTCCCTCACCGGGGTATCATTCCACCTCGGAACCACGGTTGCATTACTTCGAGGTGGCCCCCTTTTGGCACCTGTGCCAGTTCCATCATTGTCAGCCTGCGTCCAGGCTCCGCTCTTCTGTTATTCTATTGCGTCTAGATCATGTTTTTTCTTTCGCAGGACATAGTGCACAAATTGTTTAACTGCGTTCCAGTTTTCTCTGCTGTTTATCATTTTCAGCACGACGTTTGTGGCATTAATAATGCCGATTTCAGCCTCGAAAACCTGACGTCTTTCGGCCCAGCGTCTGCAGCCGAAGAAAGTGTGTTCGGCATCGTCCAGGATTTCCTCTTCCTCGTAGATGCAGAATGGCGAGCGACATTTCCCCATGCGATGCAGGTATTCTCTGAAGTATCCATGACCGGTTAGCATGTGGGTTATGTAGTAGTCTACTTCGCCGTTTTTCCTGTTTTTCCACACTTGCAATTCTGGAATCAGTTTGTGTGTCCACCTACCGTACCGTTCATTTTCCCAGCGATGTTGCCATTTTAAGACGACTTCGTGCTGTATCGTTTCTAGGCTCTGCGACTGAGTCGTGCTCTGTCTAGCGTTGAAAATCATCTGGCGCTCAATTGATTGAAGGTCTATGGGAACCATTCCAGCTATTATTAAGGCGGCTTGTGTTGATACCGTGCGATACGAGGATGTAACCCGTAAAGATGCTGTTCTCTGTGCAGATAGCAGTTTTTTAGCTCTGGTTTGAGTATTCAGAGTAGAAGCCCAGATTTCAGAGCCATAAAGAAGTATACTATTTCCAGCCAATATCCGACATGTTATAGGGCATAGGTATTCCGATTGCTTCACTTAGCACCCGGACCTTATGGTGTTAACATGAAAATAGTATGAGACTGTTTGAGAAAGTTAAATTAGTTTGGTGGTTGTTTACGCTCTGGTGGTTGATTACGCTCTACAGGATCACAGGTCATGTGGGCATTTTCGGCAGTACGCAGACAGACGACAAGCGAAGCTTTCAAGCTAATGAATAAAGCGGTGAGAAAGAGTCATAAAAACGCGTACTCTTGACTTGTGAAGTATTAATACATCCCAGAATTAAACAGGTGCTGGTAGTTGCCGTAGTCTCGTAGGTAGTGTGTTGGCTTATTAGACGTAAGGCCACGGTTCAAACCCCAGGTCGGACATCAAAACGAAAATATGAACAAATATTTCTTCGGCGACTTCTTCTCAGTGGATTTCTGGCAATAACTCTGAGAGTTAATTAAAATGTCATGAAAAGTTTCTCAAAAAAAATCTGTCGTTGGGAGTCGACTCTAAACTGTAGGTCCCGCCACTCATGTATAAAATTATCGCACACACCATAAGTGGCGTAACAAGCTAGGTTGTTAGCTTGACTAAAGGGTCGTAATGATCAATTAAGTAAGATGATCTAGAAATCAATTTCTGTAAAATTAATGAGATGATGTGACTAGTCCCAACTCAGCAGTATGAAGTCATGAACATCAATAGCATGCATAGAGTAATCAAATTAGTTTGATTAAGGTTTACAAAAATTCTCATCAAACCCTCGTACATACAAAGTGCACACTCAACATTTTCGTTTAGTTATTATTAGCATATTTCTTCATTTCATTTTAAATATTCAAATAATAAACAAAACTTGAAATATTTATTTGAGTGTAGATATTCGCCTCGATTCGTATAAAGCGTTTGCTTTCTCAGATTTTGATTTGATGAATTGTCTACATGATCTTATTGGAAATGCAAAAACATGAAATTGTTCTTAAGATGTTTTTCTTCTTCTTATTCTTATTCTTATTCTTCTCCTTCTTCTACAGCTTTTTATGATACTAATGCCGGGCATCTGTTTAAGATTTGCGAACTTTGCGAATGGATTGAGGTGGTAGATAAATTACGTGAAATTACATGAAATGAATTATGGAGGCGATATTGAATATCATTTGGATGATGATCGAATGCAAGCAACAGAATTCAGTTGGCCTCATTAAGAGAGGGAAATTTATTGTTTATGATTTACAAAAAAGAAAAAGTATTATTTTTAAATATTTTTATTTGTTTGTTTTTACCATAAAACGTATCTCAAAAGTAAATTTATTTGAAGTGAATCGATTAAAATGTAAGTCAGCTTTTTTTATTTGATTTGAATTTAAAATGTTTAAACTCGCATATAATATAGCGAAAGCAACCTTCTTTTAATCGAGCAATGACTGCAATTTTGTTATATCGGATGGGCCATCTATCGGTTTAAATTTGAACCATTAATTATTTCGAATCTGTCAATACTTATTTCATTCCGTTGTGTCACATAATTTAGTATATTATCTCCACCGAACGTAATGAATCGATTTACGTTTGAGCAACTTTGGGATTTATTGGAAATTTATTTTCAAAACGCAGACAATTGATCTGAAAATGCACGAAAATGTCGTACAAAATTTGGTCGCCGAGAAGGTGGTCCTACTTCTTGGTACAGTGCCCGGTCAGCCCTTGCGCTGACCAACTTTTTCCTTTTCCCTGATTTTGGTGGAACTTGGTCAGTACAGGGACTGCGTTCACCCGTGTCATCACAACTGGCCGCTATGCGTGCTCAAGCGAGCTTTGTGATATCAGAGCTACCACTCCGACCTAAACTAACCTAATGCGACAAGACGTGAGCGTGCTCGTACAGTGCGTACACCCCAAAATATGGAAATTGTGGTTGGGAGTGTACGTGAGAATACGTCAACATCAACTCGTAATCGCTCTCAAGACTTGAGCATTTCAGGCACCACTTTACGACGAATTTTGCGAAAAGATCTCGGTATGGCGCCTTACAAAGTTCAATTGGTTCAAGAGTTGAAACCGCATGACCATCTGCTGCTACAAGAAACTGCACGATTATGTTGATTTTGCCAAAAACAATTGATCTTGTCGGATGAAGCTCATTTTCATCTTGGTGAGTACGTTAATTGTCGTATTTGGGGCTCAGAAAGCCTTACAGAATCCAATGCATCCATTACGACTGATTCTTTGGTGTGGCTTGTGGAGCGGAGGCATCATTAGCCTATATTTATTTGAAAATGAGGACGGATCAACAAACCAAAGACAATTGTGAATTTGAAGGCCAACAATCGTGATGCCATTGCTAAGATACACCTTCATACACTCGAAAAAGTGCACGAAAATTCGTTCGATCGAATGAGGTACCGTGAGGCCAGCCACGGCACCCATATGAATGAAATAATATTCCATTCCTAACCGGAACAATTGCACTTCACAGCAATAAAAATAAATTTGATAAAATTTCTAATCGTTTTTGTTTTATTGCATTTTTAAATTTAAACTTTTAAATGGCCCACTCTATATTTTTTTTTTTACAGGAGCTTAGATTGTAGATAAATCCATAGGAAAAGTTCATAATAGTGAAATCAGCACTGAGTGAAGACCATTGTTTTTCAAAATAAATTGGAACAAAAACGTATTGGAGTTATATGATGTTTGAGACAACTTCATTACCCATGTGGGTGCTCACGAAAATAGAGAGTTGTTCGTAAACATTGAAATGCCCGCAATTGACTCTGATTTGCTTTGAACTGAACTTTGTTGTGTAATATTAGGTCTTCATAGGTAAGCTGACTCTCGAAAGAGTCAAAATATCTTTCATAATGTTTGAAAAATTTTAAACTGAATTGATTCCAGATTGAGGTCTAGTAAGTAGTGTGTTGGCTTATTAGACGTGAGGTCATGGTTCAAACCACAGGTCACTCTTCTTGAATAAAACGAAATAAGAAAAAATATTTGTTTGACGACTTCCACTCAGCTGATTTCTGGCAAAAACTCTGAGAGTAAATAAAATTGCCATGAAATGTTTTTCAAAAATCTAACGTTCGAAGTCGATTTTAAACTGTGGGTCCCGCCAGTCATGTATAAAAATTAACGCACACAACATAAGTGGTGTCGGAAGCTAGGTTGTAATCTTAACTGAAGGGCTGTAATGACGAGTAAAGTATTTACATATACATATGTGTATTAATAAAAATGTTCTAATCGAGTTCAGGTAACTTTGTTGACTGAAATTCAACCAACCGCACTGTCAATGGCAAGCACTACAGGGTGATGATTATCAACTTCCCCAATGACATGTGGTTTCAACAGGAAAGAGCTGCGTGCCATACAACTGATGCCATATTGGATATTCTGCAAGAACGATTTGAGAGCATGGTCATCTCACGTGTAGGTGATGTGGACTGGTCACCGACTGTGCGATTTGACCCCGACAGAATTATTCTAGTAGGGTTTTCTTAAGTCACAGACGTATACGAATAAGTTACAAACAGCAAGGTATTTAAAGTCAATATAACCATCGGTCTAATTCAATTTGATATATGCGCCAGAGTAATTGAAAATATAACATATCAGAGGCGTTCCACCCAGAGAAGCCGTGGCGGACATTAGAACGGTTTTATATTCAACAAATAATGGCATCAATAGATATTTCAAATGAATATAAACTTCGGCCGATTTCTCATATATATGTACATTCTACATATAATGATCTAATGATTTCTAATGTCATTAGAAAGTTTTTATATTCAACACATAATGGTAATGTTCAATGTACATATATGTAGAATGTACATATATATGAGAAATCGGCCAAAGTTTATAAAACCCTACTAGAAAAATTCTGTCGGGGTCAAATCGCACAATCGGTGGCCATTGTACGAGTACATACATACACACGTAATTTGGCTTACAGCCCTTCAGTCAGAATTAGGACCACTCATGTTGTGTGTGTTAATTTTATACATGGATGGCGACCAGAGATCAGCAATGAATCGTTTTTTCACTACTCATAAGCACTCGTGAAATTTTGAATATAAGTGAGTCAACAATATTGAAATTTAACTATGTACTCTGACTCATTCATACTCACTACAACGTTAATTTATGAGTACACAGGTTGCAATGAGTATATGTACAACGTTGACATCAAACTCATACCAATCGAAATGTTTTTGATTCATATGCCTACTCATTCAGATTCATAAATTTAGAAATAATACTTATAAATGATTCAAATGACTCGAATCACTCATCGATATTTACAGTCTTAATTGTTATTGCATTTACAAAAAAATAAAAAAAAAGAGACACAAGCAAAAAAGACAAAGCAGCCTTCACACACAACCTGCACTGATTTATAAGCACAGGTTGCAATGAGTATGCGTACAACGTTGACATCAAATTCATACCATTCGAAATATGTTCGATTCAGAAGCCTACTCATTAAGATTCATAACTTTAGAAAAATACTTATAAATGATTCGAGTGACTCGATATTATTAACACTCAGAGTTTGTTGCCAGAAATCTGCTGTGAGAAAATCAGCGAAGAAATATTCTTTCATATTCAGCCCAATCATGAATAAAAATTCCGCATGAAATTTCTCTCTTTTCCCTTCTCTCCTATTATGAATAACAATTCCGCGTGAAATTTTTTACTTTTCCTTTTTCTCTGTTTTAATCCCTTTTTTTTATCAACAGTGTGAAGGGAGAAATATTAAAAAGGGAAAAAAGTAGGTATTCTCAATGTATTTTAGTTTGTATTTTCCCCAAAAAAAATTCACTTATAAAACACAAGGGAGTTTGATTAAAAATGTAAGTATATTTTTGTACAACTAAATTTAAATAAATAAAGAATATTTAAATGTTCCTGTAGGTCTAAAACAACTAATAAAACTCAAACAAAAGTTCAACATTTGGTTACATTAATGGAAGCCAATCTGTAAGCACTTTGCTCAAAGTCGACTGGCCTAAAGACACATTGAAGTCTTTTCCTATATCAGTCTGGTACCCACCTTCTGCGAAAAAATGTAAGCTCGCACTTAGGTTTACAATTGGTGAAACTCAAAATTGCTTTTTTGTTTGTTAACCGTGAGTTGGTAAAATATCTAGTAAATACCGAAAGGCCGTTTTATTTACTCTGTAGTACTTTTGAAACCTGTTGCAAGATAAAATTTAAACCAAAAACGTACATTTTTATTTGTTTACTTACAAAGGCAGCGGCAACTCAAGAAGATTAGATTCAGCCCTTAATTGCCTTCTGGAAATACGTTGGCTGTTTTGTTGTTGCTTCTCTAAACAACCAATTTCCTCCACAAGGAAACACATGATGGCACTATTCATTGTTATTTTCTTGTATTATATTAAACTCTTATGTATTTTTTCAAATTGTATTAATTTTATTTAACTTTAATTTTACATTATTTTCACAAATTGTCAAAAAAATTTTAATAGCAATAAAGAAACACAGCTGACTTAAAAATTCGATATTGCCACTTTTTCAAACATTTACTCCCGCGGAATTTGTTATTAGAGGATTTCGTTCTCGAGAAAAACGTTTTCCGTGAGAAAGAAATTCCTTGAGAATATTCGTGATTGGGCTGATTTTGTTTTGTTGATGATGTCTGACCTGGTGTTTGAGCCATGGCCTCACGTCTAATAAGCCAATATACTACCTAGTAGATTACAGCGTCTTCACAATTCATTTCTCACCCATATTTTGGAGCATAGGGCCGCGATAGTCGTATATAGAGGAACAAATTCAAGTATTTTTAAGCTTTATTTCGTTTAAACAGCTACAAAAATATTGATTTAAAGTTCTTATTCTTACATTATCAATAAATTTTATAAAGAATTTAAATCATAGATCTTTAGATGGAAAAAAGAAGAAGACAGAAAGGGGAATGAACACTTAAATTTTTACCAAAATTTTCTGTCTTAATATTTATTCAATTTGTTATTGTTTTTGTTGGAAAATCTTTTTCTTTTTGCTTTTCAATTTAGGCGCTTATTTCTATACTTATCCAAGCAACGCATGTGAACCCTTGATGATGTTCTAGCTTCTGTTGTTGTTCCTAGAGTAGCAACAAGTTGTTAGGAATTCTTTTTTGTTTTTCTTTATTTTTTTTTTTTTTTTTTTGCAAACGACGAGCACTCTTGAACTTTGTTAACACCGGCACGACAGTGCCTGCCAGTGTGTAGCAAAGAAGTTTTTCAGCAAAAGAATAGAAAGAATGAAAATATAATAGAAACGTTATGAAAAAGTGTAGAGAAAAAAAGAAGAAAAAAGAAATTAAAAAACAAATGAGAAAAAAAGGAAAAAATCTTAAAACCAAGTCAAATAGCAGACTTTGGCCAGACTATGTCACAATAACACCCACACATACACTCACTGTTCGATGAAAACCACTACACACTGACTCCATACCAACATCACTACTTCCCGTTGCTGTTTCTTCTTAAAGCTGTTTGAGGAAAAGACAGAAAATAATTCACTAAAAAGTCTGTACATGTACGTACGTATATTTAACTAAAGAACCGTTATTTTATTTAATTTATTTATTTTTTTCATATTGAAACAGCATATAAATATTAGGAAGAAATATGGGAGATGAAAGCACTATGGCTGTAGAGTTCCATTTTATTGAAATGCTAGTAAAAGAACTACAAACTCCTGGTTTTTATATGCTCAATAAGTGAATTATACTATGTTCAGACAGGCACTTTTATCATATCAGAGTCAATATTCGTTTATTTGAGTGCAATATTTTAAGTGTTCAAACACATAATATATGCAATATTTATTTGACAGTGGTAAACAAAACAGCTGGTTGTTTCAACAACATTGTTTTTATTTTGTTTTTTTGTTTGTAGTTGTTGACATTTGAGTTGTCAAATATCAATTGAAAGTGTTTGGAAACTTATAATATGCTCACTGAACTTACTTATGACAGTGCTGTATTTTAAGTTTTACTCAATATTATAACAATTTGCATATTTATTGCGCAATAATTAATTGAAACTTTATATGAAATATTGGGCTCAATAATGGCGTTTATTGCGATTTACGCAATAAAAGTGCCTGTTTGAACATAGTATTACTGAAAATAACGTTGAGACCGTTTGGAAACTTAAAAAAAATTTGGTTACACATAGGCTTATTGAATAAAGTTATTCACATACTATATATTACAAAGAGTAAAGTACGAACACGCCTTAAACACAAGAAACCTAGAAAAAGAATTTCTTTCGGAGTCACATCGTACGATCTCGATGACTAGTTCATATTAACTCCACTCGAGATGAGATTGCCCCCAAATCGGTCATGCGTATATCCAATGTGAAATGATTTGTGTGACACGTAGCGCTGTCTTGTTCAATCTAGACAGATCATCTAATTTAGGTCAAAACAAGTTGGTAAGAATTTGACTGTGATGTCCTGGCCCATGTCGTTTTCATAGAAACATAGACCCATGGCGTCGGTAGCCCATAATCCACACCGTATTGTGTCCTTTTCAACATGCATTGGACGTTCTTGGTTCTTGGATTGGTATCGTATCAAATTGGGCAATTTTAGTTATTCACGTTTCCTTTCATCCAGAAATGGGCATTATCGACAATTTTTCGATGAAAATTAGGATCAGTTTCCAAAGCCATTCAGTGAAAACACGTCGTTGTATATAATCGTTTACCATCACTTCCGGTGTCAGTTGAACTTAGATGCACTTTAGTACAGACCCAAGTTGCTCTAGTGAGCAATCTTTCATCACCGAAAGATTTAAAATTGTAAGCGTCTATGTCATCAGAATGACCTTACTTATTGCAGTAGTGATTACCCGCCCCAATACATATTGTTACGAAAATGGAAATGGTGTTGTTAAAATAATAAGCAAAAACTCCAAAAACAACACAATGGACTTGATCACACATAAAATGATAAACAAAAACTCCAAAAACAAAACAATGCAGTTGTTCACGTGATCAACGAATGAGTAAACATATAGCAACAAAAACAACAGGCTTAATTACAAGATCGATGAATAAACAAAAATATAGCAACAACGTCCGTGTATAAAAACATATAGCGGAAATACAAACAAACAAAACAACAACAACTCTGCCTGGATGAAAGTAAACAAGATACACGAACAACAAAAATGGAAACAAGTTGTTTACATTTTTGGATTGTTCCCGAAGGTCGTCATCATCCTTCAAGGACATTCATCACACTGTTGATCCAGTGATATAAAAGGCAAGATAAAGCGAGCAACGAGGATTCAGTTAGAATTCAGTCAGCCGTGTATGAAGACACGTTATTCTCGGAGTTCGAGTTAAGTTAGTCGTGTGACAACGTCGCGTTGAATTGAGTGAGAATTCAACCAGTGATTTCAACCAGCAGATAATAAAGAATTGATTGAAAAATAAACACAGATTTATTTTTATTTTATTTGCAATCTACGAACTCATATTTTTAACGTTTTTAAAAGGTAAAAACGTAACAATATATATGTATGTATGTACATACATACATAATTAGCCATTACAACCCTTCAGTCAGGATTACGGCCTTGCTTCTCACACCACTCATGTTCTGTGTGTTAATTTTATTCATGATATACATGCGCGTGACCTACAGTTTAAAGTCGACTCCGAACGACCGATTTTTGAAAAACTTTCCATCGCAATTTTTTACTTACCCTCAGAGTTTTCGCCAGAAATCTGCTGAGAGAAAGCCGGCGAAGAAATCCTTTTTTGTATTTAGTTTTGATGTCTGGCCTGTGGTTTGGACCTTGGCTTTCCGTCTAATAAGCCAACACATTACCTATTAGACTACGGCGAGTTCTGCCCCAATTAATCAACGAAATTTTATTGCTGATACTTGATACTCCTCTATTCTCTAAACGCATGGGATAAAATGAGATCCCAGGTTGGTTCTGACGATAACAAACAAATTTAAAGAGGCTCTTTGGGAAACCTTTAAAACTAAATTCAAATTGTAAATCGGTAGTGTACTTAAGTGAGCTTTAAGATAAAAATGGAAAAGTATACGACGAATGTGGGAAAAATATGATAATAGAGGCAATATGTCTGCGATCTGTCTGCACAGGCATAATGCAACCCAAGAAATATACACCCAGTGGTATAATTATAAAGGAGTTGGATAAGATACAAAGACTGGCATTTGTTTTTTTTTTTATTGTTATTTTTTATAAGACTAACACTGTGTTGGAATTAGGAAAATAGGTTATGGGAAGGAGTGTTAGCATAAGCGTGGTAACGAAAACTATTCCACAGCGATGTTAGTGGTAGTAAGCACTAGAGCTATACAAATTTTAGCTAATTCAATACTGTAGTGATGGTCAGTCAATTTTATTTAGTTTAACTTGGACAGGAAGTACAAAAACGAACAAACAATGGAATACAATTAGATATACAGGCTGTCATCTGAGTAGTCGGCTCATATGAGGTTGAATTAAATGGGACTATCAGGGAAAGAAGAATCGCTTACTAAGGAGTGCGCACAAAAAAATGGGCCTACTTTTAAGCTTATAACTTTTATCATAATTGAAAAAAATGAATACCGTTACATTGTTTTTGTTAGTCATCTGTTTCAAAATCCACGTGCTAAATCTCATTGCAATAGCAAAATTATTTTTTTGAAAATGGGCACCCAACAAGAATATCGTAAAAAAATAATTGAAATTTTCCATGAAAAACCGCGCCGCTTACAAAAAACGATTGCTAGCCTCGCAGGTGTTAACCAAGAAACAGTTTCTAAGGTAAGAATAAAACAATATAAGGAGTCTTTAAGTATTGAGGGAAAGCGTGGAAGTGGAAGAAAAAAGGATTTGCCGACCAAAACAAAAAATAATACGTATTTTTCAAAAAACACCCAAACATGTCTGGAAGAAAAGTGGCTCAAAAAGATGGATGCTCTGAGACCTTTGTCAGAAAAAAATTTTATACACAAAAGAATTCAAATATTATTTCCTTTAATTGAAATATAAAACGAAAAAAATCCGCCACTTAGTTTTATTTATAAAACGAAAAGTGTAAGTCCAGTTTTTTTCTTGCGCACTCCTTAATTCCGCCAATATGCAGGTGGATAAGCTTGCAAGGAGGTGACCTTTCACGCCATTGATAGGGCCAGAACCATTTGGTGGAATGGAAAGAAATGTTTGAAGTGGTATACTTGTTGAAAAGGGAGATGAGAAGAGGCTCATCCAAACAATTGTGTTTCAGACAATTTATATCGGACAATTACAATAGGGAGAAATTAGCTTCGTACACTTACACTATCTAGAAGTAGTCTAAGGATACTAACCGGCCTTTTAAGCGGACGCTGACATAATAGGATCGCCTTACACTTAATACTTAGATACTGTGATAACTCATGCTTGGAACTATTCGGATAGAACAGAGCTTAGATGTTCACACACCTTACATACCAACTCCGAGATGCAGACAATATTTGTTTATTCTCGCACAAGATCTCAAATACACAAGGTAATCTAGAGGATGTGTAATGTTTGTTGGACTTAAGGTAAAAACAATCAAGCTAATCAATAACACGCTATAATCGCAACTTGTCGAAATAATATACCAAAATAATAGGATAAGAAATGTTACGAAAACAGTCGCAAACAGCAGGTTCAATGCAGTGAATGTCTCATAGGGTATTCTGATGAGTATTCAATGAGTATGCTCATAATTTCTGATACTTATATGCACTCATACTTATTTTAATATCATGGAACCTGTACTCATATTCAAAGTTTGAAGTACTCATCATATTCATACTTAACAACACGTTTGATGTTGTTGATTTCGACTGTCCATAACTCAACATTTACACGTCGAACAAAATAAGTATGATTGGCGTACGAACACTAAAATACTCACTAAAAGGTTGTGTATTCGCTTTGCATGCTGCTCTGTCTGTTTTGCTTATGTCTACGTTTTCTTTTTATTGAAAATGCAACAATAACTAAGACTATAAATTTTGATGAATGATTCGAGTATTTTTCTAAAGTTATTAATCTAAATGAGTGCGCTTATGAATCAAACATATTTCGAATGGTATGAGTTTGATGTCAACATTGTACGCAACCTGTGCTTATAAATCAACATTGAAGTGAGTATGAATGAATCAGAGTTTGTAGTTAAATTTCAATATTGTTGACTCACTTATATTAAAAATTTCATGAGTAGTGAATAAACGATTCATTGCTGATCTCTGAAAAGAACGTATTAAAAACATGAATCTCTTAAACTTAGCTAGTAAGGAAGTTGAGGTTGATTAGCCTTGGAGTCCTGAAGTAGAAATGAAAAAAAATTGAAAACAAATTAAGAAAGAAATCGAATGAAAATCAATTTATCTTCTTTTATAATAACTTAAAACCCACTGTGCAGTATAATATTTTTTTAGGATGGAGTATTGAACACGAGTGCGTATGTTTATTTGTATTACGTTAAGTAACTGAACTGGGTTGTATAAGCAACAAAAGGAAAAAAAGAGAAAAAATGCTGGAAAAATGTTCTGCTGTTCCGTTTCTATGCTTACGTGGGTTTTTCCGGTATTATCCCTACAGTTACAGCGATACAGTTAGAAACTCTCGCTCGTATGCTTATTGCTTTACAATAATGCATGTTTGTGTGTGGCGGTATTTTCTAGCAGTTGTTAATAACAAAAAAAAAACTGAAGTTTTCTTTCTACTGTTACTGGATGGCTGAATAGTTCGTTGTTGGCTGGTAGACTGTTTGGCTGGATGTTTGTTTGGCATCGCTTGGCTTTAATTTTGTTGTTTTTGTTTTCTTTTTTTTGTTGTTTTTTCTTATTTTACATTGGCTTTGTAAATGTCCTTGCCCTAGTCCTACTTTGCCAACAATATTAAACAGACCGACCGACCGACCGACCGACCGACTAATACATACACATATGCACACCCTTTACTTCCATGGCAACTGTGAAAATATAAAAATCGTTAAAACATACAGCAATAACAACAACAACAATAGCTGTAACAACAATTTCTAACAACTTTAAGTAAAATGTATAACAAAAGACTATACAACAACAACAGCAACAGAACAATCTAAAATGCTGGAAAAAATTCCATAAAAAAAGAAGAATTAAAGAAAAAAATTTTTCTGTCCTTTAGTTTACATGTTCACTGTGTTTGTGTACCACATATACCCTGTAAAGGGATTTATTTCACTTGTTCTTTTTTTTTTTTGTTTCCTTTTTTTTTTGCTGAAAGTGTTAAGGTTAAATAACGAAAGTGTAGGCGTTTAAGCCTATTTGTCTTTAACTTCCGTTTTACATGTGTAACAGCACATTGTGTCTATCAGCCACTTTAGTAGAATGTAAAGAGAAAAAAAAAGCGTTTTGATTTCACCAAATGATGTTCCTGATAAAATCGAGTTTCTGGTTATGGAACACTTCTGAATACATCGTTAACCAAATTGAGAAAATCATCAACATTACACAGACATTTAGAAAAGAAATTATTACTCCACATAAAAACCAATGATTCGTCCCGATAAGAAGGCTGACAATCTATAGTCTTAACATCTTTTCCACTTATTATCTGTATCTTCAAATCGAGACCGTGTGTGAAATAAGTAATCAATTTCAGAAAATCTATTCAGCGCTCTTTAAAATCGATATGTTCCAGTACAATATTGTTATGAAAATGACAAAATCAAGATACTGGTGTTTTACTTTTACATCGCTTAACATTAAAATTATAAACAAAAGCTACAAAAACAAAGCAAGTAAACAAACCTGTTTACAAATTATCGTACTGCTTAATATAACAACAAACACCAGTATAAAAGAGATGGTAAACAAGTAAACAAAAGTACACCAACAGCACTACAAGAATAAATGTAAACAAAATATACAAACAACACTACAGTAATAAATGTAAATATCGTTGAAGAAGACGAAGTCCTGAACATTCGCCTTCAAGAACATTCGTCAGACTGTTGACACTGCCTTATAAAAGGCAAAGCAGGCAACAGTTATGGTGTTTTCTTTTCTACCAAGAAATGTGCATTGTGCATGTGCAAAATGCAATTTTGTGTTTGTTTCTTAAAAATGTTTCGCCCTCAAAAAGGGTGGTATGTTTTATTCTAAATAATTCGCACTTGCCAATGGTGGAGGGCATTGCATTTTATGCCCTGTATAAATCGAGAGTGCTGATAATGCCCTGTAAAGCAGATGACTTTTGTTTATTTATAGGGCTACCAGATGAAATTTAAAAAAAGCCGCATGGTATCTTTATCCAATTTTGAAGTTAATTTTTTCATTGTTTTGTAGAGTAACCTTAAGGAAACATTACATTATTAAAGCTACATGGTCAGTAATATAAAAAAAAAATTGTATTCAGTGTTAGAACCACAGCTAAGCAGTAACGAAAGCAATGACATTTGAAAAAGGCTTTTAGCGTAAAAACACTGGTCCAACTAGAGGGAGAAAAAAAATGTTATAAGTGTTGCGAACCAAATGTGTTAGAAGCAACAGATATACAGAGTGAAAACTGATGGATAAAGCAGAAAAATTAAATGTAAACAAATATTTATATTGTGTTAAAAAAGGGAAAATTTAGAATATTTTTTAATTTCTTCAATGAAAATTTTAAAAATTCGTAAATATTTAATTATTAATAGAAATTTGTGTGGTTTTTGGTCACAACGAATATAGTTTCTTGTGCAAAAGATAAGTAAGAAGCTAAATATATCAAGATCAAATAACACATATTGCTCATAAAATTTTTTTCTTGTAGAACTTTGCGTATATTACCAGTATTTATTAATTTCTTGAATGAAAAAGTTAAAATTCGGTAATTTTTTCATTATTAATTGAACTCTTAGCAATTTCTCTACATAATGAAACAAGTTCCGTGTGCAAAAGGTAAGTAAAAATAAAAATATAACAAAACATATACTCATAACTTTTTGTTTCAGGAATTTGTGAATATACCTCTCAATTGGTTAAATACTAAGTTAGTGACGATCGATAAAAGGTGTCACCAAATACACTAGTTCCAAATTACGTTTCTCCAATAAAATGGTACATCTCCTTTCAACCAAGAACCCGTATTATGTGCATAATTATTCTATTATTCTACCACAATATCATCAATTTCTATCCAATAATAAAAATCCTAAATAAACAAAATCCTAAAATAAACAAAACAGAGTTACTTTTAGACAGAGACAGAAATACTTTTTGGTAATATTTGCTGTCTCTTTTACATTTGAACAGTGCTCCTGTCAAATTCGTTTCGTTACTGCTTATATTGTGGTTAGAACAGTGTTAAAAAATTTTTTTTGGTTATAAAAAGAGTTCTCCAAAAATTAAGTCGAAAAATTAGCGATCTGGCAACACCTTTTTCATATTTACATATTTTATTGAAAACAAATCAAAACATACAACATATTTTTAAATTAAATTTTTAAATATGAATATTGCTGCATCTATTTTATTTGCGAAAATTGAAATAAATCAGTTATTAGATTCATCTTCGTCATCTTTTGAACAAATTGGCATTTCCTCATTCATTTTCTTAATAAGTGGTAAACACAGGGCATACCCTTTTTTAAAATTTGTGTTTTGTTCTTCTCAGATAAAAAACTACATTACAACAGGGTTGGTCAGCAAAATTTTTTAATGTATCTTGTAAGAGGGTGACATTTTCTTTGTAGAAAAGAAAACACCATTAGTCAGTAAAGTTCAGTCAGTCTTGTGTGAAGACGCGGTGTGCTTGAAGAGATTAATGGTGGTTTGAAGATCTCCGTTACAAAGATTTAAATTTGAAATTTATGCGTAGGGTGTAAACAGAAGAATAACAAAGAGAGCAATTGTTGTTGTTTACATCAAGTTATGAACAGTGGCACACAGAATTGTGCGAACAATAAAGAATTTTAATTAAAATTAAATACAAATTTATTTATCTTTATATTCACGCCCGCCCTGGACGTTTCAATTTTGCCTGTTTACCACAACGACGATGTGCTTTGACACAACTTTTATCCATATAATCAATACCATTTAGTCAATCATAGAAATTCCAGTGAATCATGGAAGGGTTATCTTGCCTGATGCATTTCAAATTCAAAAGCAATCTGGGCTGAGTGATCCAAGACGATTCTAAGTTGAATGTACATTTTTCTTCTTTTACAATAAAAACTTAAATTCACTAAAAAAAATATTTAAACAAAATCTAGTTATCTTAGGGTTTCTCTTTCTCTCTATCGTAACAGAGAAAAAAATGCATTTTTTTGCTTTTCTTTTAAAAAGACATCAATGTTGAACAACGTAGTTTTTGATGAACGAGCACTTGTTGGATGATGTTCAGTTTAATGAGGATGACGATGATGTTAAAAAATATGTTCAGAATGAAAAAAAAAAACAAAAAAAAAATATTATGATGGATTATCAATCAGAATGAAATATAAAAATTGAAAAAAAAGAATAAAAAAAAAACTATAAATAAATTGTATGGCAAAAATATTAAAACTATAAAGACTGAGTGGCAATTTATCACAAGTGAGTGTCATAAATTAATAGAAGTTTTAGATTTAAATTTAAATAAAAAAAACTTTCTTTTTTTGTAATTTTAAAAGGAGAGAGAGTGGTGTGAGAACCTTGGTCGTAGTACTGAATAAATGGTTGCAATGACCAATTAAATAAGTAATACTGTTACGAAAATGAAAAATCTAGATACTTGTGTTTTACTTTTACATCGCTTAACAACATAAACAAAAGCTACAAAAACATAACAATGCAAGTAAAACCCTGGTTACAAATTATCGGATATAACAACACCAGCATAAAAAAATGGTAAACAAGTAAACAAAAATATTCCAACAACACTACCACGTATTATGTTTACATTTATAGAGATTTCGAAAAGAACATTCATCAGGCTGTGTACCCTGCCATATAAAAGGGAAGGCAAAGCAGGCGAGCGAGTGAGTGAAGTTCAGTCAGTTTTGTGTAAAGACGCGGTGTGTTTAAAGAAAGTAATCGTGGTTTGAAAGTCTCCGTTACAAAGATCTGTCGAATAATTGTTTTGTGATTGTTGTTGTTTATGCAAAAGAAATAAACAGAGGAATAACAAATAAAAGCAATTGTTGTTGTTTACATCAAGTTGTGAACAGTGGCCCACAGAACTATACGAATAATAAAGAATTTTAATCAAATCTACGTGCTCATATTTTAAACATTTTTAAAAGGTAAAAACGTAACGATACGATCAAGTCACTGGACCATACTGGGAGTCGTAGATATTTTCATACCACTCTTCTGTCCATTGCAAGCTACATACAGTGAACTCTTATCAATTTGTAATCTACGAAATATTAGTGTTTTATAAGGTTTTTTTTTCTTTAATTTTGTGGTTAGGACATGTTCTTCTTACGGCATATAAATAGAAGGCGTTTAAAAAATATTTTTTTTTAATAAAAATCTTGAAATTGTATTCGCTTTTAAAATATTTCACCGAAAAATAAAATTCTAGTCAAAATTCCAAACAAGTTTTTGCATATTCAGTTGCGTAGGATATCCAAATTAAACAACCATAACTACAAACCTGTAGTGCTCTTATATGATAAGTAAAGAGTGAACATTTTGTGGAAGGCCCCCTGGGGCTAATTGTATCGCCTTTTGATCATGACTTGATTAAGCAATCAATCTTTTTCTGTTTTTGTATTCCTTATAGCAAAAAAAAAACTTTGAGTGAAACAACAAAAATAAATTTGATCATACCAGGGAATAATAAAATTGTAACAACAACCCACAGTTAAAGATTATAACGTGCCTTTAAATTTAAGGCAACAATTGCCAACATTAAGGGGGCATTTAGATCACAAATATCTTATCAGAGATAGACAGAAACAGAATTTATGTATGTATGTCTAGTTATTGTTATAAATCAAATCATATGTGAAAGTGAAATACAATCATTTTAAATATCGGGTCCGCCATCTAACTTTTTTTTTTTTCAACTAGTGCTTATTTCGTGAATGGTAACACTTAGCTCATGTCTGATTTGACAGATAATTAGTTTTATCCTTCCGCTGAACGAATATGGTTGTGTATTCGCGTTTTCGCTTCGCTAAGTAGGCCTGCCGATTTTGGCAAAAAAAATCATCTTTTCAGATGAAGCTCATATTGATCTTGGCGGGTATGTAAACATGCAAAATTGTCACATTTGGGGCACAGAAAATCCGCACGCATACATTGAAAAGCCGACGCACCCAAAACGAGTCACTGTTTGGTGCGGATTTTGGTCCAGAGGCATAATTGGGCCATTTTTCTTCGAAAATAAGCAAGGAGTGGCCGTTACAGTCAATGGCGATCGTTATCGGACCATGTTGAACGAATTTTTGTTCACAAAAATTGAAGAGGAGGATATTGGTAACATTTGGTTTCAACAGGACGGCGCTACGTGCCACACAGCCGAAGCTGCACTCGATGTTTTGCGCCCTGTTTTTGAAGATCGCATTATCAGCCGCAGAGCTGATGTCGTTTGGCCACCTCGGAGCTGCGATTTGACACCGTTGGACTATTATTTGTGGGGTGCCGTCAAAGATAAGTGTTACGCCGACAAGCCAGAGACAATTGACGCTTTAAAGGACAATATTCGTGAAGCCATTGGTGAAATACAACTGCACACAATCGATAATGTGCTTAAAAATTGGACCGATCGTGTAGGCTACTGCATGGCCAGCCGAGACAGCCATTTGAATGTAATTTTTTTTTCATTATTAACCGGAAGAATTGTAGTTTCAAATAAAAAAAGAAATTTGAGAAAATATTCAGTAGTTTTTTTTAAAGCATTTAAAAAAAAAAGTTATTTGGCGGATCCTATATATCCCCTGTAAGTAAAGAAATCACACGAATTCATTATCAGCTGTGGTAACACATCTTGTAGCAACTTTGTTGGCAATTGTGTTAAGAGCGAGGTTGTTTTCCTCAAAACCACGTTTAAACATTGCCACTGCCACTGCCACTGCCAAATATACAAAATTAGTTGTTGTGATATTTCTTGTGTGTTGTTTTTTATGTCTTCTGCTCTTTAATTCGTTTCTCTCCTTTCTGGCATTATAAATGTCTCTCTGCGTTAAACTGAAATTAAATGAAATTTGATCTCCTTTAAGGTTACTGTTGCAGGCCTTTCTTTAATTTGTTTACTTAAGAAGCTTCTTCCAAAAAAAGGCGATAGGAAGGAACCAAAAAACACAAGATTCAACATAAAATTTTATTTCAAATCCAGTAGCGCACAAATTCCATTTCGCTAATCATGTGCTAATTAATATTTTTGGGTCGTCTTTCAAGCATTTTCAAATTGTTTTTTTTTTGTGTTTTGTTTTCTTTGGAATATTTCTGCCCATTTAACTCTACAACTTCCTTTCATTCATTAAGAGAGTGTAAAGCATTATGGTGGCAACAAACAAAATTAAAAAAAAAAAAAAACTGTAGAAAGAAACATTAAGAAGGAGTTTCTTCATCATGATGCCGGTAGTTAATGGCGTTGACCCTTTCGTTAAAGGTTTCTTAATATGATGTTTTCTTTGTAAACCCGTTAATGGTAGTAACGCATCGTCAGAGAAGTACAACCTTTTGTTTTCAAACGAGAAATAATATCTAAAAATTCGAGTATTTATGATAAACTTTATTGGGGTGCCCTGTTAGTCTAAAGACTACTGCTATTAACATGAGGTTAGTGTGTTCGATTCTCAACAGAGACTCTGGTCTGTTACACTATACCGAGCATAAGGTTGAAAGTACTCAGCTCGTAATAATCAGATATAATTTGTAATTGTATTGTAAATAATACAAAAAAAATATATAAAATAAAATCAACAAGTTCGTAACATTTTTAAATTCAAAAAAGGTTTTTGAATAAATTAGGAGACTTTTTTGAACCAGATTTGTCGAAGTCATCAGATAGACCCGTTTGTGAAATAATTTCATGGTTGCAGTACAATTTCTTTCAGTCGAGCCATTTCTTCATTCTTATTTCTAAAGAAGAATTTGTCACATGAGGCAAAATTCGGTGAAAAAGGCTAATAAGGAATAAATTCGTGGCTTAATTTGTAAATTTTTGTCCATAAAAAAGTGACAGTCTGTTTATTTGTCAACAATTTTTATTTGTTAACAAAGGCATTGTTGCTCTTTCAGTTGAAAGAAAATAGGTGGAAAACATTTAAACGATGTTATATTCCACACAAAATAGTATCCGTGGGTCCTTCAAACAAATGAAGAATTCCGATTATATACAAATTGTTTTATTTCAATTTAAAAACGATAATGTTAAACACAATGATGTTAAATTGCTGAAGTAATCTGGTATTGAAACTAATTTTAATTTTTTTAATATCTCCAGTTGTTTTGATTTAACAGCCTTACGTGGAAACATATATATACATACATAACTGGTCATTACAATTCTTTCAGTCATGTGCGTTAATTTTATTAATGACTGGTGGACAATAAACTTTGAAAAACCTATCATGGCAATTTTATTTGCTTCAAGAGTTTTTGCCAGAAATCTGCTGAGAGGAAGTCGCCGAAGAAATATTTTTCTCATATTTCATTTTGTTGAAGATGTCTGACTTGGGGTTTGAACCGAGGTGTCACGTCTAATAAGCCAACACACTACCTACTAGACTACTTTAACTTATAAAGGGCTATCCATTTCGTGGTTTCAAAAGTATGGTACTGGAATTCGACATCTGTCAAACTAAGTTGTGAAACCAATTATTTTCTTTTCAATTGAAAGTCTGACATTGACGAAAATGGATCGCTTAACTATCACACAACGCATAATAATTATCAAGACCTACTAAAAAAATGGTGATTCAGCCACAGCCACGTATAGTGCGTATCGGCAATTTTTCGAACAAAATTTTCTTCAGCGATGAAGCACATTTCACACTCGGTGGGTATGTTAATAAACAAAATTGTCGTATTTGGGGTTCTGAGAATCCTCAAGTAATTGAAGAGAGGCCATTACATACAGAAAAAGAAATCACCGAAGGTGTGATTGGAAGGTGTGATTGGATTGGGATTGTCACCGTCAATTCGGAGCATTATGGTCATATGATAACCGACTTTTTTTTGCCTGCTATTGAAGAATACGACTTGGTGAATATGTGGTTTCAATAAGACGGTGCCACATGCCACACAACTCGAGCGAATATGGCTTTATTGCAAGAGACATTTCCTGGCCGTGTAATTTCTCGTCGTGGCGATATCAACTGGCCACCAAGATCATGCGATTGGACACCATTAGACTTTTTTTTGTGGGACCACGCGAAAGACCGTGTTTATGCAGATAAACCTTCAACTCTTGAGCACCTAAAAGCCAACATTCGTCAAGTTATAGCTGAGATATCGCCCAATATGTTTCAAAAAGTGGTCGAAAATTACCTCAAAAGAATTAATGCTTGCAACACTTCGCGTGGAGGTCATTTAAATGATGTTGTGTTTCATACATAATGTCAACGTTCAAACTTTACAATAAAAAAGAAATATCATGAAAAAAATATTTTATATTTGTTTTATTTACGTTTACTTTTGAAACCACGAAATGAATACCCATTTTTGAGAACCACATTGAAGAGCATGCATCTGTATCGAGTCCTAGGATTACAGGAAAGCTACTCGCAAGGAGTAGCACCGAATCCATATATACAAGATAAGGCTCAAGAGACCCCCAAACCTACAATAGATACTTACTAACAGTATCCCGGTATGAGAAAACCGCCGCAATATCACTTAGGCTCTTAAGTGTTATCCTAATTTAATCTGATATTTTAAGAACAGCGTCTAATGATTGGCCAGCTCTGAACAAATCTTTTGTTTGCATTAAAATTTCTGTTTTGTTTCTTCTTGGCTTAAATTAAACATCAAAACAAGACACTCAGCAGAAAATGTTAAGGAAGAACACTTCAATCTTTCATTATAAAATTCGAAAAACTCGCATATTACGCACAAACATATTCGAGTGTAATGCATTTATTACCAAATACGAACGCAACTAATAAATCTAAATTTATTAATTTTCTTCATCATCATCATCCTCGTCAGCTTCTTTCCACATAATCATTCTCATCTTAAATATATCGAGTGTGTTGCCTTGTATACTATTGTTGTTGTTGTTTATTTTGTATTCTTTTGTTTTTGTGTCTTGATTATACTTTAATATCACTTTGAATTTTCGTGAATTGTTCATATTGGCGTGAAATGTCAAAAGGAATCACGTTTGTCCCATCAAAATTGATGAGACGAGAATGAATCATTTTTTTCTTTCTTTCTTTCTTTCCATACTTTTTGGTTTTTCTTTACTTCTTCGATTTTTGTTTCCCTTCAGCAGAGCAGTCTTCAACTCATATTTTCATATGATTTGACTTTTGCTACATGTTCCACGTTCCACGTTAAATCAATAGTTTGGTTTTGGGGTTTTTCGAGTGTGTTGCCGTCTTCGTCGTATTTTGATTGTCTGGTACGTGTATCGAGTTACAGATGTTGTGTGTTTCTTAGTTGATTGGAAATGATGGGCCAAAAATTATTTCTGTTTTCGTTTTCTAAAGAATTGATTGAAGTTGAATAGAACATAAAAGAGTTTAGTTTCGCAAATAAAAAAGAAAAAAATAAAACGAAGTTAAAGATGAACTATTATTGTTACAATGGCTCATCCCTCAATTGCCGGGGTTATAAATAATGACGGTAATATTAGGACAACAACATACGTCGTCATTTCTAATAATTTATTAGAAAAATTATACGTTACATATATGGGCAATTTCGTGTCAAGGGACCCAATTTTTAAAATCGATGTCTTCCGATTTGGATGAAATTTGCACCAAGGTTAGTACTATTGGATAGTTGGCCAGACACAAATTTTCAGCTCTATCAGTCAAGAACCGCCGGAGTTAGAGGGGGTCAAAGTTGGACATTTTGTTCATACAGGGTTTTTTTAAAATGTGTGTAACTTTTCACCTATTGGTCCTAGCAAAAATTTTCCAAAGGATATTAGATAGCTATTTCTTCAATATTTCCAAAAATTATTTTTTTAATTTTTAAAAAATTTTTTTTTTAAATTATTTTTTTTTAAATTTTTTTTCAATTTACTTATTTTAATAAGTAATAAAACTTACACAGAAATAGGAAAAAAATGAAAATAGTGAATATGGTAAAAATTGAAACACTTTCTTCTTTGAGTTGCTATTTTTTTGTAGATACCCCAAAAAAATAAGTTTTTCCACTCGCATCCCATTAAGTGACCACAAAGCTCTTAGAGGAAAAGAACTAAGCTTTCTTTGAGCAAAAAAAAAACATCCATTAAAAAAAATATAGTGCATATGGTAAAATTTGAAAACTTTGGTTTTGAGTTAAAATATTTTTTTTATAGATATGCCTCTTGCTACTAAGTGCCCACAAAGATCTTAAAGGAAATGGTCTAAGTTTTCTTTTGAGGAAAAATAAAAAAACTCCATTTCGAAAAAAAAATGGGGGAAAATGAAAATGGTACATGTGCCAAATATTGAAAAAATCTTATTCTTGAGTTAAAAAATAATTTTTTTGATAGATATCCCACTCGCATTCCATTAAGCAATTATGAAGGCCTTAAAAGAAATTTTATAAGCTTTCTTTTAAGCAAAATTAATTAAAAAAAAAAAAATAAAAAATAAATTATTTTTGGAAAGATTGAAGAAATAGCTATCTAATATCCTTTGGAAAATTTTTGCAAGGACCAATAGGTGAAAAGTTACACACATTTTAAAAAAACCCTGTATGACCAAAATGTCCAACTTTGACCCCCTCTAACTCCGGCAGTTCTTGACTGACAGAGCTGAAAATTTGTGTCTGGCCTACTATCCAATAGTGCTAACGTTGATGCAAATTTCATCCAAATCGAAAGACATGGATTTTAAAAATTGGGTCACTTGACACGAAATTGCCCATATATGTAAGTAGGTGTGTAAGTGGAGATGTGTAAGCAAAATTTTTTCAAATTTTACTAATCGAAATATGCGAATCCTTAAAGAAATCCTCAAGTAATCCTTGGTAAAAACGGCTACTACTTAAATAATGTAAAGAATACCTAACAACCGCGTGAAGTTATACGATTTACGTCATCAATTTTTTTGGCCCTTCTAACCTCGAATTATGTTGTCATCTAATTTACGTCGTCTTTGAAATTTAGCCAATTTTTGCTTTAACACCAGTGACATAGTATGTTAGGTTAGGTAGAAGTGGTAGCTTTGATTACCAAAGCTAGGTTAGGTTAGGTTAGGTTAGAGGACGTGTACTTGTCCGTTAAGACAAGTACAATACCCGGAGGTCGAAATTGACCCATTGTACAACGTCCTTGGAGAGGGAAGGAAATAGAGGGATTAGGATGAAATGAGGGCATAAGGGTAAGGGGAGGATGGGAATCACACAAAAAGAAACAGACACAAACAAGGGTTGAGCGCGCGACTACACTTATGAAGCCCTAGCACCTCTCAACCAGCTCAAACTGCTAATGAATCTGTGGAGAGCCTTGATGTCGGCTCTCGACACAGAACTCAAGCTCTCAAAGAAGGCTCTGCCAAGGGTCCTCAACCTCAACCTACCAAGGGCTGGGCAGTTACAGAGGAGGTGTTCGATAGTCTCTAACTCCTCCTCATCGCAACATACCCTGCAATAGTCCGGCTGGGATCTGTTCCAGATCCCCGTCAGCGACCTAATCTCGCAGTGCCCTGTGATAAAACCGACAACCAACCTTACGCTGGCCTTAACCAAGCCCAGCAGCCAATCTGTTCTCTTACTGTCCACAGCAGGCCATAGACGTCTAGAGACAGAACAACCTGATCCGTTCCTCCAACGACTCTGCTCTTCCTCCCTGACCCATCCATCGATGAGGCCATATAGGTGGCAGACTGGAGGTTCAGGACCAACTATTAAATCGCCCCCCGAAAGGGAACCTAACCTAGCGAGGGCATCCGCCGTCTCATTGCCCAGTATTCCGCTATGACCCGGAACCCAGCATAGACGGATACGGTCCGGTCCAAAAGACCTCAACGACTCTTTGCACTCGCGAACCAGTCGTGATTTGCACCAGACCGACGCAATGGCCTTAAGGGCAGCCTGACTGTCAACGAAGATCATGTAAGATTCCGAATCCGAAGATGGGCCACCAGCTATGGCCTCAATAGCCTTCAGTATTGCGAAAATCTCCGCCTGAAAAACGCTGCAGTCATCATTCAACCTGAAGTGGAGTTCAAGACCGAGTTCCCTACAGAAAACCCCAGCACCTGTACATCCACCTAACTTAGACCCATCTGTGAAAATGGGTATACCACTCTGCCCCCGGAGTACCCCACCATTCCATTGTGCCCTATCCGGTATAAGGGTCCTTAAACCAGGTAGGAATATAGCCTCGGGCACAATGTAATCAGTGGCTTTTTCCGAAAGTCCATACCTTCCGTCAGGAAAGACGATACTCTGGAGTGACCTATCGAGCGCTGCTTCCAGCAACCCGATTCCCTCAGGCGTATGGCACTACGCGCTGCACACCTCTTGACATATAAGTCAAGCGGAGTCAGACAGAGCATAGTATCAAGAGCAGCCTGAGGGCAACTCTTCCTCACTCCAGTGATACTCAAAGAGGCAATCCGCTGAACCTTATCCAAGATTTTCCGTTGAAAACTCTTGCCTAAGGCACACCACCAGACAACACAACCATAAGTAATAACCGGTCTAACGATCGCCAGATATATCCAGCGAATGGCCCTAGGCGGAAGACCCCAGTTCTTACCTATGGAGTTCCTACACTGGTAGAAAGCATTCAGTCCCTTCTTCATTCTTTCCTCGGTGTTTCGTTTCCAGTTCAGCTTACTGTCCAGGACAACACCCAAGTACTTGACCTCAGAAAACAACGGCAGCTCCCTACCAGCTAATCTTGGCAGCCTGAAGGTTTCAATTTTGTACCTACGCGAGAACAGAACGAGATCCGTCTTATTTGGATTTATCCCCAGGCCACAGTTCGTTGCCCAAGAGGATAAAATTCCAAGAGCAGACTCCATCAGTTCCCCCAGCGTCGGCAAAAATTTTCCACCCACAAGAATAGCCACATCGTCGGCATATGCCACAACCCTAAAGCCCCTACTTTCCAGGAGCCTCAGACCAACATTTGCGACCAAGAGCCACAATAGAGGGGT
>OV656866.1:80224369-80584932 GCA_927399465.1 Sarcophaga caerulescens | reverse complement strand
CACGCTTGACGATAGAACATCCACCCAGATTCGATCGGATTAGTCTGTTACCCAACATGTGGGCGATAAACCGCACCAGAAAATCTGGGGCATGTATATCCCTTAGTGAATTCTCAATAGAAGAAGTGGTAACATTATTGAAGGCCCCCTCTATATCAAGGAAAGCCGACAGTGTGTACTCACCCCTAGCCAAATTCGCCTCAACAAAACCTGTCACATCATGAAGAGCACTCTCAACTGACTTACCCTTAATGTAAGCATGTTGCGACCTACTCAACAAAGACCGGTCCAATAAAGCTAACTTAAGCACTTATAGCGGCCCGTTGTGACACCATAGGTAAGCGCAGTCCCTGTACTGACCGAATTCCAGCCAACTAAGGAAGAAGTTGGTCAGCGCAGTGACATAGTAATTGTAGGGAGTCTGATAGTGCAATAAAGAACCCAACAGTTTCCAAATAATGCCTCACCTGGGGTTTGAACTGTGGCCTCACGTCTAAAAAGCCGACACACTACTTACTAAACTATGGCGACTTGTATTAAAAGCTTTCAAAGCTCAAAGTATGTATCGTATGCACACGATTACATTGATATGTACTTGTATTGAATTTCCTATATTATTAAATAGGCCCATAAATGAGCAGAATTATCGCATTTGGAGAGAAGATAATTCACAAGCTTTTATCCAAGAAAATTACAGTTGGGTGCGCTTTATAGGTTCATATTGGTTCATATGTCTGCAAAAAAATATCGACGCCTCCGTTCTATAACATTCTAAGTCGAAAAAGTGTGTTTTGAGTTATGAGCTCTCAAAGTTTTCACGCGACATACGACTATATGTGTATTCTAAGTAGATTTTTCCCTATAACTTCGGAACGGATCGGCGCATCTTAACCAAATTTTGACAGTATTTAAGTTAGAGAACGTAGAATTTAAAAATGCAAGAATGGAGGCGTCGATATAGTTATCACAATATTCTTGTCAATGGTCGTATAGGGATATGCTAACAGATTTTTTGTTTATGAACCTCAATTAGTTCGTATTAATCTTGCTAACGAACCACGTGCCACACACCGCGCACTATAATTGATTTGATGAAAGAAACTTTTAATGAAAAAGTAATTTCACGTAAAGTTACAATTACAGAGGAGATCTGAACCATGCATGAGTTTATCCAGGAACAACCTGAGATTGGTAATCGATCTTTTGATAAGGATCAAAACTCAGAGTATAATTATTCAGAGGGCTTGTTCCAAGACCAACAAGTAGATTGTCTTATACCCATGGGACATTAATTCATTCCAGAAGAAAACGCCAGGCATAGAAGGAAACGAAAAGGCGGACGAACTGGTATGAAAGTGATCGGAAATGATAGAGGGGACATATGCGCCTCTACAGAAATACTTTTCCAAATCAGAAAAAGCAGCATGAAATTCAACAAACTATAGGTGGTCCTGCGTACTCGCTGGGATGCCCTGTAAAGTTGGAGGATAGTACAATAGATTGCATGGACCTAGTCCTAAGGCACTTGTTCAACACAGTAATAATTTCACGCAATGATCTAACTAATTGACTACGAAGATAGCGTGGTTAATCACATTACAATGTCCCAGGTTGGACATTTCGAACAAAACGAAATATGAGGAGAAAATTTTTATAGCAGCCTTCCGCAAAAACTCTAAATAAAATTGACGTGAAAACTTTCTCGAAAATCTGTTGTTCGGAGTCGACATTGAAATGTAAGTTCCGCTGCTAATGGATAAAGTTAACACACATAACATGGGTGGTGTAAGAAGATATGTTGAAATCCTGACTGAAGAAAGTCATTTGTCTACGTCTATTGTAGTCGTCGTAGTCTAGTAATTAGTGTGTTGGCTTATTACACGTGAGGCCACGATACAAACCCCAGGTCAAACATCTCCAATAAAACGAAATATGATTAAAAAGACCATGGCGACTGCTTCTCAGCAGATTTCTGACAAAAACTCTGAGAGACAATAAAATTGCCATGAAAAGTTTCTCAAAAATCTTTTCTTCGGAGTCGACTTTAATCTGTAGGTCTCCCTACTCATGTATAAAATTAACTCACACAACATAAGTGGTGTGAGAAGCGAGGCCGTAATCCTTACTGAAGGGTTTAACGGCCAATTATGTATATATGTATGTAATCTACAAGCTTTTGTCCATACACCAATACATTCATAGAAAATTACTGCTTTAGAGACTAGAACGGCCATTGGTCCATATGTCTGCAAAAAATGAGATGGCGCGAATATTACTGGCGATGATAGGCGGTATAGGTAATTGATTAGAAATTTTTTGTACCTCAATTAGCCCGTATTAAGCTTGCTGGTATGAGATTCGAACAGCACAGTGTCATGCCACACGCTGTACCTTTACTCTAAGAAACTTTTGATGAAAAAGAATGCAACAACAATGAAAGTCGACAAACTGCTGACGATCCGACGTTTCAAAACTGCTATATCCAGCAGTGGACAGCGGCAGAACCAGAGAACTACTTGAGTATGACAAGAGAACGGTTCGTATTGTAACAGGAGTTCGAACGTGACACTGCGATATTGGCAGTTTTGCTGACAAGCTCGGTCTGCCCCAACAGGATTACTTTTATGCAAGTGTGCTGCACTTCAGGGCAGACATTATCGGTTTTTGGGTAACATAACGATCGGTTCTTGAGACATAATCTGGGAACTGGCCGGTTTCATCCGGAGTTCGGGGTGGTTCAGACCCACCACTAATAGGTCATGACAAGGGGGTCTGGTTGACAAAATGGGCCATGTGGGCCACAGAGTGAACTTGTCTGTGAACGGCAAGCTAAACGCTTACCTAACCAAGCAGCATCCTGAAGTATGTGAGCAATAGGCCTGGAAGAAATATTATAGGGATACCCTGTAAAGTTGGAATAGGGTACAATAGATCGTATGGTCTAGCGTTAACGCACTTGTTCACTACAGTTATAATTTTTTCGGAGAGTAAATAAAATTTCCCTGAAAACTTTTTGTTCGTAGTCAACATTGAAATGTAGATCCCGCCGCTAATGAATAAATTTAACTTGAGTGATGTGACAAGATAGGTTTAAATCCTGACTAAAGAATTGTAATTACCAATTAAGTATTTAAGTTATTTGGAGTCACTAGTCTACGTCGATTAATCAGAAACAACTGAACTGAACTGAACATTCGAAGAGTTATTGGCAAAGGCTTCGAAAACTTTGTGAGACACCTGGCCAAAATCAGTTTTAAACATTTAAATCATACAATATTCGTTTTGTTTATATTCAAAATATCGACCCCTTTGCGCGAAATTATCGTATGTTACAAAAACCAAATTTTACAGGACAGCCATTTTTCTATTTTTCTCTGCTTTCGCTTGCAATATTAAAATGAAAATATACATGTGCTTAGATAATTAATTAATATAACTACACCTAAAAGTATTCCGGTGGAAAAGTTCAAGTTTTCCGACAAAAACGTATTTTTGGCACATACGATAATTTCATTCACAACATTTCGTAGATGCGTGTGTAGAAAATGGCGCTTACGATATCATTTGTCAGTGTTAGACATAAATTAAAACAAAGATTTATTAGTGGTTTTATGTATTTGTTCATTATTTTTTAACTTAGAATGGTACAAAGTAATAAAAAAATGTAATCAATATTTAGCAGAAGCATGAATTCATTAAAAAAAACCAAAAAAACAATAATAATAATAAGTGAGTTAATCTTCTTCGTCGCTTTCATTTATGGTGTTTTCTTTTCTACAATGAAAATGTCACCCTCTTACAAGGTACATTAAAAAATTTTTGACCAACCCTGTTGTAATGTCATTTTTTATTTGAGAAGAACATAACACAAATATTAAAAAAGGGTATGCCGTGTGTTTACCACTTATTAAGAAAATGAATGAGGAAATGCCAATTTGTTTAAAGGTGTTGCCAGATCGCTAATTTTTCGACTTCATTTTTTGCACGCTTTTTTTATAACAAAAAAAAAATATTTTAACACTGTTAACATTGAATGCAATTTTTTATATTGCTGACCATGTAGCTTTAATAATGTAATATTTCCTTAAGATTACTCCACAAAACAATGAAGAAATTAACTTCAAATTGGATAACAATACCAGGCGACTTTTTTAAATTTCATCTGGTAGCCCTATAAATAAACAAAAGTCATCTGCTTTATAGGGCATTAGCAGCACTCTCGATTTATACAGGGCATAAAATGCAATGCCCTCCACCATTGGCAAGTGCGAATTATTTAGAATAAAACATACCACCCTTTTAGAGGGCGAAACATTTTTAAGAAACAAACGCAAAATTGCATTTTGCGTTAATAAAATGCACATTTTTTGGTAGAAAAGAAAACACCATTAACATGTCTTTTTCGCGTACAGAATATTTTAAATTTAAATACTCATTGTGGTATTTTGGCGGTATGCTATTTTTTAAACATAGATTTTTCAAATCATTGAATTTTTGCAAAGAGATACACAAAGCTGAATTGTACAACTTTTGTAACTTAAAGGTAAAATTAAAGTTATTTATAGTTTTTTTTAGTGAAATTGTCGGAATATCCGTAAATGAGTTGAATTGATTTTGATTTTTTGTCTAATAAAGCTATGCGAACTTTATTTATGTTTAGTTTAACTTTGTTTGGTAGCAACAGATTTGCAAAGGACTTCCAATTTTCAAACTCTGAGTGGCCTATTTCAACTTGTGGCCATTCACTTGGCGTCCAAATGGTACGCCTGCCTACAAATGATTCAATTGTGCTATGCACAGAATCAACTGGCATCATTGTATAACCGGGAAGTAAATATGTTATTTTAATTTTTTCAACGAAGTTTGTCAAATTTAAAAAATGTGTCAATATAGCTAATACAGCCTTGTTGCGGTTTTGACCAGTGCAATTGTCACAATATAGGGCTATGTCTTTAACTGTCTTTCTTTGGTCTACGATTATTAAATACTTATATAGGGCTGTGGAAATTTCATTGCAGCCTCGCTTACCATCACGATCACCCCACAAATAACAATAGCCACTTCTGTGCCTTTCTCATAAACGCTGAAATTGTAGTAGACGTACTTGAGCGAGTAAAAAAGCGTTATAAATATTATTTCCGAACGGAGTATTCAAAACTTTTTGCAAATCGTAGCTGGCGCAAACAAATGTAGAAACATTTTTGCTTTTATTTTGATCTCTTAAGAAATTAGCCTTGGCCTCATCTTTGTCTCTTATATGCATCCTATACACATTGGAATTCTGCAAACGATTTTTTTCCTCTTCATCAAGATGTTTAATATTTTCGCAATTAGTGCACTTAACTTTTTTTTGGCAAATGAAAACCTATATTAAAATCTTTTTGGAAAACCTGTCTGAAAACCCAATTCGACACAATGCAGTTGCTGAGGTCTTATCCTATATCTTCAAATTCTAACTTAGAAAAAAAATATATAGTAAATATTGTAACAACTACAATATGCAAAATATTCTTCATTGGCAGATACGATAAAATCGCTCACAAGAAAAAATGAAGTGTAACATACGATAAAATATTCAATCAATTTTTGGAGCAACGAAGTGGATGGAATTCGCCTACAATATTTTGTCAGGTGACGTCTCTTTGAATGTAGAACAAGATTGCAACAAAAACTCAATTTAAAAAAAATTGGCATATACGATAATTTCGCGCAAAGGGGTCGATATATTTCTTTGGTTTTCTATAATATAATCTTGTATTACTGTGGAAAAGAAAAACACCCTGCGTCTATAAGTCTTGTAATTACAAAGGAAAAAAATTTGTTCGAATTATTTTAATTTCCAATCCATGCCTTATCTTCATTTTAATATTATCGATTAATAATGCTTAAATTAGAGAAAAAAACTTATTTTTATAACCGCACTTGTCAAAAGTCCAACAAGTTCACCAAATTTACAAACAAATAAATCTAAAAAATTCAAAGAAAATAAACAAAAACAACAAAAAGAAAAAAATTAATTTCAATTACATGTTCAATAATGAATTGCCGCAGTAATATGTATGTATCACAAGGGTTTCTTTCGGTGTTGCTATTAATTAATGTAAATGTCGCATTCAATGACATTTAATATGATGAGTTGTTCTATCCCAAATGAAGAAAGAAAAAAAAATGTTTATGCCACCACACCACTCCAATCTACCATCACCATCACCAATAATAGCCAGACATTAATAAAATGTTTATTTATGGATAGATTATGAATACCATGATGATGATAATGATGATGATGATAATAATGCAGGGATTGGAAACTTACGCATATAAATCTCTAAAGGATTTAATACGACCAGATGACCAAATGAAGAAAGACACATTCTATACGGGGCATCAAAAATGAAGCAAAATTAAGTAGCAATAGCTGAAGATATACTTACAGTAGCTATGTATGTTGTTCTCATTAAAAATATCCATGCTTCTTCAAGAAGTATGAAAAAATGAATGAATGAAGGAATGAATGAGTGAATACCATAAATGAAGATGAACGAGCATGTGTTGGGCTATAAATTGATGAAATACATTCGCTCGCTTCTCGCCGTACGCATTCATAAGCATTATTTTAATTAAAGACCTTGCCATGGGTCATTTAATCACACCCAGTTTTATGGCAAATTCAACTTTTTGCCTTTGTCGTACAGAGAAGAATTTCTTTTTAGTTAAATGAGGGATTTTGGGAATAACAACTATACGTTGATTTGTATCTTAAGTGGCAAGTTTTGTCTTCTTTTATTTATTTTTCGGTTTTCTGTTTTTATTTTGAGGTTATACAGAGAGTTTGGGAATTGCGATGAAAGCAATGGGATAAGCTTTTTTAATAAATGCTTTTAGGAAATGGTTTTATAGAAATTGATGTTAGAGTTGCAATCATTACCATATTATATATATCAACTAGCTGACCCGACGAACTTCGTCCGCCCAAAATTGTTTTTTTTTTTTATTGCCCAAAACAGGTCACATTATATATTTATTGTAATACGCTGAATAAAACAGTTATATAAAAATAACTAACTTACTATAAGTGTGTGGATCTATCTATCTAGTTCAAAATTTAATCGAAGTCGGTATGTTATCTAGGTGAGGCATACAAAGAATAACAATAAGAGGTCCGAATCATGGGTAGCGCTGACGAAGTTGTAGTTGTTGTACTCGCTCCAAAACAAAAACTAACAGACATACATGTTATATACATATATGGGCAATTTCGTGTCAAGTGACCCAATTTTTAAAATCGATGTCTTCCGATTTGAATGAAATTTGCACAAACGTTAGTACTATTGGATAGTAGACCAGACACAAATTTTCAGCTCTATCAGTCAAGAACTGCCGGAGTTAGAGGGGGTCAAAGTTGGACATTTTGGTCATACAGGGTTTTTTAAAATGTGTGTAACTTTTCACCTATTGGTCCTAGCAAAAATTTTCCAAATGATATTAGATAGCTATTTCTTCAATCTTTCCAAAAATAATTTTTTTAATTTAAAAAAAAAATTTTATTTTTTTTTAATTATTGTTTTTTTTAAATTTTTTTTCAAAATGAACCCTTTTTTTGCTCCAAAAAAGCTTATACAATTTCCTTTAAGGCTTTTATAATCGCTTAATGGGATGCGAGTAGGGATATCTATCAAAAAAATTATTTTTTAACTCAAGAATAAAATTTTGCCACGCCTACTTTTTGCTATATCAAAAATATTTTTAAATCATCTAAACCTGATGAGCTTTCGAACAAAAAAATAATGGTTAAAATCGGTTCAGTAGTTTAAGAGTTATAGGTATCACTTGAAGGGGGAGGGTTGCCACGCCCATTTTTGGTGAGTTTGTCGATATCGACTCTACGAACTTACCCACCAAATTTTTTTTAGTCTACGATCAATATATACCTAAATATTCAATTTTAACGATTTGCCACGCCCTCTCAACATTTAGGGATATTAAATAGATGTTGTCCGATTCTCAGACCTACCCGATATGCACACAAAATTTCATGAAAATCGGTCGATTCATTTCGGAGGAGTTTAACCACTAACACTGTGAGACGAGAATTTTATATATTAGATATTGTTAACTTTTAAAAACGTTTAAAATATGAACTCGTAGTTTGCAAATAAAATAAAATCTATATTTATTTTTAATTAAAATTCCTTATTATTCGCACACAATAACAATTACTAGACAGTTGTTCGACAGATCTTTGTAACGGAAATCTTCAAACCACGATTACTCTCTCCAAACACACCGCGTCTTCACACTAACTAACTCGCCTGCTTTGCCTTGTCTTTTACATGGCAGAGTAAACAATCTAATGAATGTTCTTGAAGGCGAATGTTCTTCGTCTTCTCGAGATCTCTATAAATGTAAATATCGTTGTTTGATTACTGTTGTTTGTGTATTGTGATACATTTATTCTAGTAGTATTTGTTTTTGTATTTTTGTTTACCTGTTTATCATTTTTATGTTGGTGTTTGTTGTTATATTACTCAGTGCGATAATTTGTGTATAGGTTTGTTTACTGCATTGTTTTGTTTTTGTAGCTTTAATTTATAATTTTAATGTTAAGTGATGTAAAAGCAAAACACCAGTAACTAGATTTTTTCATTTTCGTAACAATATTTCTTGATATGTTCCATAATTATTGTCTTCCTGGCGTAGTATAATTAACCTTTACCTACATACTTCTTACTAAATTGGTCATTACAACCCTTTAGTTAGTTAGGCTGTAACTTCTCACTCCACTTATTTATTATTTATTTTATTAATGAGTGCTAGGACGGATCTATAGTTTTCAGTCGACTCCAAACGACAGATTTAAGAAACTGTTCACAGGAATTTATTTTGCCCTAACAGATTTTGCCAGAGGACTGTTGAAAGGAAAATGTAAAAAGAACTATCTACTATTACCTTTCTACTAAGCTAGCACACTACCTGCTAGACCTTTTTACTAATTTCATTGCAACTAATGGCCAAGGCGATAGGGTATTCGATGTGAGCAATAGGGTATTCGGTCTCAAGCAGTTTTTGTTCAATTTTTAAATCCTGTACATTGCTAAGACACAATTCAACTAACTTAGTAAACAAAACCGCTATTAAGAAATTTTTGTTTTACGCTGATTATTTTGCGGACTGTAATGTTATAAATGAAATTTTATGCTGGGCGAAATGGAATGATACCTATGTGTATAGAAGAGATATGCACAATCTTGGTTGATAGCTTGGTGCCCTTTTAAAGTCAACTCTACAACTATATTTCAAACAATAGCCTAAAATTTTACTTACATACATACAATGCAACGCACTCACAGTAATGTTAGCCTTAACAAAGAGTTCTACTGTCAATTTGAAAGGACATTAAACTATCAATCTATTCATCAGTATCAGAATACACTCAAATCAAAACTTGAAGAGCGCAGTATAGAAAATATGTATGAAAATGATAATGCTAAACCTTTCTTTTCTAACGCAACTGAAACACATCTAGGCTATCTACTATAGAGAACTTTATGTGTGTAAAGATGTATTTTAAAATCAATTACCCTAGACATAAACCCACTATGTTAACACAGTTTTGTTATGTTACTAAGAGTGGTCTGTTCAGCAATAAATTTATGACGTGAAAATTAAAACCGGAAAAACATAAAATTCGTGGTCAAAAGTTGGTAGAAAATCACAAACTGGTGAAATAAATTTTAAAGTCAATTACAGTCTTCCCTCGATTTACGTCGTAGAATGTTCCGGAAAAAGGCGACGTAAATCGAAACGACGTAAATCGAATTTCATATTGCTCATACTACAAAGTAGTATGTTTTTAACAAGGAACTTAAAAAAGTTACAGTAATCCCTCGATTTACGTCACAGTTGGTTCCAAAAAAAGGCGACGTAAATCGAATGACAACGCAAATCGAAGTTGAAGGGAATAAAATTTTTGACGACGTTAATCGAAACAACGTAAATCGAGACGGCGTAAATCGAGGGAATACTGTATTACTTCTCTACGAACGCAATGTATGAAAGTCACTTTACCTTCATCGTTGTAAATGAAACAATGAATCAAAGATTATTTGTGTGGATTCATATAGGACAGCGGTCGGGGAACTTTTTTAATCATTACCCCAAAATATTTTTGTGTAAGTTGATATTACCCCATGGCAAAGAACAAAAAAAAAAAAAAACCAAATCGCCTCTTTTTAACATCTTTCATATTATAGCCCCCCAGGATAATTTTGAAAGGAAAACAATAACTAAAAATTTAATTTAACAATATTTTTTACTCACAAAAGTTTAATTTTTACCCCATTTGGGGTAATTTACCCCGGTCCCCGACCGCTGATATAGAACATGGGTTCATGTAAACATAGTCTGCCCCTTCAAAGATAAAAACGAGCAAAAGTGCGACAGCGAGTGGTAAATAATTGTTTTGTTAGTCAAATTTTCAATTCCAAACGCTTGGACTATAGCAACTGTAGCGTTTTCAAAAAAAAAAAAAAAAAAAATTAAAACTAGTGCGACCATTTCAATTGCCCTAACATCTTTGAGAAGAATATGTAGGTACCTACTCAGTTTCTGTTTTGCTTAAAAGTAATCTAGAAATGTGAATAAAAATTCAAGAAGTTTAAAAGTTCTTTAATTCGATATGCCAGGTTCATAGGTACGATTATAAATATGAAAAGAACTTTAATCATTTAATTTAAGTAGTACAGTAATCCCTCGATTTACGTCGCAGTTGATTCCAAAAAAAGAGCGAAGTAAATCGAATGACAACGCAAATCGAAGTTGAAGGGAACAACATTTTTGACGACGTTAATCGAAACAACGTAAATCGAGACGACGTAAATCGAGGGAATACTGTATTCTTACAAAATATTGTGCCACGATGATAAGATAACAGAGTTAATATTTGATAGTAGATCTTGAAATTATCCTACATTTCAGTGTTTACAACCCAATGAATGTCCAGTTGGCGGGATAAGAGAACAACATAGGCGAATCGAGTGGATTAACAGATGCGAATTAATTTTTTATTTTCTATTACGTTTATTCTCTTAAGCAATACATTCATTGTTCAACAGAGATTCTGTTAATAACATAACAGAGCTCTATTGACTAAGGGTTTGCATCTTCACTTACATGGGAACTTCTTGAAACGTAGAACCCAGGAACCCACAAATACGCATCAGAAATGCTGAAATCAGGTGTCAATATCAGTGCGAAATCAATTCTTTTAGTATTTGAAGAACTGACAAATGTATTTACGCATTATAGTTAAAAATCGTCGAACTGGTTTCTTTGCAAATTCAGCAATTTTGTTTGCTTCGGTCTTATTGACGAAGATGATTTTTTATTTATTTTTTTTATTTATTTATTATAATTTACATAGCACAACAAGATATGAATCTTATAAGTGACAGTGCTATGTTTGGAATCATTAAGATTTAAAAATTAATAGTGAAACAAAACATATTAAATAAAAAATACAAAATTAATATAATTAATATCATGTTAAAATATAAAATATAAAGAAAAAAAATATAATATAGAGAAATTTAAAAAAAAACTAATAATATTGTAGAAGTAAATAAAAAAGTTGAAAAAAATATTAAAAAAATTTTACTACATATTTATAAAAATTAATCTAAAAAACTAGGAATAAAAATATAACCGATATAAACCTATAAAATAAATCACAAATCATAAAACAACTTTACTTATGAAAATAATTTAAATAACTCCTTTTTGAATGCATTTGCATTGCCTAGATTCTGGATGTAGTTTGGTAGGGAATTCCAAAGACTAGTGGTGTGTATAAAAAAACTGTCTCTGAGACAAGAGAGTCCTAAATCGTTGCTGAATAATGTTCCTACCCCGGTAGGATCTAGAAAATTTAATTCGACAAAATAAATATTCCGGCCGTTCCGTGTAAATTATCTTATGAAGTAAAATAAGGCATCTAATTTTCAAGAGATTATCAAATTTCACATTAAGAATCCGGCAAGCCAAATGAGAAATGTGATCACGACTCCCTTTACGAAAGACATATGTAGCTATGTTATTAAATGCCAAGTTAAGTCTACGGTTATCATCACAATCACAGTTAGCGAAGATTTCACACCCATACAAAAGTACCGGAATTAAGTACGTTCTAGCAAGTTGCATACGAATGGCAAAAGGAGTCGAATCAATAACAGTCCACAAGTTCCTAAGCATACTATAAATTCTGCCAACAACAACACCTACATGATTAGACCACGATAAACTGCCATTAAAGACAATACCCAGATTCTTCGCAGATTTGACAAAGTCAATCTTATTTCCCCTGATGCACAATTCAGGTATGAAAAATGATCTATCTGTCCTCGGAAGTATAATACATTTAGACTTGGAGGGATTGATGCAAAGTCCATTGGCCGAGGCCCAGTTGTCAATCCTAACCAAATCACTATTGATGTAATCCAAACAAGAATCAATATCCTCCCTAGGAGTACTAGTATAAAGCTGCACATCATCAGCATACGATACATATGAACATTACAGTGAAGCAAGACATCCGGTAGATCATTTATATACATACAAAACAGCAGAGGCCCAAGTATTGACCCCTGGGGAACACCTCTACTAATATTAAGAGGATCTGAGATATTACCATTAAGATGAACTTTTTGAGATCTATTAAGCAAATAAGAATAAATAAGATTACAGGCAGAATTTGAGAAATAAAACAGTTTCCGGAGCTTTTTCAATAGATAAAGTTTAATAAAAGTTTAATAAAATTTGGGATCAAATTTCATATGTTTCAGAGCTCATTTCGGCGAACACATGCCATCGTTTATATTTGGTCATGGTGAGTTGGCAAAATAGACTGAATAAATGAAATCTAATTTGCCACTTCTAGCTGCAACAAGATGGCTGTTATCAGTTATCAAATTTCAGAGGCCCCTGTCAAGAAGCCCGTACAGGATGTCACAAAAGGATTTTCCAATTGATTTCCTCAAATGCTTTTTAACGATATATTACAGGCGGCTACGCTTTGGATCAAGTTTGAAAAAAAAAACAGCTAATAAGAGTTCCGTTATAAAAGGACTGGTTTTCGGGGAATAGCTCTCTCTGTAGGCTTTACCAACAGCATTACTTACCGCAGAGTACTGCTTATTCTCTTATTCGGTATGAAAATCGAAATAAAATTCAACAAAAAAAAAAAACTTGATTTTGACAAATTATTCATACTTTGATGACTAATCCATCGGTATTAAAGAATTAATCACAGAAATTGTCTTCATTCATTTCAAAAATTATCATTATTTTCAAAAATTTCCATTTCTGTTAACGAAGATTGCTGTTGAGATGATGAGATGATGAGACTGCTTTGTGCTGCTGGTGGTATTTCTTGATGATGGTGAAGAATAAATTTTCAAATATCTTTTTGTATTTCAAATTAGTATGACACAAAAAGTTTGATGAACTTCAAATCAAAATTGTTTCTCTTGTTTCATCCTTGGCGCGTTTTGACATCATTACCAACCAACCAGCCACCACCCATCATTGTAATCAACATCTGAAGTTTTTCTTTTTTTTTTTAAACAAGAAAATGAAAACTAAAGTTTCTGTGATTGTTCTTTGCTGCTGATTGTTTGTGTATGTTTGAGTGTCAGTCAGTCAGTCCATCATCTATTGTATTGCCTTGAAACGGCTAGATGTTAATTAATTCCTGTCTTTAAGACATTTTTGCTCCTGTTGTTTCTCAGTAAAATGAATTTTCACTTTGTCAAAAGTTTTCCTCTTCTTCTCATTTTCATTCATATTTCGTTTTTCTTTTTATTTTTCTTTTATTCCTGCATTTTTTTTTTCATTTTTATTATTATTTTTCATCATTGTGTATGTGTGTGTGTCCTCTGTGTGAAACAAATCAAAAATACATACAAATTCTCGTCATTCTTGTCAGGTTGAGAAATATTGAATGAAATGAAAGAAATACAGACAACGTAACAATCAGCAGAAGGTATAGAATGCCAAGAAAAAAAAAAAGAAAATAAAAATCCATAGAAAACTGGAATGTCATCCTTTGGTCATTAAAGCAACAAAACGGATTTCCTTAACAACCTTAAGCAAAAGCACAGTGTGCAAAAAAAGTGTAAAATAATGCAGAAAATTTGAAAAGAAGAAGAAAAACTTAAATGAGTTCAAAAGACTCTCTTTCGCCATTAGAAGGAATGGTGTGCCTACATGCCAAAAACAGGCCTCGTTCTGGTTGCCACATCAGAACAACAGCTGATGAAAATATCTGTGCAGCGAATTGAATTATGATGTGAAGTTACAGATGATTGAAGACTACGGCTTAATTTTTTTTTGGTCTTCGGCCTAACAGGCTCTGCGTAACCAAGCCAATATTTTAACTATTATGATAGACCCTAGAATAGCGTATTCTACAGACCTTAGATAGGTAGAGTGGACCACGCAAAACCTAGTTGGATAGACACACTTTGGTCTCACGACACCCATTGTTATGCCACTATTTTCTATTTTCTTCTAGATCCTTACGGAGCTTCTGATTAAGCATCTCAGAGTAACAGTTCTTTTCGATCGTCTATGTGGTAAACACCAAAATGCCTTTTCGTCCTCCGACATAGTACTGGTCATGTGCCCAATAAGTGAAGTGCGGTCTCCTCATCTTCTTCAGAAATTGTTTGCAAAGTATCCTAGATCAATGCATCTTGCATGAGTATCTATTAATGCAAAGCCTAGTAAGAACCCCAATAATCCAGCACTATGGGCATGTACCTAATAAATAAAGGACAGTCTCCTTCTCCTCTTCACCTCTACAACTTCTGCAGAAATCTTTTGCAAAGCCTGCTAGACCAAAACACCTTCCGTGAGTGCCCATAATGCAAAGCCTAGTAACAACTCCAACAACCATACAGAGAGTGCTTCTTTAGAATTTAAGCAGATTTTTGTGAGTCATTCTACACGTATTCGAAGATGCTCATCTTGGGTTTATGAAAACTATGACTAAATTATCAATTATAGGCCCGCACTTTCTTAAACGGTTTCCCAAAAATAAAGAACTCATCGGAGAGTTCGATGGTTGCGTTACAGCTGGCTGGTGCAACCGCTCTACAATTACCCCGAATATCGTTATGTCTTGGTATCTCCTGTACATACTGTTAATAGATTTCATTGAAAAGAAGTTTGAAGTAAAAAATTAACGCAGAAAATAATTCAAATGATGGAGAACCAATTCACGCAAACGTTGGGAAAAAACAAGGATGCTGCGTAACACCTAAGATATTCACCATCCTTCTGGATGATGTATTGAGTGAATTCTGTTCAGAGAGAACAGGACTTACATGGAGGCTTGCAAATGATGTTCATCTACTCTCTCGCAAGATCTTCAAGCTGTAAACAAAACTAAAAGCAATACTAACAGCAGATAAATATCATAAAAACCAGAGACGTGGATAATAAAACCGTTAGCACCGATATAATCACGATACAAAGGCAATCAATTGATTACAGTGAAAAAGAAATAAGAGGCTCAATAAAGAAAGAGTGTCACTTGGATGTCTACAATCGGAATGGAAAAGTTTACAAATGGATGTCTACAATCAGAATGGAAAAGTTTACAAGACAAATAAAGATCAGAATATTGAACGCTTGTTTAAAATAAAGTATGCCATCATACCAACACTACTGGTGTTCATCAACAAGAGCTTGCAAGTCCTAGGCAGCATATTCAGGCCTAAAATCTGGAACGAGATTCTCTGAGACGTTACCACCTAGGAACCCACAATCATACAAATAAAACGGAGGAAATGGAGGCGAATCGGTGTTACCATTTGGAAGAAGTGGCATTGATGTTTGCACATCATTAATCGCAGCAAGATCTGAGGCGTTAGACCAACCTTCATATACTAGCTCTATCGGTTTGTGGTTGAGCCTACCTTGCTTTATGGTGTACATATTGGTGGACGGTGTGCAAACACCAATACCTCAGCCAACAGATAGACAGAGTACGTAGGTAGTCAGTTCTCCTGAACACTTGTGCGAACTGCTCCTCTCTGAACTCCTGTTAAAGCAGAGAACTCTATGCAGTCAAATCCTAGCTCAATCTGGACTATGGGTATGCTTCTATATTGGGAAAACGCAGACACATCCGGGTTGATTATATGGTTTCTTATAACTTTCTGAATAGAACATTCGATCTTAGAATTCCAACTGGGGCTCCTGGTCTGAAGATCCGGAAGTTACCAAGGCTTATTCTGATGGCTCATAGATGAGTGACACGGTGGGCTGTGTTATATTCATTAAGCGTTCTGATATTAAACTTTCTTATAGGATGCCTTTTGTATATCTTTCTTATCGTAGTCGTCGGAGTATAGTAGGTAGTGTGTTGGCTTATTAGACGTTAAGTCTCGGTTCAAACCCCAGATCAGATATCTCCAACAAAACGAAATATGAAAAAAAAAAATATTTCTTCGGCGACTTCCTCTCAGCAGATTTCTGACAAAAACTCTGAGACTAAATAAAATTGCCATGGAAAGTTTCCCATAAAATCTGTCAATCGGAATCGACTTTAAACTGTAGTTCTCACCATTAATGTATAAAATTAACACACGTAACATAAATGGTGAGACAAACTAGGTCGTAATCCTGACTGAAGCGTTGTAATGACCAATTGACTGAGGCTATGACAAATTTGAAAGAGTAGCAATGCTTGTTATATCGGCGGGAATTTTGTTCAAAATCTCTGGATTTACAAATACAGCCAGGCTATGATTAAGTCCCTAACGATCGTAGTTTGAACGTCCGTCCCAGTCCATGATGCTGAGGATTTCTCAGCAAAATATTGGATCTTTCAAAAGGTAACTCTTACATGGGTTCCGCGATATACGGATATCATTGGAAATTGTGTTGCTGATAAGCTGGCCAGAGCCGGAACTCAGCTCGCAATCTTCGACATGTTACAGGGCATAGGTATTCGGATTGACTCAGTTAATTTGGATGTTATCTGCTCGTTTTATAGGGACGTTCAATCTCGTTGGCAGCAAGAAGATACGTACAATATTGAAAGACTGTGCTGGACACGTACATTTAAGAAGAGATTATGTAGAGGACCCTCTTCTGCCTCTAAATCGCATGGAATGCATCGCATAATTTATATTTGTAGAGGTCACTGTTCCTTTGGTAAAGATGACGAAAGACTCGATATTCCGCCAAATAAAATCTGCAGGAGTTGTGGATCGAAGGATGATGAAGAGACAGTTTTTCATATTATATGTCCTTATGTGAGCTCTTACCTTTTGAATCGGGTTGATTTCCTCTAGAGAATGTTTGATCACTGGGTTAAATTGATTGTCGGATCACACTAAGCTTTAATGCTGGCCTAAGTGAGATCTCTTACCTTAACGCATTACATTACGCCACATTACCTAATCTAACTTAACTTATGAAACTGAAAGGAAGTTTCTATGAGAAAAACAAAAGAGCCTTTAAAAAGTATCTCTAAAATTAATTTCGTATATTTCAGTTGAGTCCAATCACTCTAACTATGTTTAATAAGCGTTTAATGCAAAGTAATGGACTCCTTTCCATTTGCATGATTATGGGTTTAAAAAATTCTTGTTGCGGGTAACTTAATACAGTTATGATTACCTCGGGTCAGGACTATAACTCTAATTTAATATTCCTAATGAGTGATAAAGTATAACGATTTGAATGATGTGCCCTTTTCTAGACTTGAGGTTTTGTGCAAGAAGCTGCTTGCAGTCGCCAACAGCTTCTTATAAGTTATATAAATTGCTTGGGCTGTTGTCAAAAATAAAAGTACTATCATTAGATACAAGTTTTAGGTTTCTTAGGTTGCATTAACTTCGGGTCTAGTTGCAATTGCTTAGCGCTGTGGCACTGATTATTGGTTTGTTTAGTTTCTCTTTGTTTTCATCAGGGTCATACTAATTACGGAACAAAAGTAAGAAATTGCTTGGACACCTGTTTTCTACGCATTTATATCTCAAATTTGTCCTTCCTCTGACGTATAACACTGTACATTGCCAGATTATCCCATTCCCCTGCACGCACATACATAAATATACGTGACATTTACTATAAAAAATTTTAAAAAAGCTCCTTTTGCAGCAACTGCCATACCATATAGAATTTTAGTTGCTGTAGTAATATTTTTATATTTCTTTACCGATTTTATTTTATACCTTTCAATCATTTTTCTTTTCTTATACTCTTCAACATTATTTACTCATTCAGTCAGTCACTTATTTGCTCACTCAGTCAGTCATTCATTCATTAATTCAGTACTTCGGTCTCTCATTCATTCATATAATCGTGTGCCATAGTTCAGAGAACTTTTAGAAGCTTAAGTTAAGTTCTTTATTCTTTAAACACACATATTCATTTAGTCAGCCATCCATCCACTCGTTCATTCACTCATTCATTCACTCACTCATTCATTCATTCATTCATCTATCCGTCAGTCAATCGTCATCTTGTCTGTCACTTTTAGCTGTCATTTTACACCAAAACTTTATTCTCTACTTCATGTTTTGTGTTAAGGTTACAATTTTTATTGTAAATACTTCTTCTCTTTTATACACTTTGGGTGATTCTCTGCACTCTACATCCTGTCCTTAAAGGTACTCTAAAGTAGGGCCACATAACAAAAGCGTTAAATATGAGACAACAAAGGAAAACGAAAATTCCAAACCATATTTAAATAAAGAAAGCCTTTGTAATTCTTACTCCATTTGTAATTCCTCTTTACCGCCTATCGAATTCGTTGTTGTCTTCCATGTTTTCAGCAAATCCTTGTTGCCGCGTTTAGTAGTTCTGGGTCGGAAAAAAAAAACAAACTTTTCTTCACAGATTTTTATTATTTTATTTTTTTATTTTTGTTGTTGTTGCTGCTTGAGTTCGTCCTTCGCCCTTCGTCCTTTCGTACTTTCCTTGTGTTGGCTTTCATCAACAATACTTTAAACAGAAACACTCGTACACATAGAAATTCTGTATTGTGCTGTATGTGTACTCACTCATTCGTCCTTTATAAACGTGTTTGCGTGCGTGCGTTTGTGTGTGTGTGTGTGTTTGCAGAAAAGGACTCTTATTTAAGTCAACTCATTTGAAAGACATTGATTGACTTTCTTAATAGACTTTATGTCTTGTCAAAAAACGAAAAGAAAAATAAAAAAAAAACCAATTAGAAATAGAAATTAAAGTAAAATGTCAAATTTCTATGAAGGATTTTTAGCAAGGACTACTACTGGCTACGCATATTTCAAATGCAGGAGACCAGTTTTCCCTTAAACTGCTTAGAAATTAATTAAACAATAATAATAATTTATTGAAAATTTAATAAATGTGTTCCTATTCCTTGAAGATCTCAAGCAGGTCGTCGAAGCATAAAAGATGTTTAGTTCACAAAATACCCGTAGCAAAGTAAAATTATTTGTGACGACATTCCCTAAATCAGACCAAAAGAAGTTGATAATCTTCGACCTATTGGGTTCGCCTTTGACAGTGAAGGAGGGGCCAATGTCGTTATTAACTTTCCTATACCCGCGCGTTGGTCTGTGAGACCGATTTTTTTATTATTGCGATTTTTTTTTTGTAAAAAATAGTGCCAGTAAGTTGATATCACTGGTAGCTTCATTATTCGTAATAAGCTTCGTTTTTGCATCAAAAAATTTTTTTTTAAATAGTACCAAGGATATAGGATTTTCCATTGTCGGTCTCACAGACCAACGCGCGGGTAATGGTGTTTCACTTTTTGGCGCGGGTATAGGAAGGTTAAAGGAATATAGACCAAGGACGTAGTCAGCCTAAAGTCCACATCAGACAGTGTCTATCCCGACATGCATTAGGTCCTGTTGGATTTGACTGTATATTGGTGTCGTCCGAATTTCAAAAATTTTTGTTCACATATCCATTCATTCAGAAAAGGGCCTAATCATGCAAGATGATAAAAGTTAGAGTCATTGTCCAACTGCTCCAGAGCCCTATCAGCCCTGTTTCTGTTGTTGTTTACCTGTCCAAGTCAACACATAAAATTTGTCAAGTTTTCTGCGAAAATCTGAAGTCTTTTGAGGGACGAGAGCTGCCACTGCCTGTCTCGGATTCTCTTGCACACTCGGAAAAAAGCACAGCGGAAGAATGGCCGGAAGAATCGGCAAAAGAGATTGAATTGATTACATCTAGTTTGACAGATGTTAGGTAGTGGGTTGGCCTATTAGACGTAAGGCCACAGTTCAAACCTCAGGTCAAACATCAAAATATTTCTTCGGCGACTTCCCCTCAGCAGATTTCTGGCAAAAACTGTGAGAGCAAATAAAATTGCCATGAAAAATTCCGAAAAATCTGTCGTTCGGAGTCGACTTTAAACTGTAGGTCCCACCACTCATCTATAAAATTTACACACACAACATAAGTGGTGTGAGAATCTAGGTCGTAATCCTGACTGAAGAGTTTTAATGACCAATCATGTATGTATGTATACTTATTTGGTAAAATGTTAAGCTGGATTTACACCTCGGTCGTCATACCCCTTCACATGTATGAACGTATGGTATTCATTGAACCCATGGAGCATTAGAAGCATTCTCAAATATAAATCATAAATCTGCCTGAATTTGACCGATTGTGTGACTTATGTTGGCTTTGAGAACCGCTATGGTTTGTGTCCTATTCGCATACACATGCAATCTATGAAAGAGCCACAAGAAAAGATCTAACGATCTAAGTTGCCAGTTTACATTAACTCCAAGTCAGGTGATAATGCCCTCAAAACATTTATGCAGAATATCCAATATGGCCTGATGTGTGTGGCTGTTCTCTTTGAAACCACATATCTTTGGTGCCGAGATCATCCAAGTCGGGCCACAAGAAGTTGATAAACTTCGACCTGTTGTGTTCGCCGTTGACAGTGAAGGCGTGGCCAAAGTTGTTCTCACAGAAATATAGACCGATGACGTTGTCAGCTTATAGTCCACACCAAACAGGGTCTTTCTCGGGAAGCATTGATCTCTCTTGGATCTTCTGTATATAGGTGCCGTTCCAAATTCGACACATTTGTCTGTTCACATAGCCATTCTTATAGAAAAGGCCTTCATCATTAAAGATAATTTTTCGTTAAAAGTTAGTGTCATTGTCCAACTGCTTCAGGGCCCTATCAGTGACACACGTCACCTACCCAAATTAACAACAAAAATTCATCGAGTCGTCTGCAAAAAGCTGAGTTCTTCGGTCTCGGACTGTCTCGGATTCTCTTGCACACTCACGTACAGCCGGAATTTTGTTTGCAGATCATGCGCTTTGACGACATACGGGTATTGGTCGATCGTTCCATGAACTAGTGGATTGGAATTTTTTAACCACATTGCGAATAGTCGATTATGGTTATTGTAAAGCGCTACTTTACAGGAGGAACAGAACACTTATTTTGATGTAATATTTGAATGTTTGGATGAAATTTGCATTCGTTTATGGTGATTTGGCAAAACAGATTGATTAAGTTTTCAACTGTTCAACTTCGGGAATTCCTGTTGGAAAACGCGATAGATACTTTTTTAGATTAAATGCGAAGTCCGTTCGGTATTGATGAAGGAACTAAACTGACGGTGTTAAACTTTTCGATGGCTAGATTGATTTTCCATAAAATCAGGTATCTTCATCTACGTAACTAATGTCGTATAGTCCTCCACCGGAGTGCAGCGTTTTGCAGGCGGAAATTCTAGAGTTGTTAAGGCCAAGGAACTAAACAGGAAAGCTGGGTTAGATTGACTCACTAATCTTGCATAGAAATTAAGATCGCAGTATCAGAACGCAAGAGTCTATGGCTAAAGCTCAATCCTTCAGGTACGAAACTAATCAATTTTCGACATAGAATTAACGGCAGGAACAGAGATCTCCCTGATTGCTGTAGGTTGTGCAATGAAGCATAAGAAAATGCGACCTCAATGGATAGAGAACATCCTAAATGTTAAATTTTCCATAACTCTAAATTTTCATAAATCATGCTGAATTTGTGCGATAGCAGGAGGTATGGTGGCTTTGTTGTGTGTGGGTTATTCGCATACACCTGAAATTTGGAAAGAAAACCGGCAAAAAAATTTTAACGGGACCAAATCGCACGACCACGGTGGTGCCTTCACAGGGAACCACGACCTAAAATCATTCATGCGAAATATAAAATGTGCATGTCGTTAATGATCTGATCATCCCATTCAGGTCAAAGTAATTTGGTAAACTCTCGCTTGACAGTGATGGCCTGTTTAAAGTCGCTTTTAGCCTAAAATCCACGTCAGACGGTTACTCCAGGATTTTGGAATCCATGTGTTTGTATCTTCTTAAATTCGAAAATTTTATTCATCGAGAAATGGGCCTGATCGCTAAACATGATTTTCGATGAGAATTAGTATCAATCGCTAACTGTTCCAGAGTTCATTAAGCGAACAAACGTCGTATTCTAGAGTCGTCCGTGGTGATTTAGGACTGAATAACCTAATCTAGCAGACCCGGCTACAACAAGACATCAGAGTAGTCTACATCTACCAAACTACTATCTTGAAGAAACTAACGTGGTCTACGCATGGGAATATTATGCTCATATTTTCAGCATCCATGGGTGATTAAAAAAGAATAAAACATTAGGTCGTCAATAAATTGTTATGTCTGAATATCAATTTTAAACAGTTTTAATACACTCAATAAGTTTAATTTTTTTCTAATTATTTAAAGCTCAAATCGAAGCTAAACCCAATATACGAGGCATAATTATTTTACATCATATGTTGAACAATTATTGAAAATATATAAATCTTATGAATCTCAATAAGCACACGTCAAATGAATAATTGAACGAAAAATTTCTTTCGTAAATACTTAAAGCAAAAAAAGACTCAGCGTTTCTTATGTAATTTGCGTTTTCTTTTTTCGGATTTTTCGTTTCATCTGTCTTAATAATTGTACATAAGTTTTTACTAATTAAGTGATTACTAATAATAATTTCATTCCATTAATAACTTTTATTAACAATTTTTCAACAAATGCTGAAATTATTATTTTTTTTTCTCTCTGTTTGCCTTTGCCTTCATTCACTCATTCATTATTATTAATCAATAGCCACCTCTTGTCCATATCTTAGATATGAGAATATTGAAAAGAAAAATACCAAATCACATAAAGAAAATTTGCCTCCTCTGTGTAAATGACTGCGACCAATACCGCCAGTTCCCCGTTGTAGACTTAAAACATATTGAGGGGTAGACAGAAAAACACAGAGAGAAAAAAGAAACAAAAACAACTACAAAAAATTTGCAACAAAAAGTTGAAAAATGTATAACAATCGATCAAAAATATTAAATACATTTATTAATACATACATACATACATACATACGTATATTAGATGTTTTTAAGAGAATAACGCCCTTGCCATTACATGAATAGTAAAAGAGGCGAGTCAAAGCCACCACTACTATATGTATGTGGCTACCACAACCACTTTCATCGATACACCACACACCATATTCGTACTTGTGTGACCATTGCCGCCACATTACCCAAGAAGTCGTCATCATTACCTCTGCCAATACAAAAATTATAAATTTTCCTGTGAACAAAATAGAGACGAACAGACAGAGCTGCTACCATTTAGTGTTAAATCGCATAAAATTATGTACGGAATACTCCGCATTGATTGAATAACGATTGAATTTTTTGTAGTGGCGGTCGATTACACTATGCGACAAAATATAAAAAAAATTAAATACACCCGGCTAATGACATAGTGTAGGTTGTGAGTTTTGTTGAGTAGATCTCAAAAATATTTTTTTTTTATATTTCTCGAACTCTACAAACTTTTTTTATTTGACAAAAACTGTTCTTTTTTGTCTTTACGCATAAATTTTTAGATTACTCAAACATTTCTGACCCGATTTCCAAAATTTAAATCTTGTTGGAAAGGGGAGAGATGGACCCTTAAAATGGTATACATAGATACATTGCAAGCAGAGAGAGAATAACGAACAATTGTTATTGTGTACGCGGAAGAGAAACGTGGTTTGAAGTTCTAACACACTGTGTAGGCCAACACACTACTACTAGACTACGCTGACTTCTACAAGTAATGACAGAAACTCCTATTGGCTTTAAAAAGTCGTGTATTGTTTTATCTTAAGAAACTTTCCATTAGAATCGAAAAGAATAATAGGGATGTACTATTGGACTGGAGTTCTTTTTGAGTCCTAGACGAACATGGCAATGGCTTTCAGTCAATTGCTAAAATCAAAATCGAATACATTGGGTTTTGTCCATAGTGAAACTTTATAGCCTCATCATCACTAAATTGAAAGCACAAACTCTCTTCTTTACATACATAATTGGTCATTACAACCCTTCAGTCAGGATTATTGACCTAGTTTCTCACACCACTTATGTTGTGTGTGTTAATTTTATACATAAGTGGCGGGACCTACAGTTTAAAGTCGACTCCGAACGACAGATTTTTTGAGAAACTTTTCATGGCAATTTTGTTTACTCTCAGAGTTTTGCCAGAAATCTGCTGAGAGGAAATCGCCGAAGAAATATTTTTTGTATTTTGTTTTGATGTCTGGCCTGGGGCTCGAATCCTGGCTTTACGTCTAATAAACCAACACACTACCTACTAGACTACGGCGACTTCCTCTCTCTCTCTCTCTCTCTTCTTTAGTTACTTCAAATTAGTGTGACATGGTACCAGGTGATGACAGGCATATTTTTATTTCGAATATATTTTCAAAAAACGGGCATGTTACTTGGGTAAAAAAAAATGTCATTAACATGTGTAATCATTCCATTTACATTATTCAATTTGATCACAGTGTTAACAGGTTTATACGTATGACTAAATGTCTGCTGGTAAAACTTTTTTAGTGCAACAAACATACTTATGGTATGTATGTACATACGTATAGAGTTATTAGATAAAAAGATACATAAATACGAGCAAACACACACACTCATACACACACACATATAGAAATATGTAACGTTTGTATGAATCTTAACGAAAAAACTTCACAAGTCACATATGTTTGAGACGCAGATAAATATGCGAAACGTGCATGATTCAAGCATAAAATCTAATCAATTCCAATTAGGACTTTTCTCTGATGTATTTCGTTCGTATAAATTATTATTTATCACTTGATTATTTATTATTTCCTACCACACTTACGATTACTGCTGCTACCATTACCGTTTGCTACTGTTGCTGTTACTGTTGCTGCAAATTTCTAAATTTTTTTTGTAAATTTTTTTTATTTTTTTTGTTTCCAACTTAGCATGGCTTTTCATCTACCAGTGCAGTTTTATACGGTGAACTGCTCGCATGGTCTAAGAAAATTAGTAGTTTAGTCTAGGACGATAATGCTGATGATAATGATGACGAAAGCATGTTAATTTGAGAATATTTTATATGAGTTATTAACAATATTCGCTTGCCTCTTGGCATTTCCAAAGTGATGGAATATGAAAACTAGCTACATGTGTTCAATATACGGAAAGAATGAAAAGAAAATTACGATTATAATTAGTCCACTTTGACCGCAGCTGTATTATATTAATTAATGACAAACGATTTGTATATCGATATTGAGCATATTTCCTGGATATTGAAAGAAATTGATGACATTTTAGTGGAAACTATGAAGAAAACTAAAATATTTCAAAGAGAATTGATGAAAACAAAAATATTACGGTTTTGATAAAAAAAAAAAGACAATTAATAGAGGAATTTCTATTTACAACAAACGGAAAAAAAACAAAAAATTAAAAAGGAAAATAAGTCATTCATTTTGTTAAATCTCTACTCATTTAATGGGAGTCAGGAGTTCCTTTTTTTTTGGTATTGTTAATCGTTATTTTTAACATTTCATAAACACGCATCATAATCATACAAAGACCCAGCAGAATAGTCGGTTTTCGCTATTCTTTCTTTATTTCTTTTAACATCACAATACTCACCCATTTCATTTACAATAAATTGTAAATTATATACATATGTGTGTGTGTGTGTGTGCTTGTGTTTATGTATTTGTATGATTATAATTGGGTAAGTGAGTGAGTGTTTAGGAGATATGAAATCATTTTCAGCTTCAACAGCATACAGCATACAACTATTATATATCAACAACAACATTAACATCAACAACAACATCAACATCATCAACATCATCATAATAAGGCTGTCAACTTGTGATGACATTGTCAACTGACATGTCAAAAATCCACATCAAATGCAGGCATACAAACAAACCCATTTGTATGCTGTATGGTTGTTCAAAAACATTTGCACACTACCCAGTAAACATTTGGGTTTACAATTCCTAAAATTCAGAAAGGAACATTTTTATTTACTGCGCAGAACTTTTTAAAATAACGTCTTAAACTGTATTGGCAATGAAAAAGAAGAACATAAGGCCAAAAGAAAAATATTCCCAAGGCTAAGTTTTTTATTTCGATCCATGAGTAGACTTTTTCTGCAACTTCCATAAATTCTATGACTTTCGGATTTCATATGGATATTCTATATTGCTATCCCCCTCAGACAAAAGGTCTGATTCTAAAGCTGTGCGGGTGTTATCAGTTGAATTACCTTCAATAGTTATGTTGTGAAGTATCGGAATAAAAATACTATGGGTGCGGCCTACCCATTCCTGTTGCATATAACTTTAGTTTTAGGAATATTGATGTATAATCATTGCGGGCAATAATCATTGTGATCGCCGTAGTCTAGTAGCTAGTGCGTTGGCTTATTAGACGTGAGGCCACAGTTCAAACCCCAGGCAGAGCCCTGCGCCGGACAAATTTGTCGGCGACGGCGGCTAATGTTGAAAAGTTTCGGTAGCGGCTTTAAGTCGGCTGTGAGCCGAAATATGGTAAAGTTTCGGCTGCGCCTTTATGTCAGCTGTGATCCGCAATGACATAAATAAAAACATCAATTTTAAAGACAAACTTTTATCCGTTTTTTTTTTTCAATCAATATCGTTATATTTTATTTTCAATAAAATATTTTTAACAAATACATTTGATTGACAAATATACATACATATATTAAAAAATAATAAATTAATTCAATTAAATTATATTGCATAAAATGATAAAAAATAAAATGTATATCAAATAGCAAATAAAAATATTTCATATATTAAAAAAAAAATTGCACTTATAACAAAAACCATTAAAATTTTTTTTAATAAAAATGTTGTAAATAATGAAAATAAAAAGAGAAAAAATCGTTAGAAACGAACCGGATGATATACGTCAGAAACTATAAATTTAATAGAGATAAAATGCGTTTTCACTTTTTCATTTCGTGATCCTGTGTCCTTTTTAAACGACTTCAAAGTTTTAAAGAGGTACATTTTTCAAAAAAAATTTTAAAATATTTCTACTGATCAAACAATGTCAAATTTGATATCAAAAGAACAAGAAGAGTTGGAAAATATTTTGTATTATTTTTATTTTATACTGTCAGGATAAAAAGATGTTAAAAATGTTCTCTAAAATTTTTATTCTTTAATATATTTTTAGGTTTTCAATATTATTTTTTCAAAAAATAGTGCGTTAAGGACCCAGTTATGGAATATTTTTTTTTTTTAATAATATTGAAAATTTTTAACATCTTTTTAACTGACAGTATAAAATCATACAAAATATTTCCCAACTCTTCTGCTTCTTTAGATATTAAATTTGGCATAGTATGGTAAGCAGAAGTATTTTAAAACATTTTTTAAAAATGTCCTCCTTTGAAATTTTGAAATCCTTTTACAAGGAAACAGGATCACGAAATGAAAAACTGTTAAAGCAGTTTTGCTTCATTTAATCTTTTTTTTTTTTTAGACTTATATCATCTTTTTCGTATCTAATTTTGATTGTCTAAGCTAAACTATTAAAAAATTCATAATTATCATGTATAAATAGTACCCTGTTTATTGTCAAAGGACTTAAATTTTTTGATTCTCCATTTTAATTTTTTATGTCTCTTAAAAAAATTTGACGTAAAGTTAAAAGTGACCACATTCACCAAAAAACAAGAAAGGGTGTTCAAAATTAACATATCAAAAAATTAAATATTTTTACTATTAACATATCACAAAATGAACAAAAAAACTTCAATAATGTATTTAAGTCAAGTAAAACAAAAATATATAAATATCATATTTTATATATATTTAAAATTTATTGTATACAATATTAAAAACATATTTTCATATATTTTAATTTTTTTACATACATAAAACAGCGGCTGAATTTAAGCCGACTAAAGCCGAATAAATATTCGGCGGCGGCGGCTTTTAAATTTTGTCAGCGGCTCGGCTTAGCCGGCTGTCAGCCGATCGGCGCAGGTCTCTGACCCCAGGTCAGACATCAAAACGAAAATATGAAAAAAATATTTCTTCGGCGTCTTCCTCTCAGCAGATATCTGGTAAAAACTCTGGGAGTAAATAAACCTGTAATGAAATGATTCTCAAAAACCTGTTTTTGGGAGTCGATGTTAAACTGTAGGTCCCGCCACTCGTGTATAAAATTAACACACACAACATAAATGGTGTGAGAAGCGAGGGTTTAACGGCCAATTATATATGTATGTATGTAATCTACAAGCTTTTGTGCATACACCACTACATTCATAGAAAATTACTGTCTGAACGATTGTAATAAGCAATTATGTATGTTATGTTATGTAGATTCAAAGAATAGGGATCGTCTTTTATCCAACATATAGATCATGAATCATCAGGAGCAAATCTTGGAAACAGTGAGATATCAATACTTTCTAGAAGGGAATATATCAGGTGTTGAAGCAACAACCCGAAGTTTGTCAAGGCAATGTGTTTCAGGGAGACATTATAGGCATACCTTATAAAATTTGAGGAGAGTACAATAGATCGTATGGTCAAAGTACTATGGCATCTCTCCACGATGATAATAATTCTAATCAGGTAGGCGGTAAGCCCCACCAAAAAAAAATGTTTTTTTTTTCAATCAATTTTATCAACTCCGCTCATACCCTTGTTGCATTTTTGAAAATTCGCTTTAGGAATCCGCTTAACAGAGTCTTTCTCTTTTTGGAATCATCAACTTTTATAAATCATGCTGGCACATAAGAATCAGATTTTATAATAAAAACCACGAACTTATAATAATAATCACAGATAATCACGGCATTTTTTCGGACCTATAATCAAATTCTGTTTTTTCATCTTCTTCTATACATATGTATGTCAGTGGACTGTTCTTAGTTCAAATCACAACTTGGAAAAAAGTTATTAAAAAATGCATAGTGTTTGGCATTATTTTATCATCCTATGACACAGAAACAGAGTTAGCTGATCTGTAAACATTAAAAGGGTTGCTGTACCCTAAGAAACTTGGTGTAAACCAGGGATGCCCAAAACTAAAACTGTAGTAGTATTGGTGAGCGAGAGAGAACTGCACTGAAAGAAAAGTTGTGTAAACTGAAATAAAATGTACGGAAAAAATCCAAAAAGCGGAATTTACAATAAAATTTGGAATAGAAATTTTTCTACAATGGCGGCTTCTAATGATGCCCCCAATTGATCAGTGCGGCGAATAACACTACTGCGTGACAATGGAAGATTTTCGATAAGCTTAAAATAAAGTTTTTGGAAGCATTTATTTAAAATTTTTTTAATGAACTCCCCATCAGAAAATGGTCTACCATGCCTAACAATATCCAAGCCTATTAAGCTTGATAACTCCATTTTTAACATTTTATTTTCTGAGGTGTTTTCATTGTTTTCTTCTTCAAGTAACCACTCATTCAATTTTTCCAAACAAATTTTTTTTGTTTTTACAAAATAAATCATTAAAATCATCCATATCACTATGATAAGAACAATAGTGCCTTCTAAAAGCATATTCTCTACATTCCTTCAATATTTTATAACATAAAATGCATTGAGCATCACCAAACGCATTTTTTATCATAAAATATGTTTCGTAAGTCATAGTAAATTTTTTTCAGTGCTTTAAGCAAAAAATATTAAAAAAAATCGTACACCCGCTACGCATGTGCATTCGTCGCTGTCTGAGTGACGACTAACCAAAGAGAATAAGAATATGTGTGTTTTTAGTTTGCGCAAAAGCACTATGAAATGGGCATCTATGGTGTAAACCAACTTTTACCTTTCGAGTTTGGTCAAATAAACGCATTTATGGTTTTGATCGTCAAACAGAAAATTGATAACCAAAGCCTACCTCCTGCGCACCTTTATTTTTGATCAATTTTACTAGATTTTTATGAACTTAAAATCTGAGAGTAAATAAAATTGACATGAACTGTGGGTCCCGTCAGTCATGAATAAAATTAACACACACAACATAAGTGCTGTGTGAAACTATGTAAGTCCATAGTACTGACTGAGGGGGTTGTAGTGACCAATTATGTATGTATGTATACATATTGTGATAGGATGATTAAAGCAGTTTCGTATAATATTCATCACGATATGTTTACCTCTTCAGGTTGTGTTCTATTTGCTGGTCGGAAGTTTTTTTTACTGATAAGGTTATGTATGCCCTAATTGGAGATGTCACGACTTCACTTAGTATTATCTAGAGATTGTGGTTTTGTTGATATCTGTTTACTTCAACGTCGTTTATCATTTCTATCGTTTCCCTCCATAACCAAACTTGACAATTTTTGAAGATCTCATTTTTATCGCATTCAGATGGTTTTTCACTGAGGGACTCTACGTGTTATTCAATATCCATACTTTGCTCAATGTTAGTTTATATTCAGTTTGTTTTCCTGCAGCTCCCATGAAAATAATTAAAATATTGTTACGAAAATAGAAATGGTGTTGTTAAAATAATAAGCAAAAGCACCAAAACCAACACAATGGACTTGATCACGCATAAAAACAAAAGCTCCAAAAGCAAAACAATGCAGTTGTTCACGTGATCAACGAATGAGTAAGCATATAGCAATAAAAACAACAGGGCTTGTTTACAAGATCGATGAATAAACAAAAATATATAGCAATAACGTCCGTGTATAAAAAAATATAGCGGAAAGACAAACAAACAAAACAACAACAACTCTGCCTGGACGGAAGTAAACAAGATACACGAACAACAAAAATGGAAACAAGTTGTTTACATTTTTGGTTTGTTCCCGAAGGTCGTCATCATCCTTCAAGGGCATTCATCACACTGTTGATCCAGTGATATAAAAGGCAAGATAAAGCGAGCAACGATGATTCAGTTAGAATTCAGTCAGTCGTGTATGAAGACACGTGATTCTCGGAGTTCGAGTTAAGTTAGTCGTGTGACGACGTCGCGTTGAATTGTGTGAGAATTCAACCAGTGGTGTGAAGATACGAGATCGAGTTATAATTCAGTCAGACTTGTGTGCAGACAAGTTGCGTCAAGAAAACAGTTATTAGTGTGGTGCTTACAAAAAAGGTTGTGAGCAAAGAAGAATAACTAACAAGTGTTGTTGCTTACAAAAAGGTTGTAAGCAGAGAAATATCACGAATAAGCACATATTGTGAAAGTTATCATTGTATACGTGGAATAAGTTCGAACAGTGGCACAAAAGTTGTGCAGATAATAAAGAATTGATTGAAAAATAAACACAGATTTATTTTTATTTTATTTGCAATCTACGAACTCATATTTTTAACGTTTTTAGAAAAGTAAAAACGTAACAATATTATTTATCTTTCTGGACAAACATTTTCAAAAGGATTATAAATTTTTGGAATTCAGGAATCCATACTCTTCTCTTTCAGCCCTTTCTAATATGGTTTACTTGGATACAAGAAAATCGGATTTTTTGCGCGTGTACTTTGGAAGAAATGTGGCCTTATTTTATCAGACAGTTAAATTAAACAATTAACGTATTTGCAACAGAATCGGAAAGAAGTTAAGTTAAGATTCCATCCATTTCATTCCATTTCAAATATATTCCTTAATTTTTAAATAAATTAAACTGTTAAATTTCCTGGATAGATAGATATATAGATAGATAGTAAACAAATAAAATACAAGGCTTTAGCTATCAATAAATATAGCAACTAGAATCATGAAATCGCCCTAGTCTAGTAGGTAGTGTGTTGACTTATAAGACGTGAAGTCACAATACAAACCCCAGGTCAGACATCTTCAGCAAAGCAAAATATGAACAAATAGTTCCTCGGGCACTGCCTCTCAGCAGATTTAAGGCAAAAACTCTGGGAGTATATAAAATAGTCCTTGAAAGTTTCTCAAAAATCTGTCCTCGGAGTCCACGTTAAACTGGGACTTACAGCCACTCAAGTATAAAAATTAACCCACACAATATAAGTGGTGTGAGAAGCTAGGTCGTAATCCTATTTGAAGGATTGTAATTACCAACTATGTATGCATGTATGTATGTATGTAGGTAACAAAAATTGTCTGCGATGATTTATTATGTTGTGCTCAAGACAACCTCCTTACTAAATAGGTGTATTCTGTGTCCGCAGTGTTAAAAGACCGGTTACTAACTTCGAGTTATTCGTAGTTATTCTGACGCATAGCTCAAATCCCATATTATTGTAGTTTCCCAACAAAAGTTTCAATAAACTCAAATCCACTTGGTTTAAGAAGAATCTTTTTCTCTCTTTATCTTCCCTTTGGTTGAGCATAACTTTTGAAAAATCCAGCCCGCCAAGGATTATAGCTGCATCAAGTTTGAGGAATCTAACCTTCTCTCAAGCTCGTCTGTTTGCTCTTGGCCGAGAATTTCCACAAGACTTTGGACCCAACAGAGGATAACTTCATTTGCCGATTTAGTTTCACCACACTATCGGCAATTTAATCGCATAAGAGCCGAATATCGGTCTGAGTGTCGAATAGTACTGCTACTTTTGTACTTCCTATCCGATTTGAATTGAGTACATGTTTTGATAGCAAAAATTTCCACTTAGAATACAACAACAATTCTTTCGGATATTTTATTCTGGGACGAAAAATTCCTGGTCTAAGATCTGTTCTTGACCCATTTGTATACCACCAAATGTTCCTTCTTTTTAGAGAACGCATGAGACTTCCACATTACTCCATTGATTTTTGTTACTAAGTTTCGTTGCGAAGCGTTTCCTGATTGTATCCATGGGCAGTTCAGGTGGGAGCTATCAACACCTGGATTCCTTGGTTTCTGAATACCCGTAATGAATTTCATGTTAGACCATTAACCAAATAATAGTCTCCAAAAATTTGGTATTCACTTCCATGTGCTCCTGTTTTTCCAACGCACACTGGTGTTTGTATCTTGCCCAACTTTTTTTTTTTTTTTGTAAAACCAGCACTCAGGGGATGGCCCCTACTCATGCAGTGCATTGTGCGGGTTTAAGAAAATAGGTTATAGGAAGGTAGAAAGAGGGAGTAGTGTTTGTGGACATTTGATTTAAATTTACCAATATCGTAACTAACGGTAAAAACTTCCGCAGGAAGATCATTCCACAAGCGGGCAGTGCGGGCAAAAAATTAATTTTCTCTGTAATGCATTGTGCGGTTCATTGAACAATCAACCACAAAAGGATGTGCTCTGCGAGAGGTACGAGTACCACGTAAAAATATGTGATTATCGGGAACCAAGCCCCTTATCTCTCGAGAACACCTCCCATTATAGTACCGATAGAACAATGAAACAAACACCACATTGCGACGATGCTCCAACGAATCAATAGAGTTGGATACCCTACTGTCATTAATAAGCGCCTTCGCCCTCTCCTGTACGCGGTCGAGAAGCTTCACAATAGACTTTGAAGCACCGGCCCATACATGAGAGTTGTACTCCATCCTAGGTCGGATAAAGGTCCTGTAAATAGTAAGAAGGTCGGATGGAGTGAAGTATTTTCTGCACCGTTTCAAAAAACCAAGGCACTTGAATGCTTCCTTCGACACTCGAAAAATATGATCGTTCCAACGAGCATCACAACTAATTCTCATGTCCAGAACATCAAGCGCATCCGCCTCCTCAATATTGACATTACCCATAGATACAGATGACAGAACACCAGCACCAGCATAACGCCGGTGTGTCAAAAAACAACATTGGGTCTTGCGCGCATTAAAATCGACCCTGTTCGCGCGGCACCCACTCAGAGATTGTTATCAGGTCATTTGTGAGTGTGTCATTCATGTTCATCTTGCCCAACTTTAATTGAGCTATTTCCAGATTCAGACAATTATCCCATAGTTTAGTATTGCTCTGACCATCATCAATCAAAGTATACATCCAGTGATTAAATCCCAGTATGTATTTCCAAGATTTCCTTGAAAGCTTCGTGCATACCATTATTGTCTTTTTGGCCATTTCTGAGATGGTCTCTGTTTGAATTCCCCATGACAATTTAGTATCCTGTGGTATACCTAGATATTTTACCATCAGTGTCTCACCCAGTAGTTGAATATTCTTTCAGGAAGTGTTCTCCATCTTGTAAGTGGTACTACTGTGCTCTTGCTCGGTCTTATTCTTAGACCCACTTTCACGATATACAATTTCAAGACCTCTTTGAATGAAGTCACAGGGAGTCTCTACCAATTTTCCTTTAGTCATCAAAACTATGTATATCATGCATATTATTGGCAGTCTATTCAAGCCTTATCGCTTATTAGACGTGAGGCCTCGGTTCAAACCCCAGGTCCGACGTCAAAACGAAAATATTTGAAAAATATTTCTTCGGCGACTTCTTCTCAGCAGATTTCTGGCGAAAACTCTGAGAGTAAAAAATTAAAATTGCCATGAAAAGATTCTTAATAATATCGTTCGGAATCGACTTTAAACTGTAGGTCCCGCCACTTTTGTAAAAAATTAACACACACAACATCAGTGATGTAAGAAGCTAGGTCGTAATCATGACTAAAGGGTTGTAATGACCAATTATGTATGTATGTACACTGAAAGAAAAACGGCGTGCTAAAACAACTTTTTTATTCTCAATTTTAGCCAAAAAACGTGCTTGAAAAATTAAGCCCGTTTTGCCTATTGTTTGCGTAAAACAAGCAAAAAACGGGATTGTTGTCAAAAACTAAACCTTATATTACTAAAATCAACACTAAAAAGCTCAAATCTATTTAAAAAAGTGTTATTTTGAGTTATTTGTTATTTGCGTTATGGAATTGTGAGTTTTTAAGTTCGAAAGTAAAAATTTTCATAATTCTCATTTAGTTCATGTGTATTTATACAATATACATATATCCAACAAAATGTCGTATTTTTCGCAAGTTGCATTTCTTTGGTAGATGACTTGGATTATTCCGGTCGATGACTTCCATTTTTTTTCAAATCAATCGATTTTAGGATTAAATCAAGTACGAGTTCGAGCTTAAATCAAGTTCAAAATTCTTGAAACAAGATCGTTTTTGGATAAATTTAGGTTTAAATCAAGTACAATTTAGGGCTTAAATCAAGTTCATTGTGCTCTAATAAAGTACGATTTGCTTAAATTCGATCCCATTTATAAGTTAATTCAAGTACGAAATCTAGCTTAAATCAACTTTATAATTCTTGAAACAAGTGCGCTTAAGGATTACTTCAACTTCTAATTCTCTTGAATCAAGTACGAATTCGATCCTAAATCAAGAAAAAATATGCTTAAACCAAATACATGATGAGATCACTTTGATCCCAAAAAGGCTTAAATCGCGCTAAAATCAACACTTTTGTACTTGGCTGATTCGGGCTTGATTCAACTCTTTTGTACTTGATTCAAGCCAAACCGTACTTACCGTACTATTGTGACCGATATGGATTGATTCAAGCCCGGATGGCTTGATTCTTTTTTTGAGTGTATGCATGCCTTATAATGTTTTGTCAGTAGTTTATCCAGGCTCCGCATTAGTGGTGAAAGAACAACAGCCTATGGGTATTTCTCTAGTTGTGTTGTCCTTTATTATTGCGTTTCCCGCGAATGTTTCCGTAGATAGATTGTATGAAACCTCTGACTTTCTTTTCGATATTCTCTCGAGTCTAATGACCTACTTATGGCCTCGTGGGGAGTGTTAACATATTCGCCCTCTATATGAGGAAATGCGGATGTGGTTGCCTTCTTTATATTCACGGACCCCTGAATGTTTTCCAATAAATCTACAAGAGCTACCAAGGATGCAGTGGTGCCCCTTCTAACACCTCATATCGTATATTGTTGTGTTTTAAACCTATTTCGCCACCTTAACTGCTCGCTCACCAGCACCGAAACCAGCCATTACGTAACAAGGTAGATTTACAAACCAGATAATCTAAACTCTTGGTAACAATTTAAAATAAAAATTCTGTTAACCACTTAAAATGAAACAAAAAGATACAGCAACAGCTTATAACGCCATACGGATCCCTTCTGTATGGTACGTCTGTTAAGGCTTTAATTTTAAATTCATTTTAATTACAGATTTTGGATTAAAACGTCAGTGGTTTTTAGATTGAAATTGAAAAAAAAAATTGGAAAAGAATAAACAACCTTTAAATAAGGAGAAATCGAAAAAAAGAAGAAAAATTCACAAAATAAACGAGAAAAAAAAGAAAATTCAATGAGTGCTACTTATGTGACAATACAATGATTGACAGCAAGGACTGGACATTTCATTATAAGCTTTACGACATTCTCTATGTTTTTTTTTTGTTTTTTCTGTTTTATTTCATTATTATTATTATTATTGTGTGGGAATACCAAGGATGGCAACAGCAGGGATTAAAACTGGACGTTATTGCTATTAAATTGTACTTAAATGAATATTATATGTGCGGAATAAAGTTAAAAACAAAGAGGTTGTTGTAGTCTATTCATTGCGGTGTTGCCTAGACGAGAGTTTCGAGTTCAAAGCTCAGAGTCATGAGAAAGTATATTAAATTCTCAACAGTTCTCTGGCAACAGCTAATCGTCATGAAATAGCTTCTTATATCTGTCAATGTTAAACTGTATGTCCTGCGACTTACACACACAAAATGGTGGTATGGGAAGTTATACCATAATCGTGACCATAGTGTTGAAGTGCCCATTCATATGTGATATGAGTATGCAACACAATAGCTCATTACAACCCATTACAGTCAGTTTTACGACCTAGCATCTTCCACCACTTATGTATGTTGTGTGTGTTAATTTTATTCATGAGTGGCGGGACTTGTGGAGGAAACACTTCTCTACTCTGCTACAAGGCGATGACGACAACAATACCGCCTTTAGAAGTGATATACCGTAAACGATCTATGATGACGGCGTGGAGATTCCTCCGCCTAGCCATGAAGAGGTCAAAGTCGCTATTATGCGTCTTAAAAACACTAAAGCTGCAGGTCCTGATGGCCTCCCCGCTGAATTGTTTAAGACCGGAATTAATGAGTTGGTAAGGCGCATGTACCAGCTTATTTACAAAATATGGCTAGAGGAAAGTATGTCCAACGATTGGAACCTCAGTGTCCTTTGTCCTGTTCTGAAAAAGGGAGACCCTGCGATATGCGCCAACTACAGGGGTATAAGCCTATTCCCTATCGCATATAAGGTTCTTAAGTGCGTATTGTGTGACCGCATGAATCCATTCGTCAAAACATTGGACCTTATCAGTGCGGCGTCAGACCTGGCAAGTCCACCATCGACCAGATATTCACGTTACGACAAATCCGGGAAAAGACCCACGAAAAATAAGTTGACACACACCATCTTTTTGTCGATTATAAGGCAGCCTTCGATAGCCGATAGGATCGTGTTTTTGACGCAATGTCTGAGCTCCATATACTATGTACCGGCCATGCTAATAAGGCTATGCAGAATGACATTGAGCAATTCCAGCAGCTCCGTCAAGGTAGGAATGGACCTCTCTGAAGCTTTTAATACCGTGCGATGTTTCAGACAAGGCGATCACTTATCATGCGATTTCTTAAATTTCGTCATGGAAGGTGGGAGTGCATCGTAATGGCACTATTTTTCAAAAAAGCGCCCAGTTGCTTGCGTACGATAATGACATTGACATCATAGGGCGTACCAAGCGAGATGTTACTGCTGTCTTTAGTGCTATTGAACGGGAGTCTACTAAGATGGGTCTGGCAGTAAATGAAAGCAAAACGAAGTATTTGTTATCGACAAGTAGAGACGTGCGGCGTATTAGATCTCAGATTACGCTCGATACTATACTTTTGATTTAGTCAAGGAATTTATTTATCTTGGCTCCGCCGTTACCACGAAAAATGATGTCAGTCTGGAGATCAAGCGCAGGATCACTTTGCCAACAGGTGCTACTATGGTCTCAATAGACAATTGAGTAACAGAGACCTCTCTCGTACGACAAAATTAATACTTTACAAGACGAAAATTCTGCCCGTGCTTCTTTATGGCGCAGAGGCATGAACCCTATTAAGTACTGATGCAGCATCTTTGAGAGTTTTCAAGAGAAAAGTCCTACGTAAGATCTTCGGTCCAGTACAAGTTGGCGATGATTTCTGCATTCGATATAACGACATGGCTGTTGTACGGCGTATAAACGTCCAGCGGTTGCGCTAGCTCGGCCACGTCGTTCGAAAGAAGGACGTGGGAATTTGCGAAGGTCGTCGAAGAGGACGACCTTATTTGCGTTGGAAGGACCAAATCCAGGAACCCCTGTCATCGATTGGTGTAACCAACTGCCGAAGGCGCTCAACAGGCAAAGACGCCTGGAAGGATGTGTTAAAGTAGGCCGAAATCCATTAATCGGGTTTTTAATGGCCAATTAAGTAAGTCTCTTGGCCGAGAATTTCTACAAGACCTGGCCAATTAAGTAAGTGGCGGAACGTACAGTTTAGAGTCGACTCCGAACGATAGATTTTTAAGAAACTTTTTCATGACAATTTTCGGCACTCTCCGAGTTTTTGCCAGAAATTTGCTGAGAGGAAGATACCGAGGAAATAAATTTTCGTGTTACATTTCGTTGGAGATGTTTGACCTGCGTTTTGAAAGTTGTCCTCACGTCTAATAGGCCACCACACTACCTACTAAACTACAGCAACTCCATGTGTATGTAAAGGTACCCAAATATATTGCATTGACGATTATTATAAATGCAAACGTACTTTCAAGATTTCCGTCCCTGAAATTCATTTCTGCATGAAATATTGTGTGAGAGTGTCTGCACAATAAAAAAAAAAAAACTTTCTGAGTTTCTATATCCCTGTGCGTGTGTTTTTGAGTTGGTTTTCTTTGGTATTTTGCTCTTGATTTTTTGTTTGTGTTTTTTTTTTTTTGTATTTATTAACGCCAAAAGAAGGACATGAGATGAAAATGTAAATGACAGTTACTTTTGACAGGTGCGTCATTTTCTTAACAACGACAGCAAGAGCCGAACTAAAATCCAACAATATCGTCACATTTAAACCAGAAAATAAAAGTGAAATCCAAAGAATTTTTTTAATAAAATTTTATGTGGTATGTGTGTGTGTGTGCGTATGCGTTTGTATAGGTAGGTATAGGCTGTTTCATTGTTATTTATATGAGTTTTTGGGTTTTTTTTTAACTCCCCATTCTCTTGCAAAGAGAGAAGTATTTTGGAGGACATGGGTGAGAGTGTGTGAGTTCTCCAGACAGTCAACCTACATTCGATTCTATTGATTTTCTTTATTTATTTATTTATTTAACATATAAATTTAATTTTTATGTACAATATTTATGTTGTATGTGGACAAGGTTGATGAAAATGATAATGATGATAACAATGTCATCAAATATTCTTTATTAGGCTGTTAAGACTTTAATGTACCCTTCATACGGAAGTTTGAAGTAGGTAAATTTATCAGTATTATACTGCCTTTTAAACAGTTACCAGCGTAGTTCTCGACAGCATTATGGCAAAAGTATAACAGCCTATTAAAGGATTTTGTTGAGGTCTCAATTACCGCTCAGAAGACCGGAATTACCCGTTTCCTTGTGCATAATCCCATGTCCATGCCAGAATATATGGAGTTCTTGGCCTCTATGGTAGGGATTAAGCACAGGCTGTAATCCTAATATATATTATACATCTTTCTGTAAGTCTGTTTTTTTGTTTGTTTGTTTGTTGATTTGTTTGTAGCCAATCATGCCTGAACGCCTGAACGCCTGCACCGATTTTCTTGAAATTTGGGATATAGATCGAGCTTTTGTCAGTGCAGGTTACAGGCAATAAATCTTTTAAAAATGTTGACCCAAAGGGGAAAAAATGGGACAAAGGGAGAAAAAATGGGCAAAAATTAGTACTTTATGCATAAATGCTGTATTTTATCTGTTTTAAAGGTAGATAGGTAAATAGCTATTGGAGGTGTTCCGTTTCTAAAGTTGAACCAAAAGGGGTCCAAAAAGGGGGAAAGGGGCCAAAAACGGGCAAATTGAGTGCATTTATATTCAGTAATTAGAGTATTCAAAAAAAAACTGGGTTGTTTGTTAAACCGGTTTCCGAATAATTTGAAAAATTGCATTTTTTAAGAAACCGGTTTGAAAACCGGTTTCGAAACCGATAAACCGGTTTTTTATTTATTGTTATTTTTAATGCAAAAATGACGCAATAATATTTTTTTTTTAATTTAAAGAAAAATTTATATAATAGGGTGTCCCATGGCCACCTTTTTTGTAGAAATACCTCCCAAACGATGCCTGTTTTAAATTTAAAAACATTTTTCATTTTTTAAACTAATCCAAACTACATAACCCGCGCAACGCCGGGTACAATCTGCTAATAAAATAAATATTTAGCATATCTACAAATTTACTTTGATGGCATAGAGGTCTCCATGTATCCTAGCTTAGTCAATTCGAAGAAGATGGGTTCTTCCATGACATTAAGAACACAATTGAAAAGGCAAAGCTTGCATATACATAAGATGGTTAAAACGGTATGGATTCCAATATTCCAATACAACAATATTAAGTCGTAAGGAAGTAATATATAGAAGGCAGCATAAAGGAATAATATAATGATCCAAACTTTTGTTGAAGTATTCTGAGTTGCGTACGCACCAAATCTCATACTTAACCCATTCGTTCCCACTGAGTACACCGACTTTATAGCGCTATATACAGAAAGTTACTGACTTTTTTAAAAAAAATTTTTTTCATAACATTAATAGAGAATGTAAGGAATTAATAAATAGTAAAAGAAAGTGAAAAAAATATAACGGTAAGTTATCAGACCTTTTTATCTGTAAGTGTTTTTATATTTTCTCATTTTTTGCACTTCTCATCACATGTCGACGTATGCATATACATGTATATCTTTTGTATTTTAAACTAAATGCAGTCGAATTTAAGTAAAAAGAAAAGTAAACAGATTGATTAACTATAATTTAATAAAAAAAAATTATTTAAAAAATTTAGGAAAGTGTTGTTTGGTAAGCATAAATATTGGGGGTACCGCCCCAAAAACATATTTCCCAAAAAAAAAATTTTATTTTTTTTATTTTATTTTAAGGTAGACCCTAATAAAATATATTTTAACACAATAAAGTATTTTTTTTGGTTTTAAAGATGGTTGGGATCTAATGGGTTAAGTGACACCGTACAGAATACCTAACGAAACACAAGGGGATATTATAATAACTGCCCTAGCCTAGATAGGTTAAAAGTATATTTGAAGGCCTGTGTATCAGTAGAAGATGATTAAAGTAAAATAATCCGATTAGATCAAGTCCCACGATATTGCTGGCCAATTAATTGAACCATTACATTACATACATAAATTATTAATCATTACAATCCTTGAGTAAATATTACAACCTAGCTCATCATACCACTTAAGTTGTATGTGTTAATTTTATACATGAGTGCTGGGACCGACAGTTTAAAGTCGACTCCGTACGTTAGATTTATTGTGAAACTTTTTATGGCAATTTTTATTTTCCTCAGAGTTTTTGCCAGAAATTTGCTGAGAGGAAGACACTGAAGAAATAATTTTTTTTTAATATTTCGTTTTGTTGGAGATATCAGACATGGGGTTTGAACTGTGGCCTCACGTCTAATAAGCCAACACTTTACCTTTTAGACTACGGCGACTTCAATTGGATCATTACTTGAACTTATTCTTTTATCAAAAGTTTCTTTTAGTATAAGTGCTGACTAAATCTACTTTTCCTGATGAGTGGAAATTAGCTAAAATCCTTCCCATTCCAAAATCGAACAATGAGTTTAGGCCAATTGCTATTCTTCCTTTTTTGTCGAAGGTAATGGAGAACATTATAGCTAGACAGATTAATGGTTATCTGGAATGTCACAATTATTTAACAGTTAATCAGTCGGGTTTCATGAAAGGTAGGAGTTGTACTACCGCTCTATTAAATGTAGTTGAGGACCTTAGGTTGGAGCTAGATGTAAATAGTGTAGCGTTTTTAGTTCTTCTCGATCACACCAAGGCTTTCGATACAGTCAATCATAAGATATTACTGAATAAGCTCCGGAAACTGTTTAATTTTTCTAATTCTGCCGCTAGTCTAATTTTTTCTTACTTGTTGGACAGATGTCAGAAGGTTCATCTGAATGGTAATATTTCAGATTCGCGTAATATTAGTAGAGGTTTTCCCCAGGGATCAATTTTGGGGCCTCTGTTGTTCTGTATGTATATTAATGATCTACCGGATGTTTTGGTTGACTGCCGTGTTCATATGTACGCTGATGATGTGCAGATTTATACCAGTACTCGTAAGGAGAATATTGTTTCTTGTTTACACTCTGTTAACCGTGATTTGGATAGGATTGACAGTTGGGCTTCGGCAAATGGACTATGCATTAATCCCTCAAAGTCCAAATGTATAGTGCTTTCGAAAGCCAAAATTTCGGTTGCCATACCGGGCTTGAGTATCAGGGGAAATAAAATTGACTATGTCAAGTCTGCTACCAATCTGGGTATTGTATTTAATGACAGATTATCGTGGTCTGGCCATATAAGCGTTGTTGTTGGCAGAATATACAGCATGCTTCGGAACTTATGGGCGGTCATTGATTCAACTCCTTTTGCAATTCGTATGCAACTTGCTAAAACTTATTTAATTCCTGTGCTATTGTATGGGTGCGAAATCTTCGCAAATTGCGATAGTAATGACAACCGCAAATTAAACTTGGCATACAACAATATAGCAAGATACGTGTTTCTTAAAGGTCGCCGTGATCATATTTCTCATTTAGCGTACCAGATATCTGGTGTGAAATTTGATAATCTTCTGAAAATTAAATGCCTCATTCTATTCCATAAGATTATTAATACGGGACAGCCGGAATATTTATTGGGCCGAGTCAAGTTTGCTAGGTCATTCCGGGGCATGAAGATTATTCAACAACGGTACAGGACTCTTCTGTCACAGCGTCAGTTTTTTATACACACATAAAATGTCAAACCAAACAAAATAAAATGCATTTATCAGCTGTTAAATCGTATGCAGAGATCACCAATGAATCGTATTTTCGTTACTCACAAGCGCTCATGAAATTTTGAACATAAGTGAGTCAACAATATTGAAATTTAACTATGTACTCTGATTCATTCATACTCACTACAACGTTGATTTATAAGTAAAGGTTGCAATGTGTATGCATACAACGTTGACATCAAACTCATGCCATTCGAAATATGTTTGATTCATGAGCCTACTCATTTAGATTTATAACTTTAGGAAAATACTTATCATAATTATAAATGATTCGAGTGGCTCGAATTTTATACAGTCATGTATAAAATTAATACATGTGAATGTGAGAATCTAGGTCGTAATCCTGGCTGAAGGTTTGTAACTACCAATAATGTATTATGTATGTATCCGACCCGTATGCATTGTCTAAGCTCAACGCTGGAAATTTCAAGTAAAATTTTTATGAACCGCGGAAAGCTTATGACAGAAGATATATGGAGACAAACAAATTGATGACCTACCATATGTATGGAGACTACTCATATTTGCAGGGAAAGCAATGCAACGCTTTCCCTACCTAGTCCACGCAAGTTTGTTCTCGTTGAGTTGTCAGTCATCAAATAGATATCACTGAGGTTGTAAAATTTTTTTTTTTTTGGATAGTCTAGTAGGTAGAGCGTTGGCTTCTTAAAGGAGAGCCTGTGATTCATATCCCAGTGCTGAATCTATCACTTCTTATTAAACGTAGAATCTTTTGATTGCAAAGTTGACATATCGTCTGATTGAAATTTGAATGCTAATGTCAACAAATAGGGTGTCAACATAAAATAGCCTTCACCATGACCCCAAAAAAAGGAAAAACAGGAAGAAAGAAAAAACAAAACGAGAAAAGTGTATACCAAACAAACGTCTAATGACGACGATTTTATTGTATGGGTGTCGTCCATTCCTTTTTTAATTCAATTTTCGGTACGTTTTTGTTTCTGTCATATATCGGTAGACGTATTTCATGTTTTTTTTTTCTTCATATTGTTGGCATTGCTATTGTTGTTTCTGTTTTTATTACAGGAGAGAGAGAGATATGGATTTGAAATGTACGATTTTATAAAGTTTTCTCTTAATACATACGCATGTACATATATGTATGTATGTATATCCATGGACGTATGAGAGGGTGGCCTTGTATGGGTTTATTTCGTTTTATGATATAAAATGTCAAAAAATTCATTCAAATGTCAATCACAGTCAAACTTTTTGTTTACTGTTGTTGTAGCTGATTTTACTGCTCCCGTTGTTGTTGATTTGTTGGGGGTGACACATCATGATCTTCAAGTGAAGTTAATTTTTATTTCTATTGTAACGAAAATATTTTGGTTTTTTAATATTTTAATGAGGGTGGTAAAATGGAGTGAAATTCTTAATCTGAAAAAGATTTAAAATTTTTTTATTCATATGACTTTAAAAGAATTAAGACTTAATTATGATGCTTTAAAATTAATCCGTTCATCATTCAAACTTTTTTTTGCACTACGGTTTTATAATGTTTTAAAATGTAAGATTAAAGATATGGTGAGGGATAGTTTTTACAGTGTTAGCTAACAAATCCTTGTACGGGGGTAACAAGAAAATGAATTTAAATGAATGAAGAAATTCAGAGATAGGTGCCAACTGCTTCAGAGCTATTTCAGCGGACACATGTCACTGTATAAGGTACCTTTAGTACCTGAGTTGCCAACTGCCAACAGTCCTGTCGCTAGGACTGTTATGGTGATTAAAAATGGCGAAGATTACGATACGTTGCTCGAACAGAATACTAATTTTGATAAAAACAATTTTATTATTTGCACATATTATGTTATCATTATGTTGGTTTGGCTAAACAAACTGAATAAATGACAACTAATTTGACAGGTGTAGCTTCAACATCGTTATCAATTTTCAAAAATCGAAAGTTGCTGTTGGAAGACCATATGGAAGATGGTTATAAAAATAGAGAAACTTAACGCTTTAGATGACAGTGTAAAGAGTTGCACTCAAGGTAATGAAAACTTGTTCAGCTCCAGGTTTAAATGCGTGCATTCTAAAAAATAGAAAAATAGATACTGAGGATGTCCAACAAAAAAATTTGAGAGTATCTAATTGCTGTAAACAAATATTCTCAAATATGACGTTCGTCGATAAACAGAATTTCCGAATTCAAGTGGTCAAGAGGTGCCTTGATATGAACGTACCTATCGATAGTATCAGAATATTTCGTTTGGTAATCATTTATATATACCGACTACAAACGGGTCACTAAGGAATGTGTAGTCCACTTCTAAGGCTGTCCAATAATGCCTTCAACGACTGGAAATACCTTACAACCTTTGCAGAAGCGAGAAAGAAGAGAAGACCTCAGATCATCGTATTTATCGTATTCTGGTGCTTGGGAATCTCAGGAGAAGTATTCTTGATCACCCCGACTTTATTTATAGAACGTGTCGTGCCAAAAATGACTTGGGCAGTATTCAGGAGCTAAATATGGAACTTTGATTGAAATTATTTGGTAACGAGCCCCCAGATCTTCTTAAAACTATTGGTATGCAAATCAGCAGTTATGATTTGATGACAACATAGACAATATCGGTGTTACAACGGTACCTTATAGAACCCATGTCAGCTATTCCGCGGGGTACAGGGTCTTCTAGCTGTCGTTGAAAGGGAAGATACCGATCACAATGCTGTCAAAAAACAAAATTGGCCACTGCAAAGAAGCGGATAACATTTACCTGAAATGATATTAAGGAAATAAATGGAACACATATATTTACAGCCCCAAATCTTTTCAGTTCTTGGCATAGTCTGATAGGCGCTGTGTTGGCCTATTAGACAAGAATCCATGGTTAAAATGCCAGCTCAGACATTTCGAACAAAACGAAATATTAAAAAAAAAAATATTTCTTTAGATTAAATCGGAAATTTGAAGCAGATAGAGAACCGTCCAGAAAGATGAAAACAACTACTTGGTGGGCTATATACATACATATATAGAGACTACAGGCAAAGCAAATACGGAAGCGTTTTCATTATCTAGGCCTTGCAAGCTTAGTTATCAGTGAGTTGTCCTATAGCAACTTGAAATTTTCAACCAATCACATTTCGTTAATTTCTTTAAACATTAATGCTGTAAAGGAAAACAGAAATATTTCATTTTTTTTGGATAAAATTTAAAATCATGATTGCAGTTGGTAGTGTGTTGGTTTATTAGATTATAGCTAGTGGTTGAAACCTAAAGCCTAGACATCTTAAACAAATTTCTTTCGGCAACCTAATCTCAGCAGTCAGCTATGAAAGGTTTCTCAAAAACCTGTCGTTCGGAGGAGGAGTAGGTCCTACTGCTCATGGATAAAGTTAACACACACAACATAGTGGTGTGATGAGGAGCTAAGCCGCAATCCTGATTGAAGGATTGTAATGGTCATGGTCAATTAAGACGAAGAAGATGAACAGTTTCTCATATCTGATGTTCAGAAGTAACGTTTAAATATAGCTATCGGCACGCATGGTTGATATTAACACACACAACATGGGTGGTGCGAGAAGCGAGGCTGTACTCCTGACTAAAATGTTGTATTGACTATGTAAGAAAGTAAGAAAGTTTTTAGTTTTCAAAACATAAACGTATAAAAAGTCACCCGTCATAATACAATAATCTAAGTAAACATTTTTTAATTCGCTAAATCCATCTCTTGTATGATTAATCTAACCTGCCTATCTGTCTACGTATACATACATATGTATATGCATATAAGTCCCTACCAGTTTTGTTTATGTACTTATAATGCATGCATATGACAACAACAATAACAACATCTCTAATTGTCTTCAATATTTTAAAGATTTTTCTTTACATTTTCCAATAACATTGACATTATTGAGGAGTTGTTTGTTGTTATTGTGTATACGAATTTATGTATTCGGAAATTAACATCAATCAAAATCAATTTAAGTTAATCCTTGAAGAAAACCAATGATATATTTGGACAATTTTATAACAATAACAACAACAACAACACAAACAACACAATCTTCATTAAAATTTACATGCAACATCATGGGATGGAGATGTGATTGTTTGTCTAGCACACGGCAAAATGGACATTATAAATAAATAGTAAATCTAAATAAAACAAATACATACACACGAACACACACACTAATATATTCAAATGTACATACACTCATCTATACAAACATAACATAAGAGAGACACATAAACATTAAATTAGAGAGAATTTAAGCATGTAATAATAATTCCCACAGAATTATACTCAAAGGATGTACACATACATACATACATACATACATACATACATTCATATGTACGTGCATACATATATGCATAGATGAAGACAGACGGCCCAACAGCAGCAGCAGCAGAAAGGCAATCAAGCAGTTAGGCAGGCATGTGTCAAATCTTTTTTTCTTCTTTTTTCTTTGCTGGCAATAATCTGCTGCAATTGCAAACAGGTCTAAATGAAACTGATGTATGTACGTATGTATGTATGTATGTATGTTGGTATGTACGTATGTATGTATGCACGTAAGTAGTCATATGTGATGATCAAATTAATAGAATCTTATGCAATTGCATAGAGTCCAGTCGGTAGATGTAAAGGCCAATCGTCGTAATATAAATGAGCAGGACACGTATGATGACAAGCGTGATGACAATGACAACGACAACAACAATAAACGGTAAACTAAACTATCAGGAACAACAATAAATAGCAGTTCAGTTGCATCATTAAATGAACTAATAATTGTTAGAAATTTACACACAAAATATTGCCATGCAACACACCGGAGTATATTCAAATTAACGCGCAATAATGCAACAACCATAAGATATAGGCTCCTCACAAGCAGAGCAAATGTAGCAGCAGCAGCAGAAAAGAGCGTAACAAGCCAAGAATAAATCCCATAAGCAAACGAATTATTTGAACAGATTTGTCACATTTTACACCGTTTCCCCACTACAGTGATACGTATTAACGGCCCTCGAAAGTGCCATACGTAACAAATTTTAACGGTAAGACACACACACACATATGTATGCACGCACACAAAAATTCGGCGGCATTAATAGATGTTTGCATGAATAAATTTACGAGCAATGGTTTTGTGCGTAATTATTGTTGCCGTTGGTGTTGCTATTGCTGTTGTAAGTTCAACAAGAAAATCAAAATCTTTTCCTAATTAACATTTTCGACGTGGTTAATGTCACTTTTGCCAAAATATATACACACACACACATACACAATCTTTCTCTTTCACTCTCTCGCACTAACACGTTAATTTGACAAACAGTCAGCCAGCCAGGGCAACATAGCATAGATTTCATTCGTGTGTGACATTTATTAGTTTAGGTCGCGATTTAATGACGCATACGAAACGAAAACCTTAAATTTATAACAGAGTAGACCTCTCTACTGTGCGTACGATTGTAATGGTGCATGTGTGTATATTTGTGGCATTTGGAGGCAACCGTATGTGCATTGCTTGAAGACGTGATAAATTTCTATTCACCTGAAATTTTAACACACACACACACACTCGAGCATCGTATTTACTTTGGAATTTCGCTGATTATATAGACATCATCAGTTTGTTTGCGTATAAGTGTGTGCGTTACGTAGTATAAGTGTGCGTTACGGTTAAACCTCCCAGGTATTTACCGTGATGGTTGAGCTGTAAATTAAATTGATAAAGTGTTGTTCGCAGAGGAAACATTCAAATTTTTTGAAGACAATTAAACGTACGCGTACTTAAACATTTTAAATTGCCGGCAATTAACACAAGTCCACATAAATTATTTCGCTTAACTTGGAATTACAAACTGAATGTAATGGAGAAGAAAGTTTTATAAATTATGGAATAAAAATTGAAAAGAATTACGTTTGAAAATCCTTAAAAACATGGTAGCTAGGTTTACAACCAATTGATTAAAGACTAATTTTCTACTTTAACTCGTCCGGTCTTAGTTTGGGCATTAATTGATGGGCCTTCTTATAAATAAATTCAAATGTTCCCATTCTTTTTATTTCGAACCTTAGATAATGGCCAGTTTTGTTCTTATGTTAGTTTAATTAATTTGGAATCTAACATTGAAGTCATTATAATGCTCGCAAAGACGAGCAATCCAGCTTCGAATACTAACGTGTAGGCGAAAGAATTTACACCTCAGCTTTAGAAGTCTTAAGATAGTCAATCCGCTACTTAATAATCAATACAGTAAAGCATTTACCCTCCTAGATACCATCATGGAAGGGTCAGGCAGAATCAGCTTTTTTTTCTAAGACCAACACTTAGGGGATGGCCCCTATTTAGGCATTGTATTGTGTTGGAATTAGAAAAATAGGTTATGCAAGGAGAAAAATACGAATAATGTTTGTGACTTTTAAATTTTATATTATAAGTGATAGAAAAGACTTCTGCAGGAAGGGATTACCATATAAGGATACACATACATACATAATTGGTCATTACAACCCTTCAGTCAGGATTTCGACCTAGCTTCTCACACCACTTATGTTGTGTGCGTTAATTTTATATATGAGTGGCGGGACCTACAGTTTAAAGTCGACCCCGAACGACAGATTTTTTTTTTTTTTTTTGGGAAGCTCTGCATGGCAATTTTATTTACTCTCAGAGTTTTTGCCAGAAATCTGCTGAGAAGCAGTCGCCGAAGAAATATTTTTTCATATTTTCGTTTTGATGCTTGACCTGGGATACGAACCCGGGGTTTACGTCTAATAAGCCAACACACTACCTACTAGACTACGGCGACCATATAAGGATAGTACGGTTTAAAAGCGAATCGATCGCTAACGAATGTGCTTTACGTGACAGAAGGGTAATTCGCAAAAATATCTGATTTTTAGAAACAAGTTCCCTTATTGCCTTCGAACACATTTCGTATAAGTAGAGAGTAACACAAGCCACATTGAGGTGGTTTTTTAATAAACCAATATTGGATGCTCTAAAGCATTGGATCATTAAACAGCACCTTCGCCCTCTACAGTACGCGGTCTAGAAGTTTCAAAAGAGGAGAGTTGTATTATATTTTCGATCGGATATAACATACACATAATTGGTCATTACAACCCTTCAGTCAGGGTCCTTCCACACCAGTCCTTCCACACCACTTATGTTGTGTGCGTTACTTGTATACATGAGTGGCGGGACCTACAGTTTAAAGTCAACTCCGAACGACAGATTTTTGAGAAGCTTTTCATGGCAATTTTATTTACTCTCAGAGTTTTTGCCAGAAATATGCTGAGAGGCAGTAGCCGAAGAAATATTTTTTTGTATTTCGTTTTAATGCCTGACCTGGGATACGAACCCGGGCTTTACGTCTAATAAGCCAACACACTACCTACTATTCGATCGGATATAAGTATGTAGTTTAAATAGAAAGAAGATCAGATGGACTGAAGAAATCGAGGCACTTAAATGCTTATTTCGATAATTGAAGAATTTAATCGTTACGGCGAACACTGTATTGAATTTTCACACGACTCCATTCGGACATTGGCTGTAGGTCGGAAGTAATTAATATTAAGCCTTTTCGCCACCTGCAAATGAGTATTTAAGGTTAGAAGTATAAAGGAGAAAGTTAGGTTAGGTTAGCGTGTCGCTTTCTGTTCATAGGCAAGATCACACATAGGGCCCATTATGTCACCCAGTCTGAGGTAAGCCCCCCAGTATGAAGGGTTAAACCACCCCGAGCCTCGCATGAAACCGGCCAGTTCCCTTAGTGGCAAGGGAACCACCACGTCCAGATCTTCATACGTACTGTGACCCAAAAACCGATGACGTCTGTTCTGAAGTGCAGGGCACTTGCAAAAAAACTGTTGCACTGTTTCCGTTTCCTCCACATCATGGCATCTTCTGCAGTAATCCTGATGAGGCATACCGAGCTTGTCAGCGAAGTTGCAAAAGGCGGAGTGTCCCGTTAGTATTCCTATTAGAGTGCAAACCGTTCTATTGCAGAACTCAAGTAGATCCTTGGTTTTCCTGCTGTCCACTTCGGGACACAGCAGTTTTAAAATTCGGCGACCAGGTATATCGGATCACCCACGGTTTGTTAAATTACAAGCTGCTTTTTTCAATTTGGAAAAGTATTCCTGTAGTGTAAGATATATTTCCTCTATCGTCTTAATAATGAAAGTAAGAAATAGAGTTGGAGGAAGAACAAAACCTTGCGGTACCTCTGAATTCAGTCTAAACTCATCTGATAAATCTCATCTTGAGTTTTTCATAACATTATACCGCAATACCAAATTGGTGAATTCAAAAAAAATATATCAAGGAGTTATAACGTCATTTGTTTCAATTTTGCTTCTGTCAGGATTACGACCTAGCTTGTAACACCACTTATGTTGTGTGTGTAAATTTTATGCATAAGTGGCGGGAGCTACAGTTTAAAGCTGAATCCGTGCGATAGATTTTTGAGGAACTTTATTATGGTAATTTTATTTATGTTTGCGAGAAAATCTACTGAGAGGAAGTCGTCGCAAATTTTTTTTTTTCATATTTCGTGGCCTGGCGTCTAATAAGCCAACACACTACCTACAAGACGACTGCGACTGCCAATGTTATTGTGAATATATTTTTTATTTGATTGCTGAGACAATACGTGGTGATTTATTCAAACAAAACGACATGTTTTCCAGTGCAAGTGTGACATTGCGGCGCTTGCCCAAAGTATACATAAGGGTATACCAATAAGTCGGTGTATTTTTGAATGAACCACAGGCTTTTTGAATAGAAGAAAGTCATTCTGTTGTCTCCCATAAGACTTCTACACATTGACCGCGATTTATTCAATTTTATTATCGCTTCCAAAAAATAGGTTAAGAGTTAAATCTCTTTCCGACCACCGACTTTGTCAGAAATGAATGCTTAGAAACAAATGCAAGTTACTTCAGGCGAAATCCGGAGAATAGGGTGAATGAAGGAGCAATTAGAGGTGCACCAAGCACACGTTTTTGTTATGGAAAATCCAATTGTGTGCGAAACATAACCTTTTCTCCTTTAATCTACAGCACCCAGCTTGCTTTGATGGCAGCTTGACTGTTAGATAATGTTGCTATATCCCTTTCTTTAATAATAGTAGTAAAGCAGTATGGTAATAGCAGCAGTAGCAATTGTAGTAACAGTACTATGGTAGCAGTATTATGGTAGTAGTATTAGTATGGTAGTGGTAGTAGTAAAAGTAGTAGTAGTAGTAATAGTAGTAGTAGTAAAAGTAGTAGTAATATTGTCGAAGTTTAATTAAGCATTAGAAATGCAGTGGATATCCTATAAGTTTGGAAAGCAGTACAAGTATGGTCACAGTAATTAGGCGCCTCTGCACGACAATAAGATATCAAGATATGGTGCTTAGTAGCACATGAGAATAAAGGAATTTAAATTAAGACTTCTGCAAATCTTATAAAAGATGACTATCATCAAAATTCGAGAAGAACTTTGAGCCATTTGACTCATTCCCTGTGTTTACTTTCATGCTGAGTGAAAGATATGAAGTATTTCTTCGGCCGCTTCATCTCAACTGTCTTCTGGCAAAAACTCTGAGAGTAAATAGAGTGACCCTGAAAAAGACGGCTCTTCGAGTCAACAGCTCATACCACAGCAGATTTTGCGAACGAGTGATACGAGGCCACGCTCATCTTACGTAAAGGTGATGTCTGTAGGCGATTTCCTCTCAGCAAACTTCTGAAAAAAAACCCTGGGAGAAAATAAAATTGCCATGAAAAGTTTCTCAAAAATCTGTCGTTTTGAATCGACTTTAAAAATTAACACACAACACGGGTGGTGTGATAAGCTAGATTGTAATCCTGACTAAAGGGTTGTAATGACGAGATAAGTAAGTAAGAAAGATATGCGCTATTAATACTCTCTTCGATGAACAAAAATTTCCATGCCTAACAGACTTACTAACATTAGAGCGACAAAGTGTAGTTCAGGCAGTCTTGTGGGAAGACGCAGTTCGTTTGAAGAAAGTAATCGTGGTTTGAAGATCTCCGTTACAAAGATCTGTCGTATAAGTGCTTAGTGATTATAATTGTTTATGCAAAGGGCGTAAACAGAGGAATAACAAAGAAAAGCAATTGTTATTGTATACATCAAGTTGTGAACTGTGGCACACAGAATTGTGCGAATAGTAAAGAATTTTAATTAAAACGAAACACAGATTTATTTTTATTTTATTTGCAATCTACGAGCTCATATTGTAAACGTTTTTAAAAGGTAAAAACTTAACAATTGTGGTGTACTTAAACTTATAATTTCGGTGGCTGTTAATTCAAGTTGCAAAGGCTTTGAAGCTAATACCATGTCTGATTAAAATGTGCTTAAATGAGAGAAGTAATTACCATTTTTTAAGTCGTTCGCTATTAAAAAATTACATTTAAAATTTAAATCTAAATAAACGATATTTATCGTCCTATAAAACGAGCAAAAAAATAAAACGAATTAAAAAAAGGACGAACAAAAAAATCGAAATGAAAACTTCAATTATCTATTGTGACATTACAAATTATGCAATTTATTGAAAATCCATTCGTATCTGATCTATGGATAATGAGTGTGTATTTTATTATTACATGCAGTGCATACATACATACACAGACACAGACACATAGATACATACATATCAGAAAACGTATGGTACGTGTTTTTGTAACTTTAATTCAGTTTTGAATTATTTTTTGTTTTTTGCCCCAAACATCTATAATTGTCATTACCTTCTTTTTTAGCCATTACAACAGTGGGGCCAAGATACATAGTATATGTATGTATTGGTAAACGGGCAGACAGTGAGAGAGTAGGAGTGGAAGGACATTGATGTTTCATTGCGCTGCCATAATAAATGTCAGTCAATAAATATAAAACGCAAAAGTAAAAGAGATGTGTCAAATAAATTAATTTTGCAACAAAAGCCATCAAAACTAATTACGACACGGCAGACAATATATTAATGACGTGTCAAAATTAACATTTCATTATTTGAAAACAGACATACTCGTCCATACATACATACACTCGTGTATGTATGTACAATCAATGACAACAAACGAAAAAAAAAATTATTTCGTGAAAAACGTATTTGGCAAAAAATAACACATGAATGCAAGAGTTCATGACCCATTCTTTTTAACAATTTTGATTTCTTTTATTCTAATATTAGAGAAGGAAACACATTAAAAATGCAACCGTGTAATGAAAGATAGTGTATCACTGGCAGGGTCCTTTTTTTGGTTTCTATTGCACTAGACTGTCAAATGACATTTCATCGACAAAATGAAAGCAATAAACTGTTCTGCCACAACCATTGCACACGTAGTAGACAAAAACAATTGCAATTTGAATTGAAATACTTTGCACTTCAACTGAAAATAATTATTTTAAAATTCAATTCACTATTTTTCAGGAGTATCTATTGTATACAGATAATGCCTTAATTGTTCCATTAACCCATTTGAACTTAAGGTTATTTTAAATACAATTATGGTGTTTTCTTTTCTACCAAAAAATGTGCATTTTATTAACGCAAAATGCAATTTTGCGTTTGTTTCTTAAAAATGTTTCGCCCTCTAAAAGGGTGGTATGTTTTATTCTAAATAATTCGCACTTGCCAATGGTGGAGGGCATTGCATTTTATGCCCTGTATAAATCGAGAGTGCTGCTAATGCCCTGTAAAGCAGATGACTTTTGTTTATTTATAGGGCTACCAGATGAAATTTAAAAAAGTCGCCTGGTATTGTTATCCAATTTGAAGTTAATTTTTTCATTGTTTTGTGGAGTAATCTTAAGGAAATATTACATTATTAAAGCTACATGGTCAGCAGTATAAAAAATTGTATTCAATGTTAACAGTGTTAAAATATATATTTTTTTTGTTATAAAAAAAGCGTGCAAAAAATGAAGTCGAAAAATTAGCGATCTGGCAACACCTTTGAACACAGGGCATACCCTTTTTAATATTTGTGTTATGTTCTTCTCAAATAAAAAATTACATTACAACAGGGTTGGTCAAAAATTTTTTAATGCACCTTGTAAGAGGGTGACATTTTCTTTGTAGAAAAGAAAACACCATAAATAAAAATGACCATAAAAAGTTTCTCAAAAAATTTGTCATTCGCAGTCGACTTTAAGCTGTAGGTCCCGCCACTCGTTTATAAAATTAATGCACACAACATAAGAGGTGTAACCTGCGGCTCAATAAAGAGAGAACGTTTTGGAGAACTTAATGAGTTCATACAACATTATAAATAAACTATTTCAGACCCCTGACTACGCTAAATAAGAGTTCTGCCCACTAACAAACTTGGCTTATCAGTTACAAGGACACAGGTGCCTTTTTTCTCCGTTTCAGTTGATCAGCTATTCAGCTTGCTTGCGTAAAGTAGATTTTTAAAAACATTACCAATAAGAACTATTTCGCATCTCAATAAATATGTTAGGTTAGGTCGGAGTGGTAGATCTGATGTCACAAAGCTCACTTGAGCACGCATAGCGGCCCGTTGTGATGCCACGGGTGAACGAAATAAGTGGTAAACACAGGGCATACCCTTTTTTAATATTTGTGTTATGTTCTTCTCAAATAAAAAATGACATTACAACAGGGTTGGTCAACATTTTTTTTAATGTACCTTGTAAGAGGGTGACATTTTCTTTGTAGAAAAGAAAACACCATTAGAGTAGCCCTATCCGCATTACTGGATAATATAATTACATACATATTTGTATTGAAAATTAAATCATTTGAAAAAATTAATATGTTCTTTAGCAGCCTTCTGATAGTCAGGCTGCGATAAGATCTCTATCGGGTTTCATGAATAACTCTAGGATCATTAGGGAATGTCGCTGCTGTCTCGACCTTCTTTCTGTACGCTTCACCAGTGTCTCACTGGTGTGTGTACCCGGGCATAGTGACATTCCGGGAAATTGTAGGGCCGACGAGCTAGCCAGAGCTGGTTCGCTCCTTCCGGAATCCTCTTCAATTGAATTGGGTATGCCACTTGCCTCGGTCAAGTTGGACATAGCGCGGAAATTCTTTCGGGACGCCAACCTATCCTGGGTCAATATGGAGTCCTGCTCCACCGCTAGACTCACCTGGCCCTTGATGGATAGTAGGCGTACCAACCAATTACTTGGTCTTGGCCGTGACGTCATGTCGACTACAGTGGCCGTGCTTACAGGTCATTGCGTCATGGGTAGACACGCGGAAAGAATGAGGCTCCCATTTAGCGACTCCTGCCGTGGATGCAGATACGCTGAGGAAGAGGAGACTGTTGTCCACTTTCTTTGTCAGTGCCCGTCTCTTGCTAGGTGTAGATATAGGTTATTTGGCTCCCCATTCCTTGTCAGCTTGACAGAGCTATCATCTATTGACATCAAGGATATAGCTTCGTTTATCAAACTTTTTGGCTGGTTTTCCAGTGCGGGGTAGTCGTGCTTTTGCTGTGCAGCCCTTGTGCTGACCAACTTCTTCCTTTTCCCTGATTTTGGTGGAACTTGGTCAGTACAGAGACTGCGTTCACCCGTGGCATCACAACGGGCCGCTATGCGTGCTCAAGTGAGCTTTGTGATATCAGAGCTATAACTCCGACCTAACCTAACCTATCCTTAAAAAATAAGTACAATAAACCCACAAATTTTTTTATTTAGAAAGAATATCAAAAAAGAAAATTTATTGCAGGTCTTAGCTGTTAAAGGCATTGTCATTAAATCTATAATCCATTCTCTCGGCTAATTTGAGACTGATTTATACGCCAGAATCTTGGAAATTTGTAGATTTCGGATGCGCTTCACCCAAAGTAGCCTTGTCTACATTTTTTCTATACTTTTTTTTTTTTTTTTTTTTCATTTTTATATAATTGGATCCTCACTGTAATGTGAGCTAACAATTAGTATTCAAATCTTAAAATCTATACTAATTCTACTATTATGTTAATTTAGTCCAGCCAGCGCGGGAAGAAATATTAATGGTTCACGGAATTAATTTGACATTGTTCTCACTCTTCTTCTTATGAGGTCCGCGGTGTCTCTTCTTCTCAATCGGATGTGACCAGGATCATTCAAGATTACACGGGCTAGTGGGTTCGGGTGGACCTCTAGCTTCTTCAAATACGTCTCAGCATACCTCGAGATTTCCTCTTTAACCAATGGCACGTTCAGGTCTTTATGAATGTTGGAATTTCCATGTTAGCCGGCGGTCAAGATATATACCCAAATATTTAACCACAGAACTCTGAGAGATAATTTTGTTGTTTATTCGAACAGGCGGGCAGGATTCCCTACGCAGTGTAAATGTAACGTGAGTACATTTTTGCTCGTTAACCTTTATCCTCCATCGCTTCAACCAGGCCTCTAGCTGTGCTATATGATCTTGCAAATACCTAGTTGCTTCCTGTGGATCTTCATGGATACTTAAGATAGCTGTATCATCGGCAAATGTTGAGGTTTGGGTACTACTGCATGTTGGCATATCAGAGGTATAGGCCAGATATAGCATGGGTCCCAGGATACTTCCTTGGGGTACTCCGGCCTCAATAGTCTGGGACTCACTTAAGAAATCGCCTTCCTTGACTTTAAACTTACGATTAATTAAATACTCTCGTAATAGGTTGCAGACATTTGGTGGCAAATTTTGTCTCAGCTTATGTATCAAACCTTCATGCCACACATTATCGAACGCCTGTGAAACATCGATAACTAGAGCGGAGCAGTATTTGTTTTCCTCAAAGGTCCTTCTTATGGCACTCACCAGTCTATGTGTGCTATGTTTGCTTCTAAATCCAAACTGATGATTTGGAATACACTCAACGTCACTCAATAATGGGTGTAACTTTTTGATTAGAGCTTTCTCGAACAGCTTTGATATATTAGACAGCAGGCTTATGGGTCTGTATGATTCTACCTTTGTGTGGTCCTTTCCAGGTTTCGGGATCATAGAGATAAGCGAAATTTTCCATGCTCTTGGATAATATTCTAGGCGCAAAACAGCATTGAATATGAAGAGTAGTAATCTTTTTGTCAGGCGCGGCATCTCCGAAATCATTTTATTACTGATTCTGTCAAAACCTGTTGCTTTTCTGAGGTTAAGATCGCTGATAACGCTTTCAACGTCATGCAACTCAAGTCTTAATAATGAGGGTGTGCTAGATCGTGTTGCTAAGAGTGGTAATTCTTCGACTTCGTCTGCCATATTTGGGTTGAAAACCTGCTTCAAATGTTCCGGAAATAAATTCCCCTTTTCAAAATCATCTCTCGCCCAGTCTCCATTTAACTTTCGCAACGGAGGTCTGCTTATAACTGGTCTTTTGAGGTTCCTTGCTGCGCGCCATAAAGAATAATCAGAATCTGCGGTCACATCCAGATTTTCAAGGTAATTGTTTAGTGCAGCAATCCTTCTCGATTCCAGCAGATTTGCAAGTTTTTTTGTGCACTCCTTCAATTCGTTCCTAAGTCGTGGGTATCTATGTTGTTGCCACGCTCGTCGTATTCTTCTTTTTTCAGCTAATAACTGCTCCACATCTGTAGAGTGTATTCTATTAACTCTGATCTGGCGGAGAGGCAAGGTTGCGTGCTGGACAGCCATCTTGATTGGTCTACATTTGAACGTTGTTATGTCCACACACAGTCGCCGTAGTCTAGTAGGAAGTATGTTAACTATTAGGATGCAAGGCGGTGGTTCAATCCCTAGGCAGACATCTCCAACAAAATGAAATATGAAAAAAAAAATTCTTCGAAGACTTTCTCTAAAAGTAAATGAAATTACCATGAAAAGTTTCTGAAAAATCTTCCAGAGTCGACTTTAGACTGTAGGTCCCACCACTCATTTATAAAATTAACGCACACATCATAAGTCGTGTGAGACGCCAAGACCAATTATGTACATATGTATATATATCCACACTCTGCTTTATTTAAGTTTAAAGATAAAAAACGCGATGTTGTGGGTAGACTTTTTAAATTTGATCTATGAGTGTAACTGAAATGACGTCATCAATTAGAAGTAATTGTTTTGAAAATGCTGCAGCTGATGAAACATTTTGTAAATGTACGCATATGATGATGATGACTTTTACAAGTCGACTATGGATTAATGTCAAAATCTTTGACAACTGTTTCCGTATCTGATTATGTAAGCTGGTCGCTAGCAGAAAATCAGGCTGACTACCTTCGGGAACATATTGGAAATACAAAGTTCATTGGATAAGGAGATATTTACGAAACACAACTATTCGATAAATCTGCTGCTCAGAGATTCAATCATGTCTTCAGTTTACTTTTTACCTTCCATGCTGGAAAATATTTGCCAAAAAAGGCCATGAATCTAATATATGAACTGGCATTTTATAAAGAGCGGGTTTATATCTTTATAGATATTTTCGCAACGATCAAGGCTTTAGACTTTGTGCAATAGCGGACTCTGTATATACCTTCATAGACAAGCTAAAAATTGAGGCTGTTTGGTTACTGTAACAATGAAATTTTTATTGTGATACATGTTAGTTGGATATTTTAAATGTCTGGTATGCTCAAATAAATATTAAATTGAAAGCTTAAAAGTAAAATGTATTACAAAATCACTTTTATTTTGAAATCGAATACTATTTTAAAACAATATTTTAAGTTATATAAACCAAACCGTTTTTCTAACCTCCTATTCCATTATTATTATTACCGTCGTGAAGAGGAGACATTGTTCTGTGATCTATTGTATTACCCTCAAACTTTATCCCTATAGCGCCTTTCCCAATCCTCTTACTCTAACAAAATTCAGAATGTCGCTCGGTGACAAAAAAAAATCTCAATACAGGTGTTTCATCTTGGGCTGAATTAGTGCCACACCGGTTCCACAAATGTGTTCTGATAATACATTCTCATTATCAAAGCATCTACAGGCTAGACTTGATGCGATCCCAACCTAATGCATGACTTAAAACTTTCCCTATTGTAATTCGTCAACAAATGTTTTGAATGCCACAGACTCATTAGGTCTGCAAAGAGTCTTTGTCTCTCTCTTTATATTACCATCCACTGAGTATATCTCTCAAAATACCTGTCTCCACTCTACAAAAATGTTCCTATACAACAAGTGGCGTGGAAACTTCTGTCCCAGATATAGCTCTTACCCAGACAGTTATATATTATCTTCGATTTAACCTCATACTACGCTTTAGTACTCGGAAGTCAACCTGACTGTCAATATAGCTATATCCGTCCTTTATATTTTCTGTCAAAATTGAATTGAGCACATATTTCGATGGGTTCGGAATATTTCGTTCTGAGATCTCAATATGGTCCCTCTTTTACAAACGTATGTAGCTTCTATGGTACTGAGTCTCGTTGCGAAGAATTAGTCAAAATTACTACTTATTTTGTCCTGGGAACGGTTAAGGAAGAGCTGTCATCCACTCTTTCCATCAAGTTACAAAATCCGGTTATGAATTTTATCTTAGGCCGAGGCCACGCAATGAGCGGCAAAGCGGTGAGCGGCTGAGCGGTGAGCGGCAAAAAATTAAAACATATGGAATACTATGTCACGCAATGAGCGGCATTTCTGAGCGTCTAAGCGGCGCCGCTCAGGAATAGAAATTGTTCTAATTTTTAGTTGATTTCTGAGCGGCGAAGTATAAACATGGAAAATTGCAGAAATTGCTTTTCTTTGTTTTGTCAATCTCGTCTTAACTTTTTGCAACAGCAAATCAAAGGATTTCACAGACATACGGCAGTATTGCCAAAACCTGTCTGGAAATTTGCGTAGATTTGTATATAAATGCTTAAATTCGCCGTAATGTCGCCTTACTTGATTTATAGGATGAATACCAAATCTTCTTTTTTTTTCTTAAACGCATTAAATTCTTGTAAATATAAATACGATTTTCGCGTAAAAACATTAAACAAAACTCTCTTGACAATGGCATTTTAACAACTAACCGCTCAGAAATGACGCTCAGTAATAAGCCACTTGCCGCTCAAACTCGCCGCTCTACCGCTCAGCCGCTCACCGTTTTGCCGCTCATTGCGTGGCCTCGGCCTTAGATTTTCCCCCCATTATCCTAACTATTTTCTCTATAGCTCTGGTTTTCATTACCATGTGCAGCAGACTTAAATCTAACAGTGGTTTCAGCGCTGCAGTAGGACAGATTTTCATTGCCTAACCGCTTGTCTCTGACTGTTGTCCAACTTCATTTCATCTGTTTTCAGATTTTTGTTCTCTCTGCTCAGACATATCCATAGGTCTCTATTGGTATGACAATCATGGTATACATCCAATACATACTGGGTTACATCATCAGGATTTCCCTGCAAGTCATTTACATTATATTACGACATGTCTGGCCTTTCCTGAGAGTCTTTCTATATGAGCCATCCATGTCAAATTACTATCCAGTATTATTCCTCCGTTTAGGAACTTTTCATCCTCTTGTAAATGGTAACTTTTTAGTCTTGCCCGGGTTTATTCCCAGAGTACACCCCCATCCTCTGATTGAGCTGAGCCCGATTATATCGATCTATTCTATACACTGAATCTTAAAAATTTTACATTTTATTTCCAAATATTTGCTATTCTTTTATTATAACAATTGAGAATCACTTTGAACAATAACTTTTTGAAAAAAAAAAAAACATTTTTGTAGATTTTATAAACTCATTTAAAATATTTTACGACAATAAATAAATAAATATTCACTTTAATTTATTTATGACCCCCAAAAGCATTTTAGAGGTTAAATTGCTAATCCATCAGTTGTCGAGTGTACGATAAAAAGATGAATTAATAAACGTTATACACGAGACAGAGAATTATTATAGTAAAACGGCTTAATCGCATATAATCTATTGTCATCAATCGTCCAATATGTCTGCTATCAATCCATCAATATTTGCCAACAACACACGTTCTAATGTACACACACTCCCGCATACTACACCACATATAATGTCTGTCAGACACGTTCATATACATATACATACATACGTGCATATGAGTATGTATGTGTACACAGGCTATTATAGTGAAATATACAAACCGCTAAATCAATTGAATTGAATTTATCAATTGATTTTAACTGTTCCAAACAAACTATGTATGTCTGTATAACGGGTATTGAAACAAATAACAACTACAACAACAACAATTGTATTATAATATTTATAGCAACAATTTACACAGTCCAACACAGGCATATGCACACAAAAAATATGGATGATACGATAATACAACTTCACATACAGACTTCTTCCTCTCTTGCAATTCAGTTGCATAAATAATTTATTGTGAATGGTAAAGAGAGGTTAATTTGTTTGGCCAGTATGGCCGACAGAAAAAAAAAAACGAGAAGTAACAACAACAACAACCACATTGCTAAAGTAATTTTTTTATTTTATGTCTCTGTTGTCCATTGATGATGGGAAGGAAGGAGTTAAAATGTTTTATTCAATCATTGTCAGTTCGTCAGTGCATGTCAATATTTTATTAAATGACATTAAACTGTCTCTATCGGATTAATTAATTTATTGTTTTTGTTGTTGCTGTTAGTATTTATTATTATTTCTTTTTTTTGTTGCTCATACCAACTCATAACGAACCAAAAACTACGACAGTTATGGCAAATAAAAAAAAACCTATGGTTATAACAAAAATATATACAATGCTGGTAGAAATAATAGGAACACAAGTAATTTTGAAAATGTAAATTTATTTATACATTTAAAACTACAGTGAACTCGCGATAACGTGAAGTAATTTTTACCAAGGCAGTTCACATTTTCGAGTTTGTTCACGTTATCGAGTACACAAATTTAAAACAAAAAATGATCCTATTCAATATGAAAAATGATATTTTAATAAGTAAAAAATCATCGTTGTCATTTCTATACGAAACTGAATTTAAAATATTTTTCCAGCAATTGTTTAAAAATTGTTGCGAAAATTTTACTCCATGCGGAGTCCAAAAGATTAATTGCATCTTTTATAGTTAACATATTTTTTTTTTTTTTTTTGGTGAAACCAGCACTCAGGGGATGGCCTCTACTCATGCAGTGCATTGTGCAGGTTTTTAGGAAAATGGGTTAGAGGAAGTTGGAAGAGAGGGAGTAGTGTTTGTGGACATCTCAAGATGCGAACGGCAAGGAAACGAGTTGCTGCTAGGTGACTATAAAATGGCCAGTGCTATACCTTCACCATTAGACAGTCTACAGCAATCTTCCCCAAGAAGACCGCACCCTTCAGTCCTAGCTTCTCACACTACTCATGTTTGTGTGTTTAAAGTCGACTCCAAACAACAAATTTTATTGAGAAGCTTTTCATGGCAATTTTATTTACTCTCAAAGTTTTTGCCAGAAATCTGCTGAGAGGAAGTCGCCGAAGAAATAGTTTCGTTTTGATGTCTGACCTGGTATTCGAACTCGGGCCTTCAGTCTAATAATCCAGCACACTACCTACTAGACCACGGTGACCACGAATAGAATTTAGCAATTCTGTTTGTTTTCCAGCCACTAATGACAAGAGACTGTTTCTATAATACAGTTTTGTTATTTTAAAAACATTATGGTCCATGGGCTGAATGAAACGATGTGACGTAGGTTGGCAAAAACATTGCACAAATGAATCCGTCATCAGAAATCAATTGGGATTCAGCCGGATGTGACAATCTATTAACAAAAGGGCATTTACCGGTAGCCCCTTTTTAGTCATGAACTCAGTAACCTAAGGCCAAAAATTATAACAAAGTTTTCAGTTTTAAATTTGTCAGTTGAAGTCTACCTCTTTAACAAAACATTGATGAAACCATTTTACATGTCATCCATGCTGACTTGAAGAAATTGTAATTGACTGGACAAGTAAAGTTTTTGAAACTTCGTGGATTTTTAGATTTCCCAATTAGCAGTAAATTAAGTTAAGTTTGTGAGTCAACGACGCATTTGAACAGACCATGAAAGTTAATCGTTGTTTCTTCATTTTTGCGCCTGGAGCACTTTTCTCCAGTGATGACAAATATGTTTTGTATGGCAACTGCTTCCAATATAAGCCGGATTCATCAGCATTATAAGGCTGACCTTTACAAAGAGAGATTTTTTCCATTTTTGCTTTTAACTTTTTCTTAAGTGGGTCAACATGTTGTAGCTGCGCGGAAAGCTTTTCTGCGGAAATTTTAATAAGACGAACACGAAACCTTTATTTAAATTTTTTAAAAGCCATCCGTCACTGGTGTTAAAACCACGATAATTTTTTTTTAATTTGATCGTGAATTTCTAAAGATTTCACAATTTAAATACAGATTAAAAAAACATAATATTAAAAAAGAGTTCACGTTTTAGAATACTCTGTGGAAAAATAAATTTGTTCACTTTTCTGAGACGTTCACACTTTCGAATGTTCACGTTTTCGCGAGTTCACTGTATTTTGATAATTTTTTGTATAGATTATCGGTATTTATTGTACAATAATCCTTCGATTTATATTGTCTCAATCTACGTCGTTAAATTTTTTGTTTCTTTCAACTTCGATTTTCCCTATCATTCAATTGATGTTGTCTTAGATATTTAACAAATTTCTATTTCAATGGTTAGAAAAATTTAAAAGAAGAGCACAATTTTGAAAACATAATATGTAGTTGTAGTCTAGAAGGTAGTGTGTTGGCTTATTAAGCGGTCAAATCACAGGTCAAAAATATCCAACAAAAAGAAAATGTGAAAAAATATTTCTTCGACGACTTCGACCTCGCAGCAGATTTACTCTCGAGAGTAAATAAAATTACCATGAAAAGTTTTTCAAAAATTTGTTGTTCGGCGTCGAGTTTAAACTGTAAATCTCCCCACTCGTCCATAAAATTAACACACACAACATAAGTGGTGTGAGAAGGTGTATGTATGTACAGTGGCAAGCAGAAGTGAGGGCATATTCACGATACTGATTTCGTCATCTAAGAAAACAAAATCATACAAGCAAATAAAAAAAAATTAATTTTATTTTTATTATTTTATTCGTAACAAATAGCAGTAAAGAAACGATAATTAATGAGATGAATACAATGAGTCTGAAAGAAAAAACGAAAATAACCCGCATAAACTAAATTTTGCACGTTTCAAGACAATTAATAACTAACCCAATTTCAATATTTGGTCCATAGACCCTTATTAGAAATAACTTGATTCACACGGTTTGGCATGCTTTCTACAAAATTTTCGATAACATCTTGTGGAATTCGATTCCATTCCTCATTTACACGATCCCAAAGTTTGTCCATGTTTGTTGGCCACTGAATGTATGCAATGGTTGTAAGAGATTTCACAAGTGTTGACAGTGAAGAAGTTAAAGACTAGAATGGATTATTCTGGCGACGAATGTCGGGATGATATTTATATCAGAAGACAAAAGTCTGGAGAAAATATAAACATTAAAAATGTTTAAAATATGAGCTCGTCGATTGCAAATAAAATAAAAATAATTTTGTCTTTAGTTTTAATGAAAATTCTTTATTATTCCCACAATTCTGTGTGCTACTATTCACAACTTTATGTAAACAACATCAATTGGTTTCTTTTGTTATTCCTCTGTTTATACATAAACTTTGCATAAACAATAACAATTACTGGACAATTATTCGACAGATCTTTGTAACGGATATCTTCAAACCACGATTACTCTCTTCAAACGCACCGCGTCCTCACAGAAGACTGACTGAACTCGCCGGCTCTGCCTTGTCTTTTATATTATCTGATGAATGTTCATGAAGGCGATTGTTTATGACTTCGATTTATAATCCGATTTATAATCGGAGCCTATTCCATATATTTCTACATATGCGATAACTTGTAAGGCATATTGTTACCTTCAAATACAACAGCCCTTATTCAACACATGGCTCAGGGCGTAATTGCCGCCTTCAAAAAGTACCATTTATAACAAAGTTCGAATTCTCCAATTGAAGCAATTGAAAAGTGAAAGGTTGCTTTACAATTTTGAAATAACTAAAAAAAGAAATGATGTAAAGCAAGCCATTAATAATACAAAAGACAGTTGAGAGAGATTAAAATGTTGACAATCTTAACGATAAAAACAAGGAAATTATAAACTTGGTCCACACGGTATAACTTTTTTGGAACAGAGGGTCCATTTCCAGAGGGTTGAATTTTTTTAACTTGGAAGATGAACAGTAAATTCAAGCTTTAAATAATGTCGTGATAAAAAGACGAGTAAAAATTATCCTTATCGCGAAGGTAAATTTTTTTGCCTATTTTTATTAAAAACGATTTTGGAAAGTGAGACAGTCGTTGATGATAATAGTAGTTAGGTAAGTGGGTTAAAGGAGAAATAACCAACTAAGGGTATCATGCTATCGACAAACATCTAAGACATCAGCAGTAGGCTTGTTGTGTGCTGAGCAACCATACTTTTCTTACAAGCTTTCTTAATTTCTTCCAGTGCAATTCTCTAAAACGAGTTATGTTGGGTAGCCCTAAAATATTGGCATCATGAAGGCTGGGCAATGAAATGAATGAAAAGTATTTGATCGCCTATATATCTTCACCACAGGGAAAGCATTCATACAAGGAAAAGGTGTTCAGAGAGAATTCGCTCTCTAGTGGACTCAAGTCAATCGTAGAATCCTCATGGTTTTCCTCTAAATCGGATAACAAAAAAAAGTTTATTTCTAATATTGTAAAAAGCAACTTATTTAACCAATTCTAACAAGGACTTCCAAACTTTGACCGACTGATAACGTCCAACTTGTTGAAAATGCAGTTTATTTTGCCAAATTACCATGCACTACTATTGACAACGTCATATGCTCTCTGAATATACTGTAGAGTAATTGGCAACTGATCCTAATTTTCATACAAAAATCATCTTCAGCGATGAGTTCCATTTTTGGATAAATTTGTACGTCAACAAACAAAATTGATCGATATGAGACGATATTTACATGTGATCCAAGAGCATGCAATGAGCAAAAAGTAACTTTTTGATATGGATTTTGTGCTGACAGCGTATAAGGTCATATTTTTTTGAGAACAACGTGGTGGCCAGTCCATCACCATTAACTGTCTATAGGTCGGTGATTATTAACTTCTTTTAATCTGAATTGGATGATAAGGACACACGAGTGATATGTATGAAAGTACGCTCATCTTGTGTGGAGGTGATGTCTTTCGGCGACTTCTTCCTCTCAGCAGTTTTCTGGCAAAAACCCCGAGAGTAAATAAATTTGCCATGAAAATTTTCTCAAAAATCTGTCGTTCGGAGTCGACTTTAAACTGAAGGCCCCGCCATTTATGGATGAAATTAACACACACAAAATGCGGGGTTGTGATCCTGATTGAAGTAATGTTATGACTAATTAAGTTAACAAGTAAGTAAGTTTCTCTTGGTAATGTGAAAGTCACATGAACACAATTGTGGTTATTCTCCACAGTAGTATGAACTTCTCTGACTGCAAAATGAGTTCCTGTAAATGCCGAGATGCTTCGTGGGGTTTCTTATGCGTGCTAAGGAAAGCAGTGTCATTGGCAATGATAGAAGTGTGAGTATTTATGCTCAATGGAATGCCTCACTATATTTTAGTCTTTCCAAAAATGCAGTGGCGGAACAAATAATAGGTACAACTTCACTTTTCTCAATAACAATATGTATTGTAAACCTTAATGAACTAGTTGCCTATGATTATACAACACAATTTTTATATTTTTCCATATTTTATATACATAGATACGTATATACATATGTACATATATAATTGGTCTTTACAACCCTTTAGTCAGAATTACGCCCTAGCTTTTCACACCACTTATGTTGTGGGTGTTAATTTTATTTATCCTTCAGTCAGGATAATATCTTAGCTTCTTACAGCACTTGTGTGTTTTAATTTTATACATGAGTGGCAGGACCTACAGTCTAAAGTCGACTCCAGATGATAGATTTTTGAGAAACTTTTTACTTTTACAAGAAATCTGCTGAGAGACATTCGCTGAAGAAATATTTTGTCGTATTTCGTTTTGTTGGAGAGGTATGACCTAGAGTTTGAACCGATGCCTTACGTCTAATAAGCCAACACACTATCTACTAGACTGCGACGATTTGGAATTTTATTTAAGTTCGGTGAATCTATATGGCGACACTGATCCATTGTTAAAATTTAATTACAATCTTACATCGATATGATATGGTAAAGGACATACATATATTTCGAAAGTTCAAATGTTTATTTCAAATATTTCTTTAAGATTTTATCTTCCGCTGTTTCGTTAATCTTTCGCTTTTATTTTGATTTCTTTTAATATTTTATTTCGAAAAATCCTTGTTTCTTATTGTCCTTAACATTTCTCGCTCCCTCTCTCCCACCCTCTCTCTAAGGATATGTGACTAGAACAATGTACAGAAATGAGTTCATATTTGTTGTGTTCTCATGTGAACAAGGACATGTTCGTTTTAGTGTCAATGTATTGCATTTGATTGACATCAAACAGACAATCTTATGGATTTGTTGTTACTTGACACAACTGATTGGACAAGTGGAGTGGGTGTTGGACATTTAATTCTATTGCAGAAGAGCAATATAATATTTTAGTTACATACAAAGGGGTATTGTTAAAATATTTCTCTTAATTTTTTTCTTTTTGTTTTAAGAAAAGTAAATGACAGAATATTTTCCATTGAGTAACTAGAAATTGTCAAGGATGGAAGTAATATTTCAAGCGATTATAAAAAAACGAATTTTACATTAGAATGGTCTCATACGCTTACAAGGATTTCGTAGATTTTTTTTCGGTATTGACTGTTCTTCATTTCCATAGGAAATAATAACATATAGATATCCAATATGTTTTAGCTTCATGAGGACTATCAATATCGATAACTATCAATATCGATAACTATCCATATCGATAACTACCAATATCCATAACTATCAATATCGATAACTATCCATATCGATAACTACCAATATCCATAACTATCAATATCAATAAATATCAATATCGATAACTATAAATATCGGCAACTATCAATATCGATAACTATTAATATCGATAACTATCAACATCGATAAATATCAATATCTATAACTATATAACAATATCAATATTGTTACGTTTTTACCTTTTAGAAACGTTAAAAATATGAGTTCGTAGATTGCAAATAAAATAAAAATAAATCTGTGTTTAATTTTTAAGTCAATTCTTTATTTTCTGCACAACCTTCGTGCCACTGTTCGAACTTATTCTACGCATACAATGATAATTTCCACAATATGTGCTTGTTCGCGATATTTCTCTGCTTATATCCTTTTTTATAAGCAACAACAACACTTGTTAGTTATTCTTCTTTGCTCACAACCTTTTTTGTAAGCACCACACTAACAACTGTTTTCTTCACGCAACTTGTCTGCACACAAGTCTGACTGGATTATAACTCGATCTCGTATCTTCACACCACTGGTTGAATTCTCACACAATTCAACGCGACGTCGTCACACGTCTAACTTAACTCGAACTCCGAGAATAACGTGTCTTCATACACGACTGACTGAATTCTAACTGAATCCTCGTTGCTCGCTTTATCTTGCCTTTTATATCACTGGGTCAACAGTGTGATGAATGCCATTGCAGGCTGATGACGACCTTCGAGAACAATCCAAAAATGTAAACAACTTGTTTCCATTTTTGTTGTTCGTGTATATTGTTTACTTTCGTCCAGGCAGAGTTGTTGTTGTTTTGTTTGTTTGTCTTTCTGCTATATTTTTTATACACGGACGTTGTTGCTATATTTTTGTTTATTCATCGATCTTGTAAACAAGCCTGTTATTTTTGTTGCTATATGTTTACTCATTCGTTGATCACGTGAACAACTGCATTGTTTTGTTTTTGGAGCTTTTGTTTATCATTTTATGCGTGATCAAGTCCATTGTGTTGTTTTTGGAGCTTTTGCTTATTATTTTAACAACATCATTTCTATTTCCGTAACAATATCAATATATCAATATCTATAACTATCAATATCGATAACTATCAACATCGATAAATGTCAATATCTATAACTATCAATATTCATAACCATCAATATCGATAACTATCAATATTCATAACCATCAATGTCGATAACTATTAATATCGATAACTATCAATATCGATAACTATCAATATCGATAAATATCAATATCCTTAACCATCAATATCGATAACTATCAATATCGATAACAATCAATATCGATAACTATCAATATCGATAGCTATCAATATCGATAACAGCTGAGAATGTCAAATATTTCTAGTATTTCTGTTTCAGCAAGGTTTGGCAAGTTTTCACGAATTATTTGACGACAGAACAACGCATTGAAATTGTGAAAATTAGATCGCGCTCCATACAATCGGCCTAGTGAACAAGCAATTCGTGCAGTTATTGCTGATTTTCGAACTAATTTTCCCCCTCTAGATTTGAAACCATTGACAAGACAAAGAAAGGAATATTGGTACTGTAGCGAGAGGTCTTGAAGAAGAGATTGAAATGTTGTTTGTTCGTTGTACCTCCTAATCGTGGTACTCTTAGAACGCGGTTTCCATATAACACGGAGCTGAAATTGCGACAGCACTCCTATAACGCGGTAAAGTTCCTTCCGCACAGCCGATGTCATAATGCATAAATAAAACCTCTTCTCATTGCAATTATTCAATAAAATTTATAATTGTTTCAAATTCATTCAAGTCGAAAAGAGCAGTCTCCTCTCTTAGTTCTTACTGTCGCCGAGCTTATCCTTCAAATCTAATCTAATCTGCCTACTTATTTTCACAAATTCCTACGTAACTGGGCTGCAGGCCTGCCTAGCTGATTCAGTCCTCAATTTTTAATTCTATTTGTTATCAATAAAAAAGCTATCGACACGTTTCGATAGATTAACATGTTAAATTGACTGTTTTTAAGCCACCGTAGTATAGCAGGTAGTGTGTCGGCTTATTAGACAAAAGGTTCAACAACTGGCATAGCCATAGTGAAATATTCAACAAATATTTCTGTGACTTTCTCTCAGCAGTCTTTTGGCAAAAACTCTGAAAAGTAAAATAAAATTACCATGAAAAGTCTCTCAAATGTGTCATTCGGAATCGACCCAAAACTTTAGGTGTCACCACTCATGGATAAAATTAACACACACAACATAAGTGATGCGAGAAACTAGGTTGTAATCTTAAATAAAGGGTGTTGTAAGCAAGTGAGTAAGTCATCGATGTACATACATCATCCACCAGAGACCTAAACAAATGTAGCGTAGATTAATATTGAAAGTGGCGTCAAAAACGTTCAGTGAATTAAAGCTTAAAAAGGATTATCGTCAGTGGTAAACCTCTAAAGTGCTAGTATTTCATAACTTTAGTAAATCATAAAAAAAATTAAATGTTCTTCCTTCGTCTCTTATATCCTATCGCCTTCACTATCCTATCGCTCCCTCTTCTAGGACGAATTTACAATGGTTCATTGTACTTCTCCCCTCCCTCCCTCCCCGTTTGACGGGGAACATTTAATAACATTTTCTAATCTTTCCTATTTTATTTCCCAACGAGTATAATATTTTGTATTACAAATCAGGAAAATCAATAGAATATGATGTGTTTACTGCCAGTGACGAAATGAAAAACATGTCCAAATGATCTTCATAATGTAAATGCATGATGCTGATGATGAAGTTCTAACTAAATTTGTTAAAGGAATGGCACGGGTTATTTCTTATTGATTGACCAAAAAAAAAAAAAAAACAAAAAAAAAAAAGACTAAAAATCAACGGAGAGAAAGACTGCAATAACATAAAAATAAAATACCCCGTTTAACCCACTCCCATTGTCCCAATAAAATACTCGTTCAACATTTTGTTTTTGTTCTCTTTCCGTTTTTTCTATCCATCTTTAGTTTTATTCGTACACATCGTATTCAATACATTCAATGAGTACCATACATACATATGAATAAAGCCATAAATACGATACGAAATTATTTTGAAAAAAATGTAGATGGAGGAGCGCAAAGGAACTGCTTCTTGCTATCAATGCGCGTATATCATCAAACTAATCCTTGACATCATCTTTTTCTTCGTAGTTTTTATTCTTTATTTTTCATTTTTTTTTTTTTACTATTTTTATGTTGTATTTGTTGTTGTATTTAAAAGATGTGACTGCTTTAGTGACTAGTGATGCCATTGCTTCTTTAGCTGTCAATGATGGTATTGAATAAGAAAAACTTGTAAATATTATGTCCTGGAAGCCATCAATCGTTTTGCTGAAATTTTTGTGCACCAGAAGGAAGTCTAAGACAGTATTGGACGAAACAAAAAAACAAGGAGAAGAAGAAAAAATTCATAAAAATAAAGTGTAGAGAAATTGTGCATTATTTTTTATTTTTTTGTATTTTATTTTTTTGCTTCACTGTTTGCCACAGAAGTTGTTGAATACAGTGGAATGAGTTCTAGAAATTCAAGTGAGCTGAATTTAGTCAATCCGAGAAATTCTTATTTAAGTCCACCTAATGTCGTTGAAGACGCCGTAGTGTATTGGCTTATAAGACGTGAAGTTCTCCTGAGGTATCTGAAACAAAACGGAATATGAAAAAATATTTCTTCGGCGATTTCCTCTTAGCTGTCCTCTGCCTACGTAATCTAGTAGATAGTGTGTTAGCTTATTTGGACATCCCTACGAGAACCTGTAGGCTCATAATTGAAAATGCGATGGCAGATTTCATCAACGACAGATGGCCGGCCTCGGACACGGGTAGAACGGCGCTTAAAATCGGGTCAAAGATGAATGAAGGGCGCACGATGGGTCTGCTTAAACTCTAAACAGGCGCGCTAGTGTGTTTGTCGGGTGGGGTGTCACATAAAGCCATAATGGTTTTATGTCTCAATCCAAACGGACATAAAGCCATAATTTTGATATGGCCTTAAGTCTCATATCAATTTTACTGAAATGGGACATAAAGCCATTATGGTTATATGTCCCATTTGATGTTTTGCGTTACAAATGCTTTATTTCACTAAATATGCCTATTTATCTATGAAATTAATGATTTAAAAAAATCCAAAATTTCTAGGCTCCAGGAATTACAGCTGCAAACATTTTGTGAAAGGAAAAATCCTTAGTTATCATTGGAAAACATTTTTTTATTCTTGTGACGCACGCAGGAAAACTTTATTCAGCGAAGCCACCTGCCGCGTCCTACTGGAGGAAAAAACCCCTAAGCGCGGCCACAGGCCGCCACGCAGAAAAACTTTATTATGCGAAGCCAGATTTCAATACTTAACTTTAGTGTCTCAGGAACTGAAATGAGAGATAAAGCCGCTTTCTAATATTGCTAATGTGAGCTAAGGCCATGATGGCTTTATCATGTAATAATTATTAAAAATATGGCTTTATGTCTCATTTTCGGAAAAAAATTTATGGCGTTAAGTCCCATTATAATGAGACTTAATGGCATATGGCCTTATGTCTCAATGGAATGGGACTTAACGTCATATGGCTTTATGTCCTATGGCTTTGTGACACCCCACCTGTTTGTCGGAGTCTTTACGGGGCGTTGAATTATGCGTTCGGATGCTACAGAAGCTGCAGAATGAGGGAGAGGAGGAGACTATTCTTCAACTGTTGGGTACATGCCCAGCTCTTTGTCAGAGGAGAAGGAAGTACTATTGCAGAAGCACTAAACTTTTGAACAAAATTCTCTGCACTGGGAATCTCATTGAGGAATTGCATGTCTAGGATGGAAAGATTGGCGAAGTAGTTACAAATTTCGTAAGCAAACAACGAACAAAGCTGTTCGTTATCTAGCAGAAAACTCTGTTCAAAATTAGAAAAAGCTTGATTAGCAACATTGTTGTAGCAATCACTACAAAGTCTAGTTGGTATGGTCTTGGCTTATTAGACGCGAGGTTGCATATCAAACTCCAGGTCAGACATATTCTTCGACAGACATCATAACCTTCCCTCAGCAGATTTCTGGCAAAAGCTTTGAGATTAAAAAAAAATGCTGTGAAAATGTTCTCAAAAATCGGTGGTTCGGACAAAAGGACATACATACTTTGCCTAAGTGTGTACATTCTAAAGGGTCCGCCAAATAACATTTTTTTTTTTGAAAATGCTTTAAAAAAAAACTACTGAATATTTTCTCAAATTTCTTTTTTTATTTGAAAGTACAATCCTTCCGGTTAATAATGGAAAATAATTTCATTCAAATGGCTATCTCGGCTGGCCATGCAGTAGCCTACACGATCGGTCCAATTTTTAAGCACATTATCGATTGTGTGCAGCTGTATTTCATCAATGGCTTCACGAATATTGTCCTTTAAAGCGTCAATTGTCTCTGGGTTGTCGGCGTAACACTTATCTTTGACGGCACCCCACAAATAATAGTCCAACGGTGTCAAATCGCAGCTCCGAGGTGGCCAAACGACATCAGCTCTGCGGCTGATAATGCAATCTTCAAAAACAGGGCGCAAAACATCGAGTGTAGCTTCGGCTGTGTGGCACGTAGCGCCGTCCTATTGAAACCAAATGTTGCCAATATCCTCCTCTTAAATTTTTCTGAACAAAAATTCGTTCAACATGGCCTGATAACGATCGCCATTGACTGTAACGGCGACTCCTTGCTCATTTTCGAAGAAAAATGGCCCAATTATGCCTCTGAACCAAAATCTGCACCAAACAGTGACTCGTTTTGGGTGCGTCGGCTTTTCAATGTATGCGTGCGGGTTTTCTGTGACCCAAATGCGACAATTTTGCTTGTTTACATACCCGCCAAGATCAAAATGAGTTTTATCTGAAAAGAGGATTTTTTTGCCAAAATCGGCATCTTCTGAGGGTCGATCGCAGGCCCACTTAGCGAAGCGAAAACGCATTGGATGTTCAATTGGCTTCAACTCCTGAACCAATTGGACTTTGTATGGCGTCATACCAAGGTCTTTATGCAAAATTCGTCTCAATGATGTCTCCGAAATGTTCAATTGTTGAGAACGACGGTGAATTGATGTTGATGGCGCTTCACGCACACTTTCTGCCACAGCAGCAATATTCTCGGGTGTACGCACTGTTTTTGGCTTTTCATGCTTTGGTTTATCGATGAGGATGCCAGTTTCTTTCACTTTTTTCACAAGATAACGAACATACGGAGCTGACGGTGCTTCTCTTCTTCCAAAATCCGTACGCATTTTTCTTACACATTCTGCAACATTACCATGATTTTCAAAGTAATGTCGCAATATTACCCAGCGTTATTCAAGCGTATACACGACCATATTCGTTCAGCGGAAGGATAAAACTAATTATCTGTCAAATCAGATATGAGCTAAGTGTTACCATTCACGACTAGTAGAAAAAAAAACATTAGATGGCGGACCCGATGATATAAGGTTGGTGATCATTATCATTACCTGGGTTTATCCTTGTCAAGATTATTATTATTATCATGCAGAATAGGTTGCCCATTAGCAGAAATTTTGAAATAAAAGATCTCCTTTGTCCTTCTTTGATGACAAATTCCTAAAGAAAATGATACCAAGTAAACCACAATGGTCCATCGGTATCATATTATACAAACATTTACGAATGGAAATGATATCGACTGAGGGTTGTAATCAGGTTTTATTCGGTGCAATCCAATTACAAAAACTCATCAACTTATCTCTTTTTTTCTTTTTAAATTTTTGTAAGAATACAGAGAATTATAAAGATTTCAGACTAAGTGATAGGGGGCTCTTTGAAATTTTAATAAAAAAAAAAACCAACTTACTTAATTGGTCAAATTTAGTCAGGTTTGCAACCTAGCTTCATACCACACCCATATTGTGTGCCCGAACGATAGATTTGATAAATTTGTCACTTCAATTTTATTTACACTCAGAGTTTATGTCCAAAGGCTGCTGAGAAGAACATTTTTTTCTCATTCTTTGTTTTGTTCAAATTGTCTTCGCTGGGGTTTCAACCAGGCCCTCTCTTTGACAACTCAAATATCAATAGAAAGTGTTCGGAAAATTGTAATTTGCTCACTGAACGTACTTATGACAGTGCTGTATTTAAAGTTTTAATCAATATTATAACAATTTATGAATTTATTGAGCAATAATTAATTGACATTTTATATGAAATATTGAGATCAATAATGCCGTTTATTGCGATTTACTCAATATAAGTGCGTGTCTGAACATAGTATTAGACTATGACAAACAAAAATAAAGAACAAAACAAAAAACAACGAACAAAACAAAAACAATGTTGTTGAAACAACCAGCTGTTTTGTTTACCAGCTTTCAAATGAATATTGAATAAGCAGCTGAACTGCGAATATTGTTATGTCTAAACACTTAAAATATTGTAATCAATAAACCGAATATTGACTCAATAAAAGTGCATGTCTGAACATAGCATAATAAGCTAATGCACTTACTAGACTACAATAACAATACTTCGCCTAATACGTACATGAAAGTTCGATTAGTATCTCCGGAAAACATTTCTTACTCATTGGGATTTGATTATTAGATTTGATTCTTCGAATAAAGATTGTACACTTTTTTAGGCCCACTGTTTATTTTCATGACATCGACTTTCTTTACATTTAACGATGGACTACAAAAACTCAACTCAAACTCATCAGCCCTTATGGTGGGGTAACATGCTTTCGGTTGAGTCTTAGCAGAGAGAAATTAGGGTTGAAAAATACTGGGGTGTTAGTGTGGCGTTGGCGATGGCTATGGCGATGGATGCTGGTCTTCAATAATGTTGCAGTTGACATAAGCTCTAAGCAAAGACATCTGACGATTGACAACTTTGTCGTTGTCATTGAGGACAACGACGACGTCCACAACCAGAAGAAAATGCAAGTTATTGCTGTTGTTGTAGTTGATTTTCATTTTTTTTTTCTTCTTATTTTCAGAGAGCTGCTGTGAATTTACAAAACATTATGTACAGATGATGTCGAAAGAAAACTTGATGATGTTGCCGTGATGTAGTGAGGAGTGAAGGGCAAAAGAGTACGTATACGTTGTATTGGAATATGCATGGCGATCATAAGACGAATTGACACAACAACAGATGAGTTCGTTTGGGTCATTATTTGCTGTAAGGAACAGGGCATTGCCAAGGAGTTGTGAATATCAGAAGAAGAAGGACAAGTTTTTTTATTTCTTTTGCTTTCATTTGATGATGAACATGTTGTCATTTGCCACGTTCTTGTGGGTTACAGCATCTGAAACGTAGTTGCAGTGTTCATCAGCATCAGCATCATCATCGTCTTTGTATTTTTCCTAGAAATGCAGTTTTTTTTTTCCTTTTACGTCCACTCTCCTTAAACTCCATGCTCTCTCTCTCTCTCTCTGTACGTAATGATGATGGCTTGGTTATGGGTTCATGGTATTTTATTTAAGATTTTCGTTCGTTACCAATCTTTTTTTGTTTTTTCTTTACTTCAACGTCTTCAACGTCATCTTCAACTTTCTTGGCATTTGAAATAGTGTTTGTTTGCTTGTGTTTGTGTGTGTATGTATCTGTGTGACCATTCCTATTGCTTCTCGTCTATTTTCTTAGTATATATGTATGTATGTTTTGTAAATATTATTTGGCTTTAACAATTCTAATATCGATGCGATGTTTCATCTATCCATCCATCTATTCACCAGTCAACATCTTACCCATCATCTTCGTTTCTCGCCCTGGCCCTTGCCAGGGTTTCAGCTGCTTCTCTTATTACTGCTTGCTGCTTGCCAATAACAACAACAGCAGCAACAACAATTGCACTGCTTCTATCAATCCATATAAAATTGAACGACAACGTCAGGATTTTTGCAATTTGAGAAGTTGCTACGTGACATTTCAATAATTTTTTGAAAACTTCTTCTTAACTCACCGCTTGCCGTCTAAACCGTCTTACATACATACACATACAAATAGTTTTCCTTCTTCTTCGTCTTCTTCCTTTATTTAGTTTTATTTCATTTTATTTTCTTCGTTTTTTTTTTAACGTAAATGAAATGAAATAAAATAAATTTTTATGGTGTTTGATTCTTTTCCCCCACGAATGTGTTCCACATGTTGGCTATGTTTTTGGGGCCAGTGTATAGAAATCCATTTGCGAAAACTATTTTCTGTGTGACAATGTTACTACTTTGTCCACCAATGGATTTTTCTATTTTTGCGATTTCTTTTTCATTTCGATTTCTGATGCGTTTTTTTTTCTCCATTTTTCCATTACATAATCATCTTATTTGGAGCAGCAGTAAACGACGACGACGACGACGACGACGAAAGTCGTTGTTTGTCACAATTTTGTTTTGGCGAATTGATGATGATTTTGAAGGGTTGTGGCATGACATGGCATTCTTTCATGAATTATACATGAAACTAAATTGAATAACCTTTAGTTCCTTTTTTATTTTATTTTCCAAGCACTTTAAAACAAAGCTTTTCTTAAAAATTTAAAAAAGATTTTAGGATTAAAATGCTGGTTTTATATTAACATCAAACAAGTGAATTCAATACTGGCAAGGGAAAGAGTTGTTAGTTTAATATCTTGGGTTTAACTATCCCTATCTAAGAGGTTTCATACATCATTACATCATTAATTGAGCATTACAACCCTTCAGTTAGGATGACAAACTGGCTTCTAGCTCCACTTATGTTATGTGTGTTCATTTTATAAATGAGTGGTGGGCCCTACATGGTATTTCATAAAATTTTATTTACTCTCAGAGTTTCTCCCAGAAGTCTGGTGATAGGAAGTCGCCGAGGAAATATTTTGTTATATATTTCATTTGGTTTGCTATGGTATGCACTTCGAGCCCGATTATATATTTCCTTGTATCTGACTGAAAGCTTGTAATGACCAATTATGTATTTATGCATGTATGTACATTTCTAGACATTCTTAATGTCGTAAAGAGGTGCCTTAATGCGACCATACTATTGTACTCCAATTTTTATAGGGTTCTCTTTAAGGTCTCTTCCAAGCCTATTGCCTTAAGAAAGTTCAGGATGCTGCTCGGTATCAATATCTGGGATGCATTAATGTCCCACATGTTCTCATCGTTACAAGTGGACTCGAAATGATCCCAATTCTGTATAATTGTACTCTAAGCCTGCAATGCCCTGTTAAAAGACCGTTTACCAAACTCAAATTATTCGTAGATAGCCGGATGCATGATTCATGTCTCTTATTGTAATCTCTGAACAAAATGTTTTGATTGGCTAAAATCCAATTGGCTTTAGTCTTTGCCTTTCTATCGTTTCTTTTATTAGGCCTACCTTTCCAAACATCCACGCCCATTTCACAGGAAGGTTCTGACATTATCTGCGGCTTAAAATCTCTCCTCCTCACAAACTCATCTGCTTGCAATTAGTCCAGGATTCCCACATAGTCCAAAGCACAGCAGAGGGAAACCTTATTTTCACTACTAAGCAGTCCCAAACTATCTCCGTTTTCGCCTCATAGCAGCCAAGTAGCGTCCTGACTTTAGTATTGCTATGTACATATTGTCTTCTATACTACCTATCCAAGTTGATTTGAGTATAGCTTTCGATGGCATAGGCTTCTGCTTGAAAGACATACACGAGTCCTCCATGGTACCTCATTCTGAAACCAAATACACCTGCTCATGTTCCGTGAACTGTTCTTAACACATCTGTACATCACAACATAGTCGCTCTTTAAAAAAAAAAATTTGGACTTCTGATCGGAAGAGTCGTCGGTTCCCGGTGTGATACTCAATCTTCAAAAAGGTGAGGCTATTTGTGGCCAATAGAAATATGTTCTGCACTTTTCGAAGTTATAGAAAGTGTGCGACATTTGACACCCTACTTTGTATTATTTGGCGTGGTTAGTGCGACTGTCAAGAACAGTTATTAAAGCAAAAAATTTTAAAAAGCGCGTCTTTAGGATATGACTAGTAAAAATTGTTACATAATAAGGCGTTATTAGCGTTGTTATCTAGAATACCAGTACCAGTCTCTCTGTATGAACCATCGTTGCTGCAATAAATCGTCTTGCTGATAACACATGTCGCCCAGATCCATGCAGTATATTTGAGGTCATAATAATTCCGTTATTATATTTCTGTAAGGAATCTTGTTCGCATACATACATAATTTAATACACGAGTGGCGTGACCTACAGTACGACAGACTTTTAAGAAACTTTTTCACGACTATTTTATTTACTCTCAGAGTTTTTGCTAGAAATCTGCTGAGAGGAAGTCACCGAGGAAATATTTTTTTTTTTGCATATTTCGCTTTGTTGGAGATGTCAGACCTGGGATTTGAACCAAGGCCTCATGTCTAATAAGCCTACATACCTATTCGACTACGGCGACTTCAACTGTTGAACTATAGCCACACTTTAATGGTTTAAAGAATACGGGGAATATTAAAGAAATCTTTTCAAATAAGTCTTTATAAATTTTAAGCAATTTTCTATTTTCATTTGCTTTTGTACAATGCAAATGAAGTTCCAATTAACATCATTTGATCTGCCTAAATGGCCACAAATTGGTAAATGGAATGGCACCAGAAATAACTATCAAAACGGGCAAACGTTAACACATATTTTATTCGTGCCACTTAATCTCTGAATTATTCATTATATGCACACGTAAGTATTCATAATAATGAATAATAAGAAAAACATCAAAATAAAATATAACCAATAATAAATAAATAAATTTAAAAATAAAACGAAAAACTGAACAACAAAATAAAAAAAATAATTTGAAATTACGAATTTAAATCGTGTGTGCAATACAATTTTTGGTCATAAATGCAGTCAACAACTACAACCACAACTCCGACAAATAATAATAATGAATAGAAGCAATGATAATTTTTTTTAGTTTTTTTGATCATAAGTTTGCGTGAAACATGTTAATAATTTACAATTTGGTATTCATAAATAAAATGTCATACTGCTTGGCTAGCTGGTTGGTTGGCTGGCTGACTCGCTGGATATAGATGGTTAGACTGTTTTTATCCAGACACATGGTTAAAGTCAAGTTAACTAAGTAACTAACAACTACAAACTTTCATACGTATCTGTATGTACATACATACATGTGATTGTTAGTCAGTTGATTCCCGAAATAAACTTCTGCCTGGTGGAAATAATGACAATGGCGTCGATGTATGGCAAAAGTTAGGTAGATAGGTAGGTGGTGTTAGCATTCAGACAAAACGATCATTGCTCGAACAAATACTTTAACAAACATTTATAAACGGCTATTGGGGATGGTATGCTAATAGTAAAACATCATGTGCATATTGTTACGAAAATGAAAAAAAATCTAGATATTGGGGTTTTGCTTTTACATCGTTTAACATTAAAATTATAAACAAAAGCTACAAAAACAAAATAATGCAGTAAACAAACCTCTTTACAAATTATCGCACTGCTTAATATAACAACAAACACCAGCATTAGCAAAATGGTAAACAAGTAAACAAAAATAAAACAACAAACACAAGAATAAATGTAAACAAAATACACAAACAACAATAGTGAAACAACGATGTTTACATTTATAGAGATCTCGAGAAGGCGAAGCCACAAACATTCACCTTCAAGAACATTCATCAGACTGTTTACTTTGCCATATAAAAGGCAAGGCAAAGCAGGCGAAGTTAGCGAAGTTCAGTCAGTCTTGTGTGTGGTTTGAAGATCTCCGTTACAAAGAGTAGTCGAACAATTGTCTAGTAATTGTTATTGTTTATGCAAAGGTTGTAAACAGAAGAATAACAAACAAAGCAATTGTTGTTGTGAACAGTGGCACAAAGAATTGTGCGAATAATAAGGAAATTTAATTAAAACTAAATACAAATTTGTTTGTAGCCACCGTAGTCTAGTAGGTAGTGTGTTGGCTTATTAGACGTGAAAGCCCGTGTTCGTATCACAGGTCAGGCATCAAAACGAAATATGAAAAAATGTATTTCTTCGGCGACTGCCTCTCAGCAGATTTCTGGCAAGACTCTTAGAGTAAATAATCAATCAATATTTAACCTGGGGATCAAACATTCACCAGAGGAAACCAACTTCACAATAAATCTTTTTATTGCCCTTATACTATAGAGATCGGTCAAGTGTGTGAGAAAGTGAGAGTTCAAAAATCTCTGTCTTTATATGACAAGAGGGGTAAAAGACAGTCATCACGTACTGCTCAGACCCATAGCTCCTGCAGAGGTCATTTGCCGGAATATCAAGTCTTTTGGAATGTTTTCCAAAAGAACAGTGGCCGGTGAGAATCACTATTGTGCGATGAACGACCGCATAATTAAAGAATAAAAGCTCTCATCTTATCCAAAGTAGTCTTGCAATATTACACGTAGCCTGTTACTGCCAACCAGTTTGAGCCTGACTGTAAAACGAGTGGATAATATCCCATTAACGAAGTCGTTGTAGTCTAGTAGATAGTGCGTTGGCATATTAAACCTAACGCAACTGTTCACACCACAGGTGAGACATCTCGAACAAAACGAAATATGTAAAAATATTTCTTCGACGAATTTTTCTCAGCATATTTCAAGCAAAAGCTTTGAGAGTAAATACAATTGCCAAGAAAAGTTTTTCTAAAAATCTGTTGTTCGGTGTCGATTTTAAAATACACTCATGTACAAAATTAATACATACAACAAAAGTGATGTGAGAGGCTAGGTCGTAATCCTGACTGAAGAGTTGTAGTGACAAATTATGTAAGTATGCATGCATGTAACTATGCCTTGTAGAATTTCGAAGATTGCGACACTTTCCAACAACACTTTCCTGTGTTAGAAATACCTTTGACTGATTCGAAATTTTCTTGACATACCCTCAGTATTCATGGACAAGAATGGACGATGGAAATACGTTCATTAGTAATCTAACCGCAGCCTGGCTGTCAGAGTAAATCAAGAGATTTTCAGGGAAAATCCCTCCACAGAGCAAACATTGCTTTTTTGCTCATTTAAAATAGCAATGCCTTCCAACTGGAAAACAGTGCAGGCAGCCTGTTAGGAAGTTTGATATTACAGTATAAATCTGAAGAGTTCCATTGGGAACCACCGGATCTTTAGATCTGAAATCAAATGTTCTATTAATAAGGCAGAGTAGAAACTATAGATTGAATCTCATGGAGCACTCAAACCAATGCTTGTAGGTCACTGAACTTGACAATTTTGCTTTTATTTATCGATATTTCCTGAGCAAAATTACCAATACCAATAACAAGACATGCTCTCTCTTTGCTCACTTAAGTATGGTAAGGGAAATGGGATTGCTTGAAATAATGAGTTTAAACAACTAAATTTCTAAATAGGCATTACTTCCCCTAATGAAATATTAATCAAGCAACTAAACAGCCATATGGCTGATCGGTGTGGCTGGCACTGTTTGTTGACTGCACTTTTGCCAGGAACAGCAAATAATGAGCGAATGTTGATTGAGGTTATATATCATGTGGATTGTATTTGACTTGTTAAATATATGGACTCGAACCAATAAAACCTAAAAATGAAATGAAATTTAAACAAAATGTGAGAGAGTTGTACGTACGTACCTTGCTTTAACGCTTGCGGTATTCAGATGGACATTGAATGACGATCATGTTGTTATTTTCTCATATACAACATGGAACACAACACATTTAAAACACAACATGAGTGGTACAAACAAGACGTGTAAGTGTAAGTTTATAATGAAAGTTTTTCGCTTAACATTGGCAGATTCTAGTGGCATGGGAAAATGTGGCAGAATGTTGTATGTTTGTAGCGGAGAAAAAGAAGCAAAAATTATTGGCTTAAAAATTAATGAAAATACAAGAAAAGTTTAAAATTATCATGTTTGAAGGATGGAAAAAACCAGAAGGCAGATTATTTGACAAGTTACTGTAATCAGTTTAATATTTTTAGACTACTTCATGCAGGAGATTTGGTAAAGGATTATAATTTAAGTTTTATTATAAATTATAAATTAAAAAAAAGAATCGTAAATCCATATTAGAAACTAAAACTAACATTATAAGAAATCATCTGCTCAACAAAACATATAATAAAGGTCAGTTCTTTCGCCAAGGCGAATTATATCCATGGATTTAGAATTAATTTTAGTGCAGATCCAGCTTCCATCTTGTGTTTACAGTATCATTTACATGATTTAAAAAGTCTATACAATTTCAAAATAATAAATAAGGGAACGTCCAATTGCTTTTCGATAGAATTAAAAGTGATTTTACCTTATACGTACTTATATGTGCCTTACAAACATACATATGCAATTGGTCATTACAATCCTTTAGTCAGAACCACGCTTCTCACACCATTTATGTTATACGTATTAATTTTTATACATGAGTGGCGGGCATAGCTGCCAGATAAATGAAGCATTAAATCGTCAAATATTTAAGAAAAAATCGTCAAAATCGTCAAATACGTTCATTGAAATCGTAAAAAAATGGTCAGAAAAAATAAATAAATAAATTGAAAGGTTTTTAAAAACAAAAACATATAAAGTCAATGTTAAGCAGCAATAATATTTTCATCATCTATACCCATGTGTGGTGTAAATATTAGGGAGTCAGAACATCATGACGTTATGGGCATGAAAATTCAGTGTGATGTTCGCTAGAACTGACACATTTTTCAGTGCCTTGGTTTCTTAAGACGGTGCAATATAGTTCACTTCATCTGATCTACTTACCATTTAAACCATTTATAACCGACCGAGAATGGAATACAACTTTCTTGTATGGGTTGGCCCTGAACTTCTATTTTGAGGCCGCTTACAGGAGGTCATAGTAACTCGTTAATCACGATAGTGTGTCCAACTCCATTGATTCATTGGAGCATCGTTGCAATGTGGTTTGTACGTAACACTCGTCTTTCTCGGCCAGCACATCCGTATATGGTCGATTGGCCAGTGTATCGCACACTGCATTACAGGCAAAGCTCATTTGTTAGACGGACTATTCGTATGTGGTACTCCCTTCCTGCAGAGATCTTTCCTGTTACTTATGGTATAAAAATATTCAAACCTAGTGTCCATAAACACTGCTCCCTCTTTCCTCCTTCCTGAGTGTTGGTTGTATGAAAAAAAATAATGGCACTTGCCTTTGTTCTTCCGATGGTAATATTAGAAGCTATAATTGAATTTTTAAAATTGTCTGCAACGGCATATGATAATTTATGCTCAACTACAATGTTATTTAGGAGTTGAAATTTTTTGGATTTTAAGGGATATAAAATACAGAAAAATCATCACAGGTATTCGAAAATAACTTAAAAATATAATACTTTACTCTTTGTTATTACTAGCATAAATTTCCAATAATAACAACTGCAATACAAATACGAAGCTTAAGGAGGCTTTTAATCTACAAAAGTAAAGAAAATTATGTAAATTTTTAATTGCTAAAAATCGTCAAAATAAAATCATAAATCGTCATGTCGTCAATATGATATTTTTGGAGCACAAAATCGTCAAAATGACGATAATGGTCGATTCCGCATGACAGATTTTTGAGAAACATTTCATGATAATTTTATCGACTCCCAGAGTTTTTGTCAGAAACCTGCTGAAAAGCAGCGTCCAAAGGAATATTTTTTCGTATTTCGTTTCGTTGGAGATGTCTGACCTGGGTTTTGAACTATGGTCTCACATCAAATAACCCTTAGTGCCTTAGCCTTAGCACATTCAAATTTGTTCCTGATAGCTATGCAAGCTGAATGAAGTTGATTTTATTAAAATATTGACGGAATTCTGCAAGAATGTTTGCTCCCGGCTATGGGGTAATAACTACATCTATCTGCCAACAATTATTACGATTGAGACAGAATTTTTCTCAAGAGTTGGAAAATTGAAAAACAAATAAGATTATCATTCACTTGGGTATGTTAAGGCTTTTTAATGGGCCAATGGAAGAGCAATTAAGAGCTATGGGTACTATGTTTAGGATAATTGGAAACAGGTCAATACGATAGTGGGTAACAGCTGCTTAGTTACACTGAAGCTATAACTTTAGAAAATCCTTTGGAACTATACTTAGTAATAAAAGTAATATACAGATGGGTAAAAGACAGGTAATGGGACAGAAGAAGAGATTTTCGACCTTAGTGTGGAATATTCGGAGCTTTTGAGGTAATTTATAGGATTCTTATAAGCGAAAGGATACCCAATCCAAAGATGTACTGAATTCGACGAGGTAACCAGGAGGGGAGCTTCCGCATTGTTTATGTAACTACAACTTTTCTTTGAGTGTGAAGAGCAACTTGAAAAGATGTTCCCGAGAAAAGGAAAGATAAGAGAGCCACAGATTCTACTCAAACCAAATGCGTTTAAGATATTTCCTCCTTGCAATAATAACACAGCCCTGCATGGGTTTTGCAAATAAGATGACTCCAGGTGTTTCCGAAGGCACGAATATGGGTTCAAAAACTTTCCATCACGTCAGGTTTTCGAGAAAAAGGGGGTTGAAACCCCTAAAAATAACGTTTTTGGCCATTTTTGAAAAATTGTAGAGCTAAACACTGACGTGCTAGAACCATCGCTATTGTCATAAATTGACAATTGATCTTTGCTCTTTAAAATGAAACCAAAGCCAAAATTGCATGCACCCTTAAAGTAGGGGGTGGGTTTATGTCAAGGGGTGCAAAAGAAAAAGAAACACATTACGGAGGTCCTTAAAAATTAATCAGATTTACTTGAAAATTGTTTCTCAGTGGTTTTTGGGGTCGCTGATTACATTTCTTCAAATTTAAAAAATTCAAAATGGCGGATCCAATATGGCGGTAACAATTTTCAAGTAAATCCGATTAATTTTTATAAACGTCGACTACCATATTGGATGCGCCATTTTGAATTTTTAAAATCTAAATGAATATCTGAAACACCTGGAGCCATCTTATTTGCACAAAAAAAGTCCAAATTTGCAGGGCTGTGTAATTGGACCTTATAAACCTTTGTTTCACACGCCACCCTTGTTCTGTGTGTTAATATTATCCACGGGTGGTAAGGATTACGATTTAAAGTCGCCTACAGCTATACATTTAAAAACATTTTAAGGGAACTAGTCCCTTTATTTATATAGTCGCCGTAGTCTAGTAGGTAGTGTGTTGGCTTATTAGACGTAAAGCCAGGGTTCGAGCCCCAGGCCAGACATCAAAACAAAATACAAAAAGTATTTCTACGGCGATTACCTCTCAGCAGATTTCTGGCAAAAACTCTGAGAGTAAATAAAATTGCCATGAAAAGTTTCTCAAAAAAAATTTGTCGTTCGGAGTCGACTTTAAACTGTAGGTCCCGCCACTTATGTATAAAATTAACACACACAACATAAGTGGTGTGAGAAACTAGGTCAATAATCCTGGCTGAAGGGTTGCAATGACCAATTATGTATGTATGTAGTCCCTTTATTTCATTTGAAAACGTTTATTAAATCCTTTATTTATTTTAATTAGCACTCAATTCATTCAAAGCACTGCGCTATTAAGTTTATTTTCGATGCTTATTAAAAAACACCAAACTTTTCAATGATAAATACCTCTGTACTTAACTCGCCCTTTTTAATACAACTCCTCACAAACTCACGTCTCATCACTGACTCACTCGTCATGACTGAATGGCTGCGTCATTTTTCGCCCTATTTATGCTCATTTATTTCCTGTTTGGCAACTTCGAGATTTTTCTATGCAAATGTTGTTTCCGTTTTATAACTATTATCGTAAATTTCTATGTATTTGTTTGTGTAATTCTGTGTACCGTATGATGTCTGTATTTTGCAAATATCTGTTTTGTCTTGTTTGTTTATTTTTGTTTATTCTTTCAAATTTTCGATCACTTTGTAGGATCCATTGTAGTAACTCTACGGTTTAAAGTCGATTCCGAACGACAGATTTTTGACAAACTTTGCATGGCATACATATACATACATAATTGGTCATTACAACCCTTCAGTCAGGATTACGACCTAGCTTCTCGCACCACTTATATTGTGTGCGTTAATTTTATTCATGAGTGGCGGGAACTACAGTTTAAAGTCGACTCCGAACGACAGTTTTTTGAGAGTCTTTTTCATGCCAGTTTTATTTACTCTCAGAGTTTTTGCCAGAAATCTGCTGAGAGGAAGTCGCCGAAGAAATATTTTCATATTTTCGTTTTGATGTCTGACCTGGGATTCGAACTCGGGCCTTCAGTCTAATAAGCCAACACACTACCTACTAGACTACGGTGACTTTGCATGGCAATTCTATTAATATTCAGAGATTTTGGCAGAAATTTGACTTGGTATGACCTGGGATTTGAACCATTACCTCACGTCTAATAAGCTAATACACTACCTACCTGACTTCGGCGACAACAAATTCACTTTCATCTTTATTCGGGAATACACGAATGTCATCACGCACGCGTCATCATCTGTTACTGATGATGTTCTTGTTGTTGAAATCGAGGAATATGCTTGTAGAATATGATGTTGATCACTTGTGACTATCCGCAGATCAAATAGTCTCAACACTCCGCATCGTCTGGTGTTCCAATTATTTTCTTTCTTCTTAAAAAACGAATCCCAAGTATTTAGTTAAATTCGCTTAAAAATAAATATTCTGAACACATTGCAAAGGGTGCTAAAATGACTTGGTCACTTAAAAATAACCACAACAATTTAATTCAGTCTTTAAATGGATCAGAAATGTTATTAAGCCAACAAAAGAAAAGAGTGTTATTGCTTTAAGATATTTAAAATAAATTTTTCTTAATCCGTTGTTTTTCATCATAATTATCAACAATACATGTCGTAGTCGATATTAATTTATTCTCATCCCCTTAGCAAATGTCAATACCAATTTATAACATTATTTAGCAATGCCATCCATAGCCATTTCAATTAAATCTAATTCATCTCAACTTAATGGTTATCTCCCAATATTCTAAATTTCTAATGCGACATATTTTTTGTCATTAAATAAACACCCATGACACTCCTCAACTCTGCATCGCCTATTTTTTCTTAAGTTCCACAAAAATAACTACTTAACTAAGTCGAACTAACTACTGCTGTCTCAATACAACCAAGTTACAGTGGTAGTCAAAAGTTTGCCACATAATTTATGCAGTGATTTTATTGTAGTACTCTGAAGTGGTAGCCAACGAAATTATATCATCTCAAGCGTGTAGCACGGTAAGACTTAAACAACATCAGTTGGGAAACTACTCTGAGTTTGACCAAACTGAAGTCTAAGTTGTAGGCTCAGTATGATTGAAATTATATTTTTAAAGCAATAGTTCTTCTTATAATCAGAGTTAATTTTGTTTCGGGTGTTTTTATGACTTTGACAATCCCTCTGATTAGACTTTTAAGAGCTTCTGGACTTCTAGACTTTTGGAGGTATCTGAAAGGAATCAACTAATTTTGTTGAGCTTAACAGTTATTATGGTAGCATAAGGATTGAAGCCCCGGTTAGCCAAACGGAACGTAACCGAATGTACATTTGTTTTTCGCATATGAAGAGCAATATAAATGCTTACCGAAATTACATTACGGTTCGGTAATCGCTGTCATTGCTTTTCGAATTCTAAAAACGAATGTACGTTCCGCTACGTTCTGTGGACGTCTGGCTAATCGGTCCTTTAATCTTTGTTCACATTTTGTAAACATGCTTTGGAAGTTAATATTGAAAATAGTACGCTCATTGTACAATGGCGTATTTAGGGTGCCAGCAATTTAGGGGCTTTAAAGTATTGAAAGTATTGAAGCAGATTCCCTGGGAAATATTCAACTGCTAGTTTAGATTACTTTCATATATATTTGCCAAAGGTCAACCTATTATTAAAACGGGCCAATAATTTAAAAAGAGAATTCAATCACACTTTTGCGAGATTGATTAAAACGATAAATTAATTTGGATAGGATTTCTAATAACCGAAACTCGTAAATTAAAGGGCATTTGAAAACCAGCCGTATGGAATTCAATACTCTCTGCTTGTTACATTGAGTTTTTTAATTTATTTCCAGAACCTGTAAGGGGCATAGGATTATGACAAAGCATCTCTTCATCTTCACAATATTTCAATCTTCTTGCAACATTTCAGTTCCCTGATTGGCAACTGTTGGCTGCCAAAAAACGTCATCCACAATGAATATGCATTTACAGACTTCTCAAAAGGTGATATTGCCTGGCATTCCTATGATGTTGAATTTGATGTTATCCTCTCTGGGGTCAGGGAGATGTATTATTTTTAACTTTGTTAACCATGACGAAAATTTTTTCACTTTCACCCGGATACGAACCTAGATTGATTGGGTTTTAAAGTAAAGAATTTTTAACAATTATTGATTAATTCCAAACAATAAAACAAAACAATACAATTTTTGACATTTGTCAGGCTGAATTTTAACGATGGCATGCGTTATGTTAGCTTTGAGGACCATTGTGGTTTGTGGCTTGCTAGGATACACCAGCGACTTAAAAAAGCTTAACAGGAAAAAGCCTAAGGAGTGAAATCGCGCGATTTTTGTGGTCAGTTTACATCACATCTATGTGATAAAAACATGCGATCAAATCGCTCGAGCCGAATCTATAATGAGGTATGAGCTGTATGGCATATAGCGACTCGATGTTAAAATCACATATTTATATTCAGGCTAAAAGAAATTGGTAGTCAGGGATCGATCAGTGCTCTCCGTTGACAGTTATGCTATGACTTATGTCGTTCTCCAGCTTAACATTCACATTAAACACTTGCTTTCGATATGTATTGTACGTTCTTGAATCTCAAGTGGATTGTTATCGTCCCAAATTCTATAATTTTGTTTGTTTCTATACCTACTCACCTAGCAATGTCCCCATTTGACTTCAATTCCTGTGTCACTTGAAGCTTGTATTGGTGTAGGCCTAAGCTATGACGCAAAAAGCGAAGTTGTGATCTGTGATAGATCGAGTTCTTGCGATCGACGCAAAATCTACCTGCACGCCCTCACGGCAAAGTTTTCGCAAGAAGTATGTGTGTTGATCGATTACTTACTGAACCAATGGACTCGAATTAATTAACCACATTGCGATTACGCGACCACATGAAGATTACGATTACCACATGATCTTAAAATATGTGAAGCGCGTGGTACATTGCCCGAACAGAACGTGCACTACAATAAAACAATTTTATTATTTGTACGAGGGCAGTTCGGAAAGTTCTTAGCCTAGCACAGAAAGCGCGGTATAAACAGAAAAAAGTTAAGTGTTTTGGAAACTTCCATCTCTGTTATGAACACATGTTAAATTTTGTTTCGATCTGGCAACTCCTTCATATAGAAACAGGTGTTCAAAAAAGACGCATCCGCGATTTTTTTACAATGGAAAAATTAGAAATGCGTGCTGTCATTAAATATTTCCATAAAAAAGGTTTATCGGGACAAGAAATTCATAATGATATGGTGAATGTGTTAGGTGAAAGTGCTCCTTCATATGCAACAGTAAAAAATTGGGTTGCTGAATTTAAACGTGGTCGTACAAGCATTGAAGATGAACCACGTAGTGGACGGACGTCCAAAAACAGCAACATCAACAGAAATTGTAGCCAAAGTGCATGATATGGTATTAAATGATCGACGAATAAAAGTGCGTGAAATTGCTAACATCATGGGCATCTCAAATGATCGAGTCCATTTAATTTTGTGTGAAGAACTACAGATGAAAAAGCTTTCTGCAAGATGGGTGCCGCATTTGTTAACAGTCGACCAAAAACGCATAAGAATGAACATTTCTCAAGCTTGGTGGTTTGGTGGTGGCTTGGTTTTAAGCGAAATAAAATGGATTTTAAGCGTCGTTTCATAACTGTTGATGAAACATGGAACCACCACTATACTCCAGAGACAAAAGAACAATCCAAACAATGGACTGAAGCTGGAGGAAGTGCCCCAAGGAAGGCAAAAACAATTCAATCGGCTGGTAAGGTTATGGCAACGGTTTTTTGGGACTTCAAAGGTATTTTATTGATTGACTATCTGCAAAAGGGTAAACAATAAATTCAGAGTACTATTGCAACCTTTTGGATCAATTAAATGTACAAATTCGAGAAAAACGTCCTGGCTTACAACACAAAAAAATAATTTTTCATCAAGACAACGCACCAGCGCACAAGAGTGTTTTAACAATGGCTAAAATCAACCAATTAAAGTACGAGTTGCTTGACCACCCACCTTATTCTCCTGATTTAGCTCCCAGTGACTTTTACCTGTTCCCAAATCTAAAAAAATTCCTTGCTGGCAAGCGTTTTACCTCAAATGAAGATGCAATTACAGTTGTAAACCACTATTTTGAAGACCTCGAGGAAAACTATTTTAATCAAGGCATAGAATTGCTAGAAAAGCGTTGGACTAAGTGTATTGAAGTTTCAGGAGATTATATTGAAAAATAAAAATATTTTTGAAAAACTAACTATTCTCTTTCATTGATAGGCTAAGAAGTTTCCGAACCGCCCTCGTACGTTTTGTTGAATGAATATCCGCCCATTGTCCTTTGAAAAAATAAACTGTAGAAATGACAACTAGTTTGACAGATGCAGCTTCAGCAGGGAATCATTCTTAGTGGTTGATTGAAAGTCATCGAATTTTCTGTCTATTCGCCTTTGATTGGGCATCATTTGATTCCATCATCAATCTGTACTAAAGTACATCATTTGATTCCATCGCGATTAACGTTGACGTAAGCGATTTAACTTTTACATTACTCAATAGCCACGTCCAAAGGAAGTTTCTCCGCTCATGGATACAAATTAACACACATGGGTAGTGCGAGAAGCTGGGCCAAAATTGTGACTTATATTTCTAATCACTTCTGCCGCAATGTTATACGGTATTCAGATATGCATCTTTATTGCATAAATCGCAATAAACGCCATTATTGAGCTCATATAAAGTTTCAATTAATAATTGCGCAATAAATACGCAAATTGTTATAATATTCAGTAAAACTTTAAATACAGCGCTGTCATAAGTGTGTTTTGTGAGTATATTACAATTAACCGAACACTTTAACAAACGATACTAATTTTCGCAACCAAAATAAAAACAATAATGTTGTTTACCAGCTCCAGTCCAGTCAAATGAATATTGAGTAAGCTGAATTGCGTATATTATTATGCCTGAATACTTAAAATATTGTACTCAATTAACCGAATATTGACTCAATAAAAGTGCATATCTGAACATAGAAAAGGGTGATTTTTTTAGCTATTATCTTTTTGGCAACACTGGTTTAAACAGCTCACGCACGTTTCGTGTTTTGTTTCACTGTCAAACATCTTCAGTTTGGTCTATAATTTAACCATGAATCGTCTTACAAACGAACAACGCTTGCAAATCATTGAATTTGGCATCATTGGACTGTACTTCTTCAAAGATGCTGCGAATCGTAACGTAACTGTGAATGGTGAGCGCTACCGTGAGATGCAAGAGCTTGACTTGCATGACATGTGGTTTCAACAAGACGGTGCCACATGCCACACAGCACGCGTAACAATGGACTTATTGAGAGGCGTGTTCGGTGAACATTTCATTTCACGTTCGGGACCGGTCAATTGGCCGCCTAGATCGTGCGATTTAACGCCTTTAGACTATTTTTTGTGGGGCTATGTTAAAGCTCATGTCTATACAGACAAGCCCGCTTCAATTGACGCATTGGAAGACAACATTGAAGCATTTATTCGTGAGATACCGGCCGAAATGTTGGAAAGAGTATGCCAAAATTGGACTAAGCGGATGGACCATTTGAGGCGCAGTCGCGATCAACATTTGCATGAAATAATCTTCAAACATTAAATTATATGGACCGTACTATTGAATCAAATAAAGATTTCATGCATTTTTCTGAATTTCATGTGTTTTTTTTCATGAAAAATTTTCCTATAGCTCTTAAAAAATCACCCCTTATAAGATATAAGTGACTGAAGCTATTTTATAGAAAAATAATGAATTTTCTTATGTTGCGTTTGAAGTATAGAGATTTCTCATACCTTACTCCATATGCGTGATGCAGTAAAATATTTAATAATCAACTGTCACCTAAATTTACAAAAACACAATTTTCGAAAATTCAATGCGAAAATTTTTATACCGCACTGTACTTTCTCAACAGCAATGAAGATTACCAACATTTGAAGTAAATGTGAAATGACATGATGCGATGCAAACTGTATTCATTCCCCCAGAGTAGATGTGCTTGGCTCTGACTCTGGAGCTGATGCTGCTATTGCTGTTGATGCAAATGATGAGGATGTTGTTGATGATGACGACAATGATGATAATAATGTGATGTGAGATGATGCTAATGTATGGCAATATAATGACTTACGAATGCGTGTAATGTGTGAATGCATATACAATAAATCGTTATATGTATGTGTGTGTCAGTGAGTTTGTTGCAACTATAGAGAACAACTAAACAACAGTAATGTGTAGTGCAACAGCACAACAAAAGCAACATTATTAAAATGCAACTAACAAAGGCAACAGCAACAACAGCGACTACAAACATAACCACACATTAGTAACCAAATAATATGCAAAAACTGTATGAAATAACTCAGCTCCTTTAAGTAAATTACAGTTGTTGTCGTTGTGGTTGTTGCTGTTGCGTTACTATATGTATTTATATAGTAAAGTAGTATGAGTTTTTGTTTTTTTAGTTTTAGTTTTATGTTGTTCTCTTCAGAAGTTTTTCTATTCGTTTACAGACTTCATGTATTTGTTTACAGACTTCATAAGCAGATAAACTAAAATCTAGTGTTGGTGCTGATGATAATGATGATGATGACGATGATGAGAAGGAAAATGACGGTGACATACATTTTCTTAAAGAACTTCGACTGACTACAAGAGTCATGTTCTTAGATTGAATGTCGTTCTTCTTGGTTTTGTCTTATATTTCGTATTGCATGCAAAAATACTTACACTGTAAGAAATGTTGCTAAAGTGCTTTTCATAATTATAGCACCACCCTAATTTTTTGAATTTCTAAAAAGTACATTTATAATAACGAAAACAAAACATTTCATTATGTGTAGTGTTAACGTAAAAGGAAAAATAACATTAAATTTTTCAAATTGTTACCGCAATTTTTACTTCAGTATAAAAATTAAGGTTTTTGGTCTTTGCATAATTATAGCACCATCAGTTCTGAAAAGCGGGGAAGAAAAATTATTGATTTTTTTTATTGTTTTGTTGTTTCTAATAATAAAAGTAATATTTAGTTACACATTCCGCCCAAGAAAATGTTGAGTGGTGTTGGAAAGGGGCAGATATTAGTTTTAAAAGACCAATCTCTTTCAGTACGTGTCTTCACAAGAAAAATTGGAAGATCTCACAAGGTGGTCATAAATTTTCTGTAAAACCCAGACGGATATGGTAAGACGAAACATACGGGTCGTCCAAGAAAGCTTTCGGTGCGTAGCGCACCTAAAATCGCAAGGGAGATTTCCGGTACATCAAAAAGTTGCTGTGAAATTTCTCAAGTTCTTGACCAGGCCGTCAGCATTTTAACCGTCTGGTGAAAAGTTAAACGCAATCTTAACATCGAAAGACAAAATTGGAAGTTTCTCCACATTTACTTCCTATGCACAAAAAAGAAAGATGCGAATTTGCAGAACTTAACATGGATAGGAATTGGGAGAATGTAAGAGTAATTTTTCAATAATAACAAACAATGATTATAAAATTTTTTGTCTTCAGATCATATTCTCTAATAAAAAAAAGTGAACTTAGATGGACCAGATGCCTATCGATACTACTGGCGTGACCTTAGACAGGAACCAAAGTATTTTAGTAAAAGAAATTTTGGGGGAGTTAGTCTCATGGTTTGGGGGGCTATTTCTTCAAGTGGTTGCCCCGAACTTCAGTTTCCATCCATTTACATGAATAGTACAGAGTACATTACTGTTCTTAGCTGTAGTTTGCTCCCCTTCTTGAGAGAAAATAATGAAAAAAATTATGTTTTCCAACAGGACAATGCCAGAATTCATGCCAGCAGACTGAGTATGAAATGATTTCGTAACCAATCTATTGAGGTTTTATCGTGGCCAGCTTGCTCTCCTGACATGAATGTTATTGAAAATGTTTGGGGAATTCTTGTCCGAAGAGTATATTCAAATAACAGACAATTTACCAGTGTTGAAGATTTGAAATTAATAATCGAAAAATTGGGGGAAAATAGACGGAGAAATATTGAATAATCTTTATACGAGTATGAAAGATCGAATATTTAATTTAATAAGCTCTAAGGGAGGGATTACTAAGTTTTAAGTATCAACATTTTTGGTAAATAAAGCTTCTTATTTAACAAAACTGAGACTGGTGCTATAATTATGCAAAGACCAAAAACCTTAACTTTTATACTGAAGTAAAAATTGCGGTAACAATTTAAAAAATTTAGTGTTATTTTTTCTTTTACGTTAATACTACACATAATGAAATGTTTTGTTTTTGTTATTATAAATGTACTTTTTAGAAATTCAAAAAATTAGGGTGGTGCTATAATTATGAAAAGCACTTTATTTATACTCTCGACTACAGGATAATAGATTTCCGTTCGAAGGAGGTACGTCTAGTGCAGATAAAGCAACTTTTAGGGCATGATAAACTTATATTTCTAGTGCACTAATCCTAAGTGTATTTAAATAACGGCATGTAGCATCATATAATTGGTCATTACATTCGCCGACAGCATGCGGCTATAGTGTTCCTTCCACATCCACAACTTGCAGCTCTCCTGAGATCAAGGTTTTCACTCCCTAAGAGCCGTAGGGATGCTATGCGACCATTCGCCAGTTTCTTCAATGACATGTATATCGTACAGCACTAGTCTGATGGCTCTCCGCTAAGATTTGATCGTTCTTATTAATTTCGTAGACCGCAACGTTCGATTCTGTGTTGAGTTCGTTATAGTGCTTCCGCGGTTGTGATGTAACAGCACGAGTTCAAGGTCTAATGAGGTCATATTTTTAATGTTTTTCCGTAGTTTACATATTGATACGTTTTTACCTTTTAAAAACGTTTAACATATGAGCTCGTAGGTTGCAAATAAAATAAAAATAAATCTGTGTTAAGTTTTAATTAAAATTCTTTATTGTTCGCACAATTCTGTGCACTACTCTTCACAACTTAATGTAAATAACAACAATTGCTTTGTTTGTTATTCCTCTGTTTACACACTTTGCATAAACAATAACAATTACTAAACAATTGTTCGACAAATCTTTGTAACGGAGATCTTCAAACCACGATTACTCTCTTCAAATACACCGCGTCTTCATACAAGACAGACTGAACTTTTACTAACTCCGTTACCTGCTTTGCCTTACCTTTTATATGGCAGGGTAAACAGTCTGATGAATGTTCTTGAAGACGAATGTTCAAAATCTCTATAAATGTAAACATCGTTGTTTCATTACCGTTGTTTGTGTATTTTTGTTCACATTTATTCTTGTAGTGTTTGTTGTTGTATTTTGGTTTACTTGTTTGCCATTTTTTATGCTGGTAATTGGTGTTGTATTTTTGTTTACTTGTTTGCTATTTCTTTATGCTGGTGTTTGTTGTTGTACTTTTTTCGTTTATAATTTTAATGTTAAGCGATGTAAAAGCATAACACCCATATCTAGATTTTTCCATTTTCGTAACAATATGCAGGCATGCAAAGTGTGTTTGAAAATAAGTTTATATTCTGGAAAAATAAGTTTTCAGCCTGAGTTTAATTGAATTAAATAATAATCGTTCTACAGTCGAGAATAGCTACACAAATGTATTTCGAATTTTAATTCTCTTCGCTGTGATTATTAATTTGGGTTGACCTCAACAGCGGTGTGAGTAAGATCCAGTCATCCTCATGAGAACTGAGGTCACCGAGGACGGCCTGACTCTCAGACAATATTACTATGTCTCGAAGCAGCTCAAATACGTATTCCTTTCTGCTTTGGATATTGTACACTGAGACTGGTCCCCTATATGTATTGTTACGCAGATCGAAACGACCTAATATCGTTTCACATAAAAACAAAAGCTACAACAACAAGTGACAATGCGTACACAATACACACGACACAAATACACATACAGCGAACTTATAGGTAAACCAGCTACAATAAGTATGAGAGAATTTGGGACAGACAAGTATGTGGTCGCAAATAAAGTGGTCGCCATAGAATTCTCGAGAATGCGAGGACGCGAACCTTCCACCTCGAGAACCATCATCAGACTGAAGACGTTCGCATATAAAAGGGCAAGACAAGGCAGGCAGTGAGTTAGTTGTAATTGAGTCAGTCTTGAGTGAAGTTGCGTGTGAACAATAAATAGTCGTGTTGGAAGATATCGGTTGCGAGTAATAGTTGTGTGTGAATAATAGCAAGCAATTAATGTTGTATCGGTTAAGTGTGAACAGTGAGCGGCATAAAAAGCGTGAACAATAAAGAAAGAGAGAGTTTTTATTGAAACTAAACACATATTTGTTTTTACTTGGTTTGCAATTAACGAACTCATATTTAAACGTTTTTAAAAAGGTAAAAACGTAACAGTATGTACTTGACTCATAAGTATACCAACAGAGTAGTCTGTCTGTTAAAAGTGTATGTATGAGTCAATTTATAAATTTCTCTTATTACCCAGTTTCGTTGCGAAAAAATCGAAAATCATAGAAATAACTGGTACTGTAGAAGACACAGTTAGGAAAGGAACTGATTTATAGCGCGTTAGACCCTCTCATTCACCCACTGTAGTTGACACCAGTCTTCACTACCTTTGCAATGGGCTTAAATGCAAAAGAACCAATACATACATACATACGTAATTGGTCATTATAACTATTCAGTCAGGATTGCGACCCAGCTTCTCACATCACTTGTGTTGTGTACTTCAATTTTATACATGAGTGGCGGGACCTACAGTTCGATTCCGTACGACGAATTTTTTGTAAACTTTTTTCATGACAAATTTATTTACTGTCAGAGTTTTTGCAGGTAAGAAGAAATTTTTTTTAATATTTCGTTTTGTTTGATGTGTCTGACCTGGATTTTGAACCGCGGCCTCACGACTAATAAGCCAACACACTATCTACTAAACTACGGCATACCTGCAACAGCATGTAGTCTCATTTTAAAAAAGTTTTTGTTAAAACAGCACATTCAGTTCAAGTATGTTTTAACTGTCCTTGATCAAATCCAACAACACCTCAATATTCTCTCTCAGTGTATTCGTATATTTCATAGTGTGCTTATTTTGGATAACTCCTTGAATGCATAAAAGAAGATGATGAGGCATATAATGTTGCACAAACAAGATATTATATGTAGAATATTAGAAACATTACTTATATCGGGTTATATGTACATATGATAGAGTATATGTCATCGGATGAGACATTACCTAAGTGACATGCAAGTGATAGTTTGTGATTATATTGTGATGATAATGAAATTTTCAAAAATGATGTTCCATCACATTAGCAAGTTTTCTATTAAACAAATACATACGTCTGGTGGTGGTAGGTATATGGCAAGAAAATTAGTATCATAAAGCATACAACATACGATATAATGTCTATTCAGGCATATGACATGAATTTCAGAAGAGTTTGTTGAATTAGATTGACAGAACAAGGTCTGTATAAGATGAATTATTTTTCCATTTTATTCCTTTGATAAAAGAAATGTAACGTAGTATAGAATGTCAAATAAAAGGAAGACGAAATGGTATAATATGGCTCAGTAAGACAAATTTTCGATTCAAATGATCTAATTTTAGCTCCCACTCAGATTTAATTTGTTATGATAACTTATCTTAGTTCTATTTGGACTGATCAACTCATTAAATGTTGCTTAAAATAATTCATGGTCTTTACAGGAATTCTAATCTCTCTCTGTACGTTGGTCAGTTGCTGATATTCTTTTAACCTTTTTAATGCCACATTAAATGCCGTATTAAACTATTAACTGATCATTCAAATTTCATGCTCTTCCCAAATAATTCATTCAATAATTTGATGTCTTTTTTTTGGCGACTTAATTGTCTTCGTGTGGTTGTTGTTAGCAAAATACTAGACAAACAATCAAGATATGCAAATTTAGCCAATTTATTATACAAATGACTAACGACAGCTGCTGTATTATTTTTTTGTTTTGAAAATTTCTTTTCTTTTTTTTCCGCTCAAAATCTCCAGCATAATTGAAGTTAAAGACTTCAACTCACGATCATAACAAAGGGGGGTTTAGCCGACACTTGTTTTGGTGAATTTTTGGAAAATTTTTATTCGTGAAAAGCTGAGGTAAAGAAATTCTATGCAAATCATTTGAGGATTTCATGGCAGTTGAACATGTTTTCAAACGAAAGACAAATAAATGGAGGTGTAAAGTATTCACTGAATTTTTTTTTTTTTTTTTTATACATTGAAGAAAACAATATTGCCAACGCTGGTAAATTGAGATATTTCGTCTGTCTAAGTTTATTTTTATCTAATGGACACATTTAGTGTGAATATTTGACAATATTTGCAGAGAAATCATGAATTAATTGAAAACATGTTACATACTGCTGTTGCAATTGTGTCTTATTAGAGTGGCCAGATAGCAAGAAAAGTTTTAGTAAATATCTGGAGCTTCTAAAGGGCGGGTGGGTAATAAAACCAAAACGGTTTCATATTTTACCAAATTTATTTTTTTGCTGTGAAGTACAATTGTTCCGCTTAGAAATGGAATAATATTTCCCTCATATATCTGCCGCGGCTGTCTTCACAGTACCTTATTCAATCGGACCAAATTTCATGCACTTTTTCAAGTGTATAGGGTCGTATCTCGGCAATGACATCACGAATGTAGGCCTTCAAATGTTAAATTGTTTCTGGTTTGTCGACATAACACTTTTCTTTAATGGCGCCCCACCGAAATTACTCCAACGTTGTCAAATCGCAACTTCTTGGCGGCCAATTGACATAACCATTTCGGCTAATTAAACGACCATCAAACATTTGACGCAATAAATCGATTGTGACATGAGATGTGCGGCAAGTTGCACCATCCTGTTGAGATCAAACATCGTTTACATCAATACTATGAAGATCGGGTACAAAAAAAATCGATTATCATGGCGCGATAGGTGTCTCCCTTGGCCGTAATGGTTGCGTCGTCCTCATTTTCAAATAAAAAAGGGCCATGATTCCTCCGCTCCACATGCCACACCAAACAGTCACTCGTAATGGGTGCATTGGCGCCTGTAAGACCACATGTGGGTTTTCTGTGCCCTAAATACGGCAATTTTGCTTATTAACGTAATCACCAAAATGAAAATGAGCTTCATTAGAAAAGTTCATTACAAAATTTGGCAAAATCGACATCATCGTGCAGTTTCTCGTTGGCCAATCTAATCAAGCGAAAACGAAGCGGATGGTCATGCGTCTTCAGCTCTTGAACCAATTGAACTTTGTAAGGCGTCATATCGAGATCTTTTTGTTCAATTCTTGACAACGATGATGAGTAGATGATGGATTGATTGATTGATGGATTTTCACGCACACTTTCGATATTTTCGTGTGTATGCACTGTACGAGGACGCTCACGTCTTGGCGCATCAATAATGAAACCAGTTTCACGAACATTAGCAATAAATTTGCGTATACCGGGCACTATTGGCTCTTCTCTGCGACCAAATTTTCATAGTATTTCCGATCAATTGTCTTTGTTTTTGAAATAAACTTCCAATAAATCCCAACGTTGCTCAATCGTAAATCCATTCATTGTGTTTAGTTTGGATAGTACACTGAATTTTGTGACACAATGGAATGACATAAGTATTGCCAGATTCGAAATAACTTATGGTTCAAATTTAAACCGATAAATGGCCCACCCGATAGAAGCATTTAAAGAAAAAACGACTGCAATGTCTATCCAAATAATTGTCAGATAGCTCTGAAGCATGTGCTGCAGACCGCTATGTTTAATCAAGCGTGCAGGATTTAAACGAAAACTCCCTATTCCTATCCCATTATACCCTAACAACCGGAAGACATCAACAACCTCAATACGTTTACATAGATATGTAGTACCAGATTCCAATGGGTAGACAACTTTTTTTTACCAACAACGCATGATAACTGGAAAAGAAAGGACTGATGCAGATGTACGGAATAATCCGGTCAAAGCCAGGAGTGCTCGTCTAATTAAAGCATGATGAACACCTCAAATCTCGGTAAACTCTATATTACGTTTATTCAATGCATGCGTCTAAACAACTCAGCTACGCCGAAGAGACAGAAATCTAGATAATTAATAAATAAGGTCCAGACATAATTTGTCTTCGTAATACTGAAAATATTTTGGTGAAATACAATAACACAGTACAAGTCGTTTAGGAGATGCAATCAAATAGCAATCCATGACACCTAAAGAAATCTTTTCAAAATAACAAAAGCTGGTCCCTCTCTTTTATGCCACTCAAGAATCGTAACAGGCGTTATTACTCTTTAAACTATTAACATTAAAAAGGAAAACAGAAAATAAAATAAAATCAAGTGAAAAAAATAATAAAAAGAAAATGAGTGCGAAACACAAAAAAAAAGGAGAAAAAAAAAATGAAACTGCTGTTACAGTGAGTGAATACAATTTGTTACGGAAACCACAAATGAAGTGCTGATGTCGCTGTGACAGGCCTTTGGAAAACATATTGTTGGTGCTGCAATACAATAAAAGTACTCCACACCATTTACCATTGGAACATACACAACACCACTGCTATACTTTATTCTTTTGTGCAATTATTTTGCGCAACTAAAAGATACACTCTTCATTTTTATATGAAGTACACTGTACTTACTGTTTGCACAGAATTGAATTCCACTGATTTGAATTATTTTTACTCGTCATTTACTGAAAAACGAAAATATTTTTTGTTGATGGAGTTTTAAAAGAAAACCATCATCAGTCGTCAATCATCCTCCTTTCAAATGCCTCTACCCCATACTGAAGGTATTTTTAAGCCAGACAGCGACTAAAATATTATGAAAGAGAGGAAGATGCTGTACTTAAACATCTCCAGAATCATCGAAATTCTTTTCTTAAACTAGGAATAAGAAGTCAAACGCACTCAATGAAGTTCTGAAGGTTTGCTTAAAGAGGTTGGACTTTATGATACAAGATAGAACACTAACTCGCCCTAGTCTAGTAGGTAGTGCGTTGGATTATTAGACGGGAGGCCATGGTTCAAACCTCAGGCCAGATAACTCCAACAAAAAGAAGCATGCAAAAATATTTCTTCCTCTCAGCAGATTTCACGCAAAAGCTCTGAGGCTAGCAAATAATTGCCATGAAAAGTTTCTCAAAAAAATTTGTCATTCGGAGTCGACTTTAAACTGTAAACGACTTATAGGTGGTGTGAGAAACTAGGTCGTAATCCTGACTGAAGGGTTATCTGTATATTGAAGACTAGAAGACAACTCTGCACGCTCTCTTCTGCTTGGGATTATATTGAAAATGATGATGATTTGGGGTCTTCACCAATTTCTAGAGAACCTAGACATTGTAAAATCAATATACAGTGGGACCTCGATTTTCCGTGATGGTCGGGACCGGAAGCATTCTGTATAATCGATTTTCCCGGTTAATTGAGTACCAATTTTGGCTAGTTTTTTAATAGATATTTTTATTAATTAATAAATGAATATGTACATATTTATATAAGAACTAAATAATTCAAGGATTTTATATGCATACATGTTACAAAAATATAAAAAAAAATAATTTTGTCAGAAAACGGTGAACAGTAGATAAGGATTTCGTATACTAAAGAGGGAATTCCCCCTTTTCGCTTGTTTGTCCAAAATAATTGAAAAAATTGTTGCTTATAATCCGAGATAATAGAGGTAATCATGGTTAAACGATGCAGAAAAATTTAAGTCGATCCAAAGTAAAATTAAGTCGATTAAAAAAATTTTCTTTTTCCATCCCGGATAATTGATGTTGCCGGATAATCGAATCACGGATAATCAAGGTCCTACTGTATTAAATACCAATTTACTAACTAATGGGACCAGTTAGTCATCTCTGACACATGGATGAATATGGTGTCCCAACGGCTACTTTGTTTGTTTAGTTGAGCTCTGATTCCAACGAAGATGCCTCTCCTTGCTTATTTCAAACTTACTCCTATCCTCTCTTAACACCCAAATAATAAAAGCCAATCAACAATGTCAACGTGAACTATCCTTTCATAGGTAATACCCTAATCGAATGTACTTGAGTACTTCACGAATAGGATCTTGTGTTAAAAGCCTCATACGAAGCCTTATAAGCTTGCGTGTGTTAATTTTATACGAACGAGTACTCTTAGAGTTTTTGCCAAAAATCTGCTGAGAGGAAGTCGCCGAACAAATATTTTTTTCATATTTCGTTTTGTTGCAGATGTCTGTCCTGGGGCTTGAACAGGAGTTTGAACCAATAAGCCAACACACTACCTACTAGTCTACGACGATTTCAAAAACAGATTTGATTTTTACGATGAAATCATCTCACAGACGAATCTATATTGATAAACTCGAAAGTGTATAAAGCTTAAAGCAATCTGACACTTATTGACCTGCCCTCTGAAGATCAAATTGCTGTCCTGAAACTTAGGATTTGTTATAGACCAGAGATCAGCAATGAATCGTATTTTCGCTACTCATAGGTACTTATGAAATTTTGAGTATGAGTGAGTCAAGAGTATTAAAATTCAACTACTCTGATTCATTCGTACTCGCTACAACATTGATTTATAAGTATAGGTTGCAATGAGTATGAGTACAACGTTGACATCAAACTCACAACATTCGATTCATTGGGTGATTCATACGCCTACTCATTCAGATTCATAAATTTAGAAAAATACTTATAATACTTACGAATGATTCGAGTGACAAAATTTACAGTAGTAGTTATTGTTGCATTTACAAAAGAAGAGAAGAGAAAAGCCAAAGACAGCAAGCAAAGCACACACACAATCTTCTAGCGAGTATTGTGGTGTTCGTACTCGAATCATACTTATTTTGTGCTTCGTATGTATGTTGAATCATGGATAGTCGAAATCAACAACATCGTGCGTATTGTTAAGTATGAGTACGATGAGTATTTCTAACTTTGAATATGAGTAGTATGAGTATGATATTAAAATAAGTATGAATGCGTATAAGTAGCTGCAATTATAAGTATGACTCGAATCTACTCATCGTTTTGAATACTCGTTGCTGATCTCTGTTATAGACTACAGGATGTTTTTGAAAAGAGTGACGACAAAAACGTTAAGTTAAACTTATCGTCGCAAAAACGCTAGGGTACGTCTCATTGATGTGCTGGTATACAAGGGAAGTTGAAATAGTAATAAAATTTTTCTTCTATTGTTAATGAACAAGTGCTGGTACTTAATTTGAACTACACATCAGAGATCAGAAATTAATCGTTTTTTCGCTACTCATAAGCACTCATGAAATTTTGAATATAAGTGAGTCAACAATATTGAATTTAATTAATCTGATTCATTCATACTCACTACAACGTTGATTTATAAGTACAGATTGCAATGAGTATGAGTACAACGTTGACATAAAACTCATACCATTCGAAATATGTTTGATTCATAAGCCTACTAATTTAGATTCATAACTTTAGAAAAATACTTACACGAGTGACTCGAATCATTCATCAAAATTTAGTCTTAGTAATTAGGCATTTATAACAACAACAAAAAGCCACATAAGCAAAAAAGACAGAGCAGCTAGCATACAACCTTTTAGTGAGCATTTTAATGTTCGTACGGGAATCATACTTATTTTATGATTCTTGTTGAGTTATGAAGAGTCGAAATCACTAACATTATACTTGTTGTTAAGTATGAATATGATGAGTACTTCAAACTTTGAATATGAATAGAGGTTCCATGATATTAAAGGAAGTATGAATGCGTATAAGTATGAGAAATTATGAGTATGATTCGATTCTACTCATCTTTTTGAATACTCATTGCTGACCTCTTTAAGGCATGTATCATTAACGTACTGCTATATAAGGGAAGTTGAATTCTTTCATTTATTTGCCATAACGCTGTCATCTGTGGCTAATGAACCAGTGCTGTTCTTGAATTCCTTTAACAAACTATACATATCGGGCTTAATAGTAGTGATCATTTTAATCTTTCAGATACATTCTATGCGTGAATCAAGTTTTGAGTTTTGAGAGCCAGAATACAGAATACATACGCATTTTGTTGTTACATTTTTAATAGGCCTTCAGGCCTCTTTCTTCTTATGCGAGTTTAATTCATGACTAATGCGACTATCCTGTACCCTACTACCTATTTATTGCTTGGTCTCATCAAATGCGTTGCGATTTATGGCAACAGTTTACTTTTCCATCTTTCCACGCTACTATTTTAACATTTCCATTGGCATTTTTGCTCATCTTTTCTTTTCTTATTTGTATTTTATTCATTCACTCAATGCTCCTCCACAATTCATTTAAATTTTCATGATTTTTTTTGTTTTTTGTTTTATTTCATTCATGGCAACAGGAACTTGTTGCTTGTACTCGTTGAACAACTAATACAACAACAACAACAACAATACAATGTTGTTACACTTTATAGTGTCGTGTCACTTGTTGTTGTCTTTTTGTTATATGTGTCATGGAAAATGGGAAGTTTTCATATCTGTCCGTGTGTCTGTCTGTTTGTCCATTTGTCTGTCCGTCCGTCCGTTTGTGTCTTGTTTGTTTATCAATGTCTATGAGTCTGTTATGAGTTGAAGTTCGTTTTTTCCTTTGTTGTGTCCACAAAGCAGCAATGTAAACAGTTTTTCTGTGTTAAATGATGAGTAACTCATGCGGAAGTGCTGGTTTTTATTTTTTTTCTCTTTCAAGGCAGCTTTCGTTTTTTCTTTCCATATTTTTATTATAATTTTCCCGATTTTTTTTCTCATATTTTTATGCAATTTTTTTGTTTTTTTTTAATGTTCTGTTAAGCCTCCCCATTTAACTTTTGACAAATTGGTGAACGTTGTTGTCACAGACGGCAACGGAGTATAACAAAAAAAGAAAGAAGAAGAAAAAAAAGTGAAAAGTTACAAGTGAAATACGAAATGAATTCTTTCTTTGTTGTGTATTTAACCTGGTTATCGCTCTTTACACTTTGAAACAATTGCGAGGGAAGTTGTTTGAAGTAAAAAACATAAAAAAATACTGTGATGTATTACAAGCAAATTGAAAAGGATGAAAATTTAAAGAAGAAGTGCCCCTAAATTTTACATTTATTTGACCTATTTTGGCATCTTTTCATACTTAAAGGGTTTGGTAAATTTTTACCAATAAATTCGGCTTATTTTGTTGGAAATAAAAATAAAGGAAGGTGGTTGTGATTAGGTGGATGGCTTTAAAATGATCTAAATTGTAATATTACTTACGTCAGGCAACACAAACCAGAGATGAGCAATGAGCACATATTCAAAAAGATTAGTAGAATCGAATCATATTCATAATTTCTGATACTTATACACAGAAAGAAAAACGGCGTGCTAAAATCAACTTTTCTATTCTCAATTTTAGCCAAAAAACGCGCTTGAAAAATTAAGCCCGTTTTGGCTATTGTTTGCTTAAAACAAGCAAAAAACGGGATTGATGTGAAAAACTAAGCCTTACATTACTAAAATCAACACTAAAAAGCTCAAATCTATCTAAAAAAGTGTAATTTTGACTTATTTGTTATTTGAGTTGTGGAATTGTGGGTTTTAAGTTCAAAAGTAAAAATTTTAATAATTCTCATTTAGTTCATGTGTATTTATACAATATATATCCAACAAAATGTCGTATTTTTCACAAGTTGCATTTCTTTTGTAGATGATTTGGATTATTCCGGTCGATGACTTGTATTTTTTCAAATCAATCGATTTTAGGATTAAATCAAGTACGAGTTCAAGCTTAAATCAAGTTCAAAATTCTTGAAACAAGCTCGTTTTTGGATGAATTTAGGTTTAAATCAAGTACAATTTAGGGCTTAAATCAAGTTCATTGTGCTCGAATAAAGTACGATTTGCCTCAATTCGATCCCATTTATAAGTTAATTCAAGTACGAAATCTAGCTTAAATCAACTTTATAATTCTTGAAACAAGTGCGCTTAAGGATTACTTCAACTTCTGATTATCTTGAATTAAGTACGAATTCGATCTTAAATCAAGAAAAAATATGCTTAAACCAAATACATGATGAGATCACTTTGATCCCAAAAAGGCTTAAATCGCGCTAAAATCAACACTTTTGTACTTGGCTGATTCGGGCTTGATTCAACTCTATTGTACTTGATTCAAGCCAAACCGTACTTACCGTACTATTGTGACCGATATGGATTGATTCAAGCCCGGATGGCTTGATTCTTTTTTTGAGTGTACGCATTCATACTTCTGTTAATATAATGGAACCTCTACTCATATTCAAAGTTCGAAGAACTCATCATATTCATCCTTAACAACACGTATGATGTTGTTGATTTCGACTCACCATAACATAACAATATCTACGGAGGCTGCAATGACAGGCGATAATGACAAACAACGGCCGGCACTTGGAAACCTGATCCGTAATAATATGACTAAATTGCATACCTTCATAAAATTGGTAGGATGGTGATACAGGAGTAATATCTGATCAGTGGTGTTGTGCTAATTTTTTTTTTACCGGAACGCGTATATATAATTATATAGACAGGGCCGATCCTGTGCAGGCGGCCGCTTTGTGCGTTCTCATGTCCCAAATTTAACGACGGGGGTGATTTTCCATGATAATCCTGGCGGCGGCGTTTTTTTTAGGTCTCATGTCCCAAATTTGACGACGGGGGGGAGGGAGATTTCTTCCAATTTTCGCCCGTCGCCAGGATCGGCCCTGTATATAGCATAAAAAGGAAAAGAAAAACCATGATTTAACGATAAAAAGGCGGAAATACCCGCTCTTAATTTTTGTATGGAAAAAATAAGTGATTCTCCTGGTAGCAACAGTTAAATTTAAATGCGGCCGAAAGGGTTAAAAAAATGGTTTTAAATACTCAAATTCTTAAGTAGTAATTAGTTCGGGTTCGGGTTCACGTATTTGTTTCGGTTCGGGTCGAGTTCCGGTTCAGCAGAAAAAAACATTCCGGACTCCGGTTCACAGTTCAGAAAAACAAGCCGGTTCGTTCCGGTTCGGGTTCGGTTCAAACACGATCTGAAAGAAATGTTACAGAAGACAAAGCTTTTGCTGTTTCATAGAAAGTTTAATATTCAGAGAATAAAACCTGCCAGACTGAACATCCCCACCACCACACTGATGGAAAGAGAATTTTCTCGAAAGTAGTGGGAAATCTTGTGTGAAATCTTGCTCAAGACCTATATTAATAATGGCTATATAAGGCAATACTTAAATCAGTAATGCTTTCCGGTGCGCCTGCGAGATAATGCAACTGCGCGATCTTAGACGTTTCCGTGTGGTTCCCTACAATTGAACAGGTACTGAGACATCATTATCACTAGTAGACACCATTGAAAAACAAAGTCTTATCTTCCTCCGAGTGCTCTGGAAATACACTCCGCTGGCTTGCAGTTGAATGGGGAAACATATTGTTGTGCATATATAAACGACTTGGATATCACAAACTCGTACATTTTCTCCTCCCATGCTACATCTTCTAAGCGAAAGTCATGACTATCATCATAACAAATGGCTGCTCAATAGCAGAGTATTCCCTAAAGATCAACTGAACTATTCGCCTTCATAGAGTCTCTTTCACATTTGTCTATGGAAGTCGACCACTTCTCCGAGAAATTACCACTAATTAGGACACGATTAAAATGGAAATTAAAGGAAATACCGCTCCATATCTAATGCCTTTTGGGTTGAAGGAAAATTCGCACAATAGTTAGGTGAAGCTGATAGAATCTTAACCAAGCAAAGTCAAAACAGCTCATTTTTCTCCCTCGGATATTTACTGCATTGTTTCAGAACCTTAAGCGACACTGTTTAAAAATTAACCACGAATTAGTCGAATTAGTCGACTAAACTATTCCTTCTACCGGTGTACTTAAACCGCTTTCGCTTTGAATAATATTTGGTAGCATAAGAAGCTTAATGACTTAGGGCCATTATTAAAACTTGCCTTTAAAGTTGGGTTTAGTTAAAGGCAACTTTAGCTAAAGTGAACTTTAAAGTCACCTTTAACTTCTTTTCTTTCTTACAACCTACACATAATATAAAGTTAACTTTCAAAAATGTGGTAGTGCCGGAGCAATGTTATCGTCATTAAACAATTTTTTTTAGTTAAACTCATTGGCAACGACGGGCTTCCTTTTTTGTTTTATTTGCTTATTTTGTTTATATTTGAAGTTGCCACATTGAAAATAATCTAATATATAAAATTCTCGTGTCACGGTGTTAGTGGTTAATTAAACTCCTCCGAAATGGATCGACCGATTTTCATGAAATTTTGTGTGCATATCGGGTAGGTCTGAGAATCGGACAACATCAATTTTTCATATCCCTAAATGTTAAGAGGGCGTGGCAAATCGTTAAAATTGAATATTTAGGTACATATTAATCGTAGACGAATTAAATTTGGTGGGTAAGTTCGTAGAGTCGAATCCCACCAAAAATGGGCGTGACAATCCTCCCCCTTCAAGTGATACCTATAACCCTTAAACTACTGAACCGATTTTAACCATTCTTTTTTTGTTCGAAAGCTTATCAGGTTTAGATGGTTTGAATACAAATTTCGATATAGCAAAAAGTAGGCGTGGCAAGCTTTTAAAATTGAATATTTAGGGACATAGTGCTCGTAGATGAATGCAATTTGGTGGGTAAATTCTTGAGATCGATATCGACAAACTCACCAAAAATGGGAGTGGCAACCCTCCCCCTTTAAAATATACCTATAAATCGGTTAATTCGATGGTTTATAACTACATACATATGTACATATATAACATGTAAGTCTGTTAGTTTTTGTTTTGGAGCGAGTACAACAACTATAACTTCGTCAGCGCTACCCATGATTCGGACCTCTTATTGTTATTCTTTATATGCCTCACCTAAATAACGTACCGACTTCGATTAAATTTTGAACTAGATAGATAGATCCACACACTTATAGTAAGTTAGTTATTTTTATATAATATAACTGTTTTATGCAGCGTATTACAATAAATAAGTATATAATGTGACCTGTTTTGGGCGGGACGAAGTTCGCCGGGTCACCTAGTATTAATATATAAACATAAAGTTATCTTTAAAAGTTACCGGTAGGATGGGAGGATCATTTTGGGGATTGAGCTTAACGCTCACTTCTACCTTATTGTGTCCACTTATAATAATGAAAAACAATTTATCTGCCCTTTAAAATCCTCCCTTTAGTTAACGGCAAGTTGTAATAATGGCCCTTAACCTAAGTCTGAACCTTACGGTTCCGTTAGCTTTTGCATCTATATTTTAATGTGTGGCTTTAATGCTTTATTTCAATCAATTTTCTATAATACGACCTGATCGAAATAATTATAGGGTACTTTGCAATTGCATACGATCTAATAATGCCTAAGATGTTCATAAATCTGTCCGATATTGATGCGCTCGCTTTAAATTAAATGATAATTTTCTCTGTTCAATATCACATCAATGAGCACTAGATCATGTGTATCAACACAACTTTTAATCATCCACTCAATTGGTAGGTAGGTAAACGTGCACTTTATTTACAAATGATTGCCAAACAGTGGAGGGCATAACTGTAGTTTAATTATTCAAATAAGAATTTATAAACAAAATATATTGCAAGGAAGGCAAATAACTAAAGTTGTGATGCATTGCATATGGTCGCACAAAGTTTTTTTATGAATTGTATACGCACGCTAAAGATTTGTTATCCACTGTAGTTGTATGTATTCACACACATTAAATTACATGTTTATTATTAAACAATTGTTTTGTTACTCAAGGTTAAAACGATTTTCCTTCTACATGCCACAAATTAGTACATGCGGCGGATTTTGCAAACAGCAGACGGAGTAGGAGGCGTACATTACGAATGTAAATTTATATGCTTGATTACTAATACTGAAGGTAATAAATCATTTATGAAAATCTGTTTATACTCACTATGGCTAAAACGTTCTCCCTCTCTGCGTGTTTGTGTGTGTAGGTCATTTAAATTTTCATTTCACAAACACACACAGTGGGAGTGTGATGCAGCAGTATTTGTCTTATTGATGACGGTGAGAAGACTTACCTGCAAGTGAAAGAAAATACCAAAGTGATGTGAAAATATGTGTAAATATTAAGGAAATATTTTTTGCAATAAATTTATTTATAAATTAAATAATTACACCACGTAATCACAACTTAGTTGATTAACAAAAATAAATAAAATTTCTTCGAGAAAGTTTTCTGAGTAATTTTTTGTTTTTACATGGAAATGAAAATTTTTCTCATTTAAAAAATATAACACAAGACAACAGAATTGATGGTAGGTGGGTAGGTAGAAGTGGCTGTCCCCTCGATGGAGTCATGAGCGGTCACACTTAGGCCGCACACAGGGCCCATTGTGATACCATAGTTTCACATTCTCCCCTAGTCCAGGAACCACTCAGAGCTTTCGATGAAGCGGATCAGACTGCCAATAACCATGCATGACAGTTTATCCAGATCCATTACGTAGTAGGCACCAAGGTGCCTTTTTCTCCTCCGTCCTAATGCCAGGCATGTACACAGTAGGTGAAGAACAGTCTCATTCTCCTCCCCATCTCCACAGCTTCTGCAGAAATCATTTGCAAGATGTGCAAGACCAATACGCCTCGCATGCGTTTCTACAATACAATGCATCATAATAACCCCGATAACAGTGCTGAGCTTACTTCGTTGAAGTTTCAACAGAGCCGCCGCGCACCTCTTATCCATCCTTGGCCAGATTTTCTGCGCCGTTATGCCCGTGCCCGAATCGTGGTTGCACGATTGCGTTGTCAGTTATAAGCTTGCAGGTACGTAAAGGGATCCCTAATGTAGCGAATTCATCAGAGAGTTCGATTGTCGTGCCCCTTCTGGCCAGTTCATCCGCTCTACAGTTACCGGGAATGTCCCTATGTCCCGGTACCCATGTGATACAAACATTATATCGATTTGCACCCTCGTTAAGACAGTCATATACCGTCCTGGAGTTCATTACAATAGAATCCAATGCCCTGATAGCCACATAGGCTATCGGAAAGTATGGTGGTTTTCCGCCTGTGAACATTTTTACCCACAATAATTTCCACCGCAGACTGAATTGCCGACACTTCCGCTTGATTCGATAGCCTTATAGACCGGGATATTCCGTTTGATTCCGGATAAATTCCACACCCAACGGCTTCCTCTTGCTTGGAGCCATCGGTGTAAATAAGTACGCAGTCTCTTGCGCCGCACCATTCCTCCCTTTCCGGAATGAATGTCCTAAAATTCAATGAGAATTCATATCGCTATGTCATGTAGTCACTGCTTCCGACAATTCCAAATTCTCCAAGTGTATTCGTATGGCCAATGCCCGACTCATGCGACTGTCCAATCGCCCAGAGACTCCTACTAACCTTAGCTGCCACGCCCCTGCAATAGAGGTCAAGCGGTAGAAGGTATAGGATGGATTATGTCCAGAGCGAGCGCAGGAGTAGTGCGCAGGGCACCACTAATAATCATGCAGGCAGATCGTTGCAACCTACGTATTAGGCTTAAGTTTGTTGTCTTATTCAGGGATTGAACTCTTTTAAAATATTTCAATTGAAGAAAGACGAAGTTTAAATCGTATCAAAGACTCTATAGAGATAATCGCTTCTTAGCAGCCAATGGTTTTTCCATTTTTTTTTTTGCTCTACCATAATGGTAATTGGGTCATATTTATTTAACAGTTTAACTAATATATGAGCAAAGTTTTTTTTATTTTTTATTATAATAAAAAAAAAAAATTCTTAAATAACAAACCGTCAGTCATATCGTACGTACGTAATGACATCAGTCACGTAGACATGATTGACAAAACTATTGCAACGTGAATTATAAAAAAAACGTCAACAAAAACAAAAATTCTCTAAAAGTTTGAAACTCTTACCTCTGCACCCAAAGCCATGACGAATAATAAAATGAAGTATGTATGAGTATTTATACGACTACCTACCTACCCATTTGCGAAATGACATAAGTAGGAACGCATTCACGATAAACAATGACTTTGTGGTGGCCTATACCATGATGGTTAAAGTAATCGCGAACTGATTGAAGTGTAACGCTGTTAAATACTTTATTTAGATTAGGTGGTTGTAGGTAATTTTTTGGTTTATGAGACGTGAGGCCATAGTTCAAACCCCACGTTTTTTCGGTAACCTCATCTCATCAGAATCCTGGCAAAAACCCTGAGAAGTTTCTGAAAAAAAATCTGTAGTTCGGAGTCGCCTTTATAATGTATGTCCCGCCGCTCATGTATAAGACTAATACATACAACATAAAAGGTCACAAAGTGAGAAGTTAAACATCACTCCACTTCATGGCCAGAACTGGTCAGTAACACATAGGGTAAAGACTTACAATTTATGTGGAGTCTGGTAACACCGCTGACATTGAAAGGACACACAACTGGTCTTGGCATGTAAAAGGCTGCTAAACGATCTTATATCAGATTATGAAACTATAATATCATTTACGGTGTTAATGAAAACTAGGTTAGAGTTGGAATTGGCAATATTAGGTTCAGCTTTGGAAGCTACTACAGATGAAGAGTCCTTGAAACCACCAATAGGTTTCTTTTTTGGTATTATTGAGGAAATTTAGATTCGCTTCCAAATCATGTATGGGTATATAGAACGGACTGTATACTTGCAAAAATGTACAAAAGTAGTTGTAAGCATGACTTCTTTAGGCTTAGTATCATCAGATTTCATAGGAATATCCATAAGTCCTGTAGGCTATGTGAAAGAGCAAAGAAAACAAGAGATCATATCTTATGTGACTGTACTTGTCTTGTTTGTAGTTAGAGATAGCTAGATACTCTATGAACCTTACCTGATCTTTAGTAACATTTGAAAAAAAAAGTAAATCATGGCGGCTCTTACAACAATAAACTATTCTTCTCACATTGCACTTCTGTGATTACTACATACATACATAATTGGTCATCACAATCCTTCAGTCATGAATACGACCTAGCTTCTCACACCACTTATATTGTGTGTTAATTTTATAGAAGAGTGGCGTGGCCTACAGTTTAAAGTCGACTCCGAACAACAGATTTTTGTGAAACTTTTTCCATGGCAATTTTATTTTCTCTCAGAATTTTTGCCAGAAATCTGCTTGAGTAGAAGACGCCGAATAAATATATTTTTCATATTTCGTTTTGTTCGAGATGTCTGAGCTGGGGTTTGAACTACGGTCTCACGTCTAATAAGCCGACACACTACCTACTAGACTACGGCAACTTCATGGTTACTAGCTAAAGCAAATTATATGTATGGCCGAAATCGAGTATAATAGAACAGTAAAGTTCCATGTGTTTTCTAGTTATAAGACAGACTAGAAGGATATCAATCAATTGGTCAATGCTCCCACGTTTAGTGGCGGTAACTACTGTTTAAAGTCAGCTCAGAGCGACGGATTTGTGAGAAACTTTTCATAGCAATTTTATTTACTCCTAGAGTTTTTGCCAGAAATCTGCTGAGAGAAAGTCGTTGAGGAAATATTTTGTATTTCTTTTTGTTGGTTTGAACCATGGCCTCACGTCTAATAAGCCAACACACTACCTACTAGACTACGTCGCCTTCATGAATACTAGTCAAAGCAAATTATCTGTATGGCCTATATCGAGTAGAGCACAGTAAACTTCCCTGTTTCTCTAGTTTTAAGATAGGATAGAGCGATAATCAATTATTTGGTTAATGTTCCCAATACCAGTCAATGAGTCTGATCGCATATAACTTTGCTATAAAAACGGTATTATGGATCAATATTGAAGTCGCCGTGGTCTAGTAGGTAGTGTGTTGGCTTATTAGACGAAAGGCCCGAGTTCGAATCCCAGGCCAGACATCAAAAAAAATACAAAAAGTATTTCTTCGGCGATTTCCTCTCAGCAGATTTCTGGCAAAAACTCTGAGAGTAAATAAATAAAATTGCCATGAAAAGTTTCTCAAAAAATCTGTCGTTCGGAGTCGACTTTAAACTGTAGGTCCCGCCGTGTGAGAAACTAGGTCAATAATCCTGACTGAAGGGTTGCAATGACCAATTAATTATGTATGTATTATGGATCAATAGCTAAAGGCATCTCTATAGAGGCCAAGTGTCGTCTTCATGTTTAGACCCATTGATGTGTTAGGTATCCTGTCGGCTAACTCAGTGGTAAGAGTGTATCCAGCCAGAGTTCCATGCTCTGGTGATACGATCTGTGCCTCTGGTGTACTCTTCCCTCATAGCCTGGATATGAGACACCATAAAGGGCGCCATATATCGAACCCGAAACTCTATCCGTCAAATAAAAAGTATTGTTACCCAAGATTTTGTAGACAGTGTTCTCATTGCACTAGGACTAGTAGGGTGCATTCCCCGAGTATGAATGCCTGGCTGTTTAAAATTGATTTCATGTGTGTGAGTATGTGTGTTTGTGTGTTTTAAATTCGTTAAAATTGTGTGATTGTGTGCACATTGAATGGATAAATAATTTTCTTAAAGTTATTTTATACGATCTGTCCATCAGACTGTCCATCAATTTGTCAAAAAAAATATCACAAGCACAGCACAGTACGAATGAACGACAGAATGAATGAATGGCTTCTCATTTTTTTTCGTTTTTTTTTTTTTTTTTGTAAAACTTTTAGTTCTCTTCTGCACAAAAGAGTTGAAAATGTAACGTTCCAATTTTGTTGTTGTTGCTGTTGTTGTTATTGTTTGTTCCTCTTTATGTCGCAATCAAGTCCTTGTTTTATAACAACACAAGGTAATGGACACATACACAAGGCAACCACACACACATACAGCTGTAATGCAACTGTTAGGATAAGCAAGTGTGCAAGGGATGGTGTTATTGCATTATAAAATAAAATATAGATTATACTAACACACATACACACATACACCTGCACATTGTACACCATGACAAAAGTTGAAGGATTGGAAGGAGAGTATAGTAATGGAAAGAAATAGAAAAAAAACAAACACACACAACTGAGAAGAAGAAAGACTCAAGCTGTCCATCATTTTGTCTACTCCATAAATTTTCTATTTTAAATTGACAGCAACTTGACTCGTCTTCTCTGCAATAAAATCAAAATGAAAATTTACTGAGAATATGTACAGTTTTGCAACGAGACTGAGTGACGGACTGACAATGAATGAATGAATGACGACTAGAAAAAAAACGACTAAAATAACGAACAATATGACACCGGGATATACTAGATATAAAGGAGAGTGAAATTATTTATTTTTTTAACTGTAATTCGTTCAAATACTGGTAAAAAGTTTAGCAGCTGTAGTTGTAATTGTAATTGTTGTATGCGGAAACGAACACATACACATGGACAATTTAAACGGAAATGACTGACAATATTTGTAATCATTACAATTGTAAGTTGTTAAAAGAAAATAATTTTCCACTGCAATACTCGTAGTATTGTATAGTGAGAGAGAGAGAGAGAGAGAGGGGATAATAACTATAATAATTCAGTGGAGATTAAATCTGATAAATCATATCGATCGTGTAAACATCGGTTAGGTTAGAGGACGTGTACTTGTCAGTTAAGACAAGTACAGTACCCGGAGGTCGAATTGACCCATTGTACAAACATCGGTTAGCTATAGAAGAATTTTGTATAAAATATATATTCTGGATTGTATTTCATTTGGCTCTTGGAGTTCAGTTAAAATATTATAAGTTTTACTTAATTGGTCATTGCAACTCTATATTCAGGATTAGGACCTACCTTCCCACACCACCGATGTTTTATGTGCTAGCTTTTATCCATTAATGGCAGGACGTCCGATTTAAGGAACTTTTCATGGCAATTTTATTTATTCCTACAGTTCAGTTAGGTTAGGCTCCGGTCGTTTCTTAAAGTGTTAACCTGAATTCACCCATGTTAGGTACATACATGTATACATATGTACATAATTGATAATTACAACCCTTCAGTCAGGATTACGACTTAGGTTCTAACACCACTTATGCTGTGTGTGAACTTTATACACGACTTGCCGCACCTACAGTTTTACAATCGACTCCGAACGACTGATTTTTAAGAAACATTTCATGGCAATTTTATTTTCTCCGTCGCCGATGAAATATTTTTTCATATTTCATTTTGTTTGAGATTTCTGACCTGGGGATTGAATCGTGATCTCATGTCTAATAATTTAACTTACTACCTACTAGATTACGGCAACTTAATTCACCCATCTTAACTGAACAAATTTCAGGACAAATTTTTTTATGTATTTTGGTAGCTCTCTCCTTGAGAAGAAAAAGGCTCGATTTGGTTTAATTTTCTATTTTGTCCGGACAAACATGAGCAGGGTTGCAATACAAATCAAGTAAAATGTATGAGTGTCGTTCTATAGCTTGATTTTCCGGATAAACTTTTCGAAATGAATGAGTCGATTAGTGAGAAATATTTTGTTCGAACATCACCATTGTAACATCACTCGAGTATCAAAACAGGTTTAAACTCCAGGTCAGACATCTCGAAAAAAAAAATATTTTTTAAGCGATTTCCTCTCAGCAGATTTCTAGGAGAGTAAATAAAATTCCCATGAAAAAGTTTCTCAAAAGTCTGTCGTTCGGTGTCGACTTTAACACATTGAGTGCCACGTCATACGTTTCTGTACGACAGTGATTGTTTTTACGTAGAGCCTGTATTTCATTTATATACGACACAGAGTGAAATTCAATGTGATTTTTAAATAATGAAGCCTTTACTTAACATTTTTGCAAAAGCATTCATGGGTCTAGGTTGATTTTTTGAGGTTTTATAAAGTGAAAAAAGCTGTTGAACTATCTTCTTCAGCTTCGTCTTCCGTATTCGATTTCCACTGGATCTATGTCACGCTCAAAGTCAGAATCCGAAACCTCTGGTATCTAATCAAAATCATCATCATTTGAAAAATCTTCATAACTCTCCGTACGGGCAGAATGGACTAGGGATATCTCAGAAATCGGTTTTTATCACTAATGCACTCAGTTAACAAAAAAATGTTTGGCCTTCTGTGAAGGTTTTCGTCAAAACCGCTTGGCACTCAATGTGTTAAACTGTAGGTCATGCCACTCAGGCATAAAATTAACACACACAATATAAGTGGTGCGAGAAACCAGGTCGTAATCCTAACAAAAGGCTTGTAATGACTCAACAAGGAACATGAAATGTGAAGTTTTACCACAACCCCCCTACAATAAAATACCTTGCCCGTTCTACCTATCATTTGTTATCTGAAATAAATTGCACTTCGATTCGATTTCTTCTTGTCCTCAAAAGTCGAGTGATTTTTTGGAACGTAATGCATAAATTGAAAAAAGATGGGAAAAGTCCTAGCGTCCCACAGAGGGACATTTTGCCTGAAAACCTGGCCAAAAAGGCAAAAATGAATTTAAAGAAATTTAAGAAACTGAGTATTGAAATGAATAATCAAACAAAAACGATTAACTGAACTAAACTACACTTTATTTATTATTTCTTATACTATTTATAACTTCTTATATCTATTAGTGTGGTGTCATGGAATTTGAATATCTCTTTTTAAAAGTACAAAGTATTCATGGGTATAAAGCATTGACCGTAATCCGAGATGCAAATGCAATAAAGAATGCCAAATATGTGGCTAATGCACTTAAAACATACGGTAATTTAATAGCGAAATAATTTGGAAATGCAGTATTATATTAAAAAGGTTGTTGTTCTAAAATTGGACATTTTACTTTCATAACACCACCCCTCTTAAATAGAAAGGTCTTATAGAGATCATTGATCAAGTGGTATCTATAAGAGCTTTCTTTACAAATGATATATAATATATATATCTAGAAAAAAAATAATATTTATATTTATTTACTAAAAAACAGAATATTTTAAATAAGTAGTTTTAATTAATAAAGTAAATTAAAATTTTGTTTATGTAAATATACATATTTTGCTTAATCATTAAAATGTTATTTATATATATTTTTTCTTTATTATTTTTTTTTATTATTATTATAGTTTAATTTGATATCTTAAAAAAAATATTTTGTTGTTTGTTCCACTTATAGTATATGGGTTTTTTTTTTCTTAAAAAAAAAATTTTTTTTTTTGTTTTTTTTTTGTTTGTGTAAAGCTTTTCTTCTTGTTTTTTTTGTGCTTTGTTTTTATACTATATCTTGTTTCATTTTTAATATTATTTGCAAATGTTATTGCTCTACTTTTCTTCAATATATTCAGTTAAAATTTTACATTATTTGTCGTAGGTCATATACTTTTATTTTTATACTTTTATTTTTATGTTTTGCTCAACTTGCTAACTTGAGCCTGTTTTTATGAACTTTAATTTCTTTATCTTTATCAACTAGCAAAGTACAATTGTTGTTGTCATGAATTTTTATGACCCTGTATGGACCTTTGTAAACATTCTGCAATTTATGACCTTGTTCTTTTTTTATAAACACATGATCATTTATTTTGATTCTTATTGGGTTCGAAGTTTTATCATAACTTAGTTTTTGTACATGTTTTAAATTTTCCAATGCAGATTTTGCATTTTCATTGGCAATTTTAAGTCGATATCTAACTTCTTTAACATAATCATCAAAATTATATAAAGGTTCTATGATTTCTGAATTCAATAAGGAAAAAATCTCTGGGGTTTTACCAAATATCAATTCAAAAGGACAATAGCTGTGTGTTGTTGATGGAGTTGTGTTGTAACAATAAGTGAAATAGGGTAACCATTGATCCCAATCGTTGAGAGACTTAGCTACATATGATCTAATAAATTCGTTGAATGTTCGGTGTGAACGTTCAACTGTGCCTAATGTTTCATGATGGTACGGTGTTGAGTGTACCAATTCTACGTTTAATAGTTTTAACAATTCCTGTAGTACTTCATTTTTAAATTCAGTACCCATATCAGTTAAAATTTTATGGACTGGTCCATAAATAAGAAATAAATTTTCAAAAATCGCTCTTGCTACTGTTTTTGCAGTTTTGTTTGGAACTGGAATACTTATCAAATATTTTGTTAGATCACAAACTATTGTTATTATGTATTGTTGTCCGTGTTCGGTAATAGGTAATGGTCCTACCGTGTCAACTACTACTGTATCGAAAGGTCTCATTGGTGTAGGTGTTATAATTAAGGGTTGTTTAATATGTTTGTTGGTTTTGTTTAATTTGCATTTTACGCAGTTTTTTACAAACTTAGAGACATATTTAGTAAGATTTTTCCAATAGAAATACCTTCTAATTTTATTAATCATTCGAGTTATCCCTGGGTGGCCACCTAACAGGGGGTCCTCGTGAAATTTTCTTAGTATATCCTGCTTCTCTTTTTCATTTGTAATTTCTGTGACTGATGGTGTAAGCGCTATTGTAATGTGGTTTAACATCTTGTTGCCCAATTCTTTGAATTCATTTTTAGGTACCTTTTCAAAAATCTTATCATTTAATCTCATTTGCAATTTGTCAATGTGAATGTTATTGGCTTGTAACTCAAGCTCTTGGAAAAATTTACCTAGGTCTATTTGTCCATTAATAACATATACATTAGCTTTAAATTTAAAAAGAATTTTACTTCCTTTTTTAACATCACATCCTTGGATGTGGGTTATTATATTAGGAAGTTTTCTAAATTGGCGCGCCGAAATATTTTCATAAATCTTAGGTTGGGCTTGTTCTCTCTCTTTCTTGCGCTTGTTGTTTGGATCTTGTTGTTACCATCACCACATTACAGGCATTTATATCTTCAAATGTAATTCTTGACAACGCATCAGCTGCGTAATTTTCTCTCCCCTTAATATATTCTATATCGAAATTGTATCTATCATAATATTAGTGCACTTAAATTTAAGTTAAGCATGAAGACATTATTTATTATTCCCCCAGAACCAACTGGGGGTCCTCGGTGTTTCCCGAGACCCTTTGTGTGATTCTTACACCTACATGTCGCCTTTGATTAAAACGTTGGTTATTATTACCACCACGATTGCTATTTCTATTTTGATTGAAGTAATTCTGTCAGTTATTGGTCTGAAAATTTTGGTTACCTCTAAAGTTTTGTTGGTGGGAACGATTTCCTCGTAAGCTTCGATGGCTGTCATTTCTATAATTTGAGCGTTAAATTGATTTTTATAAAAAAAAATTGACACAGAATTTGCATTGATTCCAAAAATGCAAAAATACATTTTTTTTTTTTTGCACTTTTTCCACTTTTTCATTGTTGCCACAAAATTATTCTAAATAAAATTTTAAATTATTTTTCCCGCTACAAGCGCAAAATTATGGAATTTTTTAAATCCATTTCAGAAATTTTTGAGAACATATTTTTTTTGCATTTATTTAATAGTATGTATGTATGTACTCAATATTCCTATAAGTATTAATAATAGCTTATTTTTTGTATTTTTAATATATATACTTAAGTTACTGATTTTTGTATTTTTTAAGTGTTAATAAAAAAAATTTTAAAATTTCTTTAACAACAACAATTAATCACTGTTTTTTTTTAATTTAAAAACATTTTTCATTTTTTAAACTAATCTAAACTACATAACCCGCGCAACGCCGGGTACAATCTGCTAGTCTCTTTATAAAAAAAATTAATGGAAAAAAAAATTGTTACTTATCTACTTCTTTTTTTTTATTAATGTTGTCTGTTGTAGCTGATTTCATCTTAATGTTTCCTGTATAGATCCACTTCTGTTGTCATTGGCTTCTCCTCGGCTTGGAAAGCATGCATCCCTTAGCGTGGGATTGCTTGTCCTTATCCTTTTCTTTTTTTATTATAATTTTTGTTGCAAATTGTTGGTTTTATTTCTTTTGATTTTGAAATGTTTTTATTTTTGTTAATAATTTTTCTGTTCTTTTCTTTATTGTTTCTTATTCTCTTGGTTTTTTCTATTTTTTTTTGTTCTATTTAAATTGCTATTTTTCTTTAAATTTGATTTTGGTTTTAACTACCGTTTCTGTTTTTTATTGTGTCACATATCAACTTCGTGAGATAGATAATTGCCATTATTACTACCGCAGCTAGCGACATAATCTCTATATGGCTCATCCCGTTATTACTTGTTATAATTGTTTTTTCATCGTTAGTTTGTATCTTTGAAAGTAGTTTCACTAATTCTTTGTTTTCATTTTCCTCTTGGGACTTTCCGACTTCGTAGCCAGCCACTAATAAAGGAATTGTGGATAATATTTTCTTCCACCACGTCATTTTTATATATATTTTGCCGTTTATGTATATTAAAACATTCGCAATTTCCTTTAACAATTTATAAATATTTTTAAATTTTATTAAAAGTTGCTACATTCACACTTTGCACAAAATTGTCACTTTTCAACATGTTCACTTTTTATTGTTTTCTTTGTACAATTTCTTTTCTTGGCTCAAGTCACGGTCGCCATGAAATGAATAATCAAACAAAAACGATTAACTGAACTAAACTACACTTTATTTATTATTTCTTATACTATTTATAACTTCTTATATCTATTAGTGTGGTGTCATGGAATTTGAATATCTCTTTTTAAAAGTACAAAGTATTCATGGGTATAAAGCATTGACCGTAATCCGAGATGCAAATGCAATAAAGAATGCCAAATATGTGGCTAATGCACTTAAAACATACGGTAATTTAATAGCGAAATAATTTGGAAATGCAGTATTATATTAAAAAGGTTGTTGTTCTAAAATTGGACATTTTACTTTCATAACAGTATGCAGTTCGATAGACAACAAAATTTTGCATTATATAGGGAATTTTCACGACTTTAAGTTGAGATTTGTAGATTTGAGGCGATGTCAAAGTCAGGAAAGTGAAGAAAATTAAATGCGTTTTTGGTGTTTTTTTGAAATTTTAATAGGGGTTTATATGATATTTTTTTGTGGCTAAACGAATAGAGGTTTTAAATTTTTTTTTTTTTTTTTATTTGAAAGGTATGAGCAACTGCTACTTTTATTTCTTTTTTTTTTTATATATATCTCATATATATTAATGTTAAAATTATTCGTTCAAAATTTAAAAATAATAAAAATTTCGCATTTTTTTACCCTCCCTGAAAAAAAGATAAGGATTTTAAAGATGAAAGTAGTTTTGAGTAGTTTAATGTTAAATACCACAAGAAAATATGAACTCTCTACATTCAGGAACAAAAAAAAAAGTTTGCGCAAATTTGCGCAATTATTTTTGGCGATTTTTTGAAAATTTTACTTTTTTTGAAAAATTAAAAAAAAATTAGACGCAGTGTAATAAAACCATAGGCAATAATGCCATATGGCCTTATTTCTCAATAGAATAAGAAATAAAACCATAAAACCGAATTAGGGGACGAAATTTAGTAGCAGCGATACCAATCGAGATGTCTTGAATTGGTTACTTTTAAGCAGTGACCCTTTTATAAGCTGCAGTACACAAAAATCGCTAAGGAATAGAAAAGCATTTTCATCAGATACTACTAAATTACTCCTTCCTGACATTGATGATGAAAATGATAACGATTATAACGATTGTATTTAGTTTCACTTTTTAAGTATTTTTAAGTTAAGTATTAAATAATCTAAAATAAATATTATAAATAATATTTATCATAGAACTTTAACAACTTAATTACATATATCGACTATTATAACAATATGAGATGTATATTTGATTTTCTTAATGGACCGTATGTGGTACCTAGGGGCACATATGATCCGATCATAATAAAATCAGGTAGAATGATTCACATTCACATTAAACATGTTCATGTCGAATTTCATCGAGGTAATAAAATGTTTAAACTAATTATAATTGCTAAACATATTTTCTTAAGGGGCCCTATTTTGGACCTAGGGGCAATTATGGACCGACGATAACAAAATTTGGTAATATGATTTAGATTTACAAAATACACGTTCATACCGAATTTCACCACGATACCGATGTTTTTAAGCCATTTATAAGCGTAAACGTGAATTTCTAAAGGGGACTTTATATGGGGACTAGGGTCAAATGTGATCCGATTTTCATTTTTCCAAACTTTACACCATGATTTCTTAGTACATAGAACTGATTCATGCTAAATTTTATTATGATTGTTGCATAATTACCATAATTATGTGTAAATAAGTGCAATTTCGAGGGGAATTTGTATGGGGGCTAGGCGAAATCACGGACCGATTTAAACCAAACTCAGTTGGGTTCGTCCTTGGGCCTAATTATCACTAACACTATCAAAAAATTCCAGCCATTAACTCATAAAACACTTCTATTAATTTTGGCCAGGTTTTCAGGCAAAATGCCCCTCTGTGCGTCCGATTGATAATATTTTGAATGATATTTTCTTTTTTAGTTGTACACCCAATATATGTACATATGTTTACAAAAATTGTTTAAAATATTATTTTCTATATTAAATTAATTTTATTACAATACTTTTTTAAAGTTAAAATAAAAAACAAACAAAAACAAACAAAACTGCTTCTAGTATTGTGGCAACATACAATTATTTGCTGTAAATATTGAGACAAGTTTTGAAAAACAATTCCTTCGTCAATTTAAGAAATAAGGATTGAAGTGCTAAGGAATACAAAGCAAAAGTAAACTGGCCCATGCTAATAATTATAAAATATGTTCATTTGTACGAGTTTTAGTAAGCATTACAATTAGGCTCATATAAATAGCACTATGATATAAAAATATAATTTCAACCCGACTACTTTTCACTTTTGAAGGTAATTTGCTTTACTAAAACAGAATTGTTTATGTAAGTCTGTAGTAAAGTATTGGAGCGAAGGCAAAACATGGAAGATTTAAGCACCAAACCCTTGATAAATTATCTCTACATCCATCAAAACTGACTGGTGCCTTTATCGGTCTTTCTTTCGGAATGAGCAAAGAGCTGCTGCTACGATGCTCTCAACAACCGATTTATTGCAGTAATCCTGTTTACTGGCCCCCTTTTTCGTTCGATTTAAAGTCGAAGGATTTTGTCTACGTTTAGTCCTTAATTTATGCCAACAAATCAACAACTTTTGAAACGTTGGTGCTGCCAGGTCTATCAGTCAGACTATCATAAAAAAACGCTCCTACAATATTTGTATCTTACATTAGCATTGTAAGTTCTAAAGCTCTTAGATGGAAAACGCTCTAAAAATCGAATTAACAACCGGAGAACACTTGAACGATTATAAAGCTATCAAGAAAGGATCCAAAAGACTGCTACAATGGGAGAGAAATCGTGTTGTCTAGCACAATCCGCAATATTTTTGCTGTGGTTGTATCTGTGAAGAAGATGTAGACACATACGAATTCCTCACATACATATTCCCAATAAAGACACAACCAGTGAAGTATTTGAGACAAACGTCGAAGTGAAATAAGGTCGACTTTCTTCACCTCTATTATAATTATTATTATGATGAAGAGATGCATTAGTATTGCGACCATATAATCTATTATAATCCCCTCATATCATATAGAGAATACCTATAATGACTCCTCCAATCCTATTTATCTCTCACACTTCAAGATGTTGCACAACGTTAACAATGCCAGTCACCTGCAAAGCATCTTGACTATAGGTCTTTTTATACTGTTTTGTTTTATATCTGGCAACTTCGAGATCTGTCTATGTAGTATTGTTCTTGTATTTGTATCTTTGTTTTATTCGTTTGTTTGTAGTTCTTTATATTGACTTGAGATTTCCGTCTGGAATACATTAATGCCACACAGGTTCCAAGGATTTCTTCAGATGAATAATTCTCATCGTTACAGAATATACACGTTTGGCTTTTGTAAATTCTAAATCTACAGTGCCATGTTAAAAGTACGGTTATCAAACTCAGCTTATTCTTTGATAGTCTGATGCAGATCTTAGATCTCTTCTTAATTTCATTTTCCGATAAAAATTTTAATTGCCTTATACCCACCTGATTTAGGAAAAGTCTTTACCTCTCTTTATCTTGCCTTTCTTTGAATATACTCTTCCAAATATCAACCAACGCTACAGAAAGTTTTTAACCCCCTCAAGGAAATGGAAGCTCCCCAGCTCGCAAGATTCTGTGCCGGTCTAACTTTCAGAAAATATTGTTGCGTCCTGTCTTTTGAATCTTCCATCAAAGTTGTATTGAGCACAGCTTTCGATGGCAGAAAAATAATCGTGAGTTCCGACATGGGTTTGAAGTATTTCATCATGGGACTAATATCCCACACTTCTATTTCAAGATCCGTGTTTGACTGCTCTGTATACCACAAAATAGCTCCTCTGTAAAAAGAGTATGCAGTTAAGTGGTTATATACAGACATACATAATTGGTCATTACAAGTCTTCAATCAGAATTAAGACCTATTTTCTCACACCACTTACGTTGTGTGTGTTAGTTTTATACATGAGTGGGGGGACCTATAAAGTCGTCTCCAAACGACAGATAAATTTTTAAGAAACTTCTTCATGTCAATTCTATTTTACTTTCAAAGTTTTTGTCAGAAATCTGCAGAGAGGAAGTCACCGTGGAAATATTTTTTCGTTTTTTGGAGATGTTTGACCTAGGATTTGAACCGTGGTCTTACGTCTAAGAAGCCAACATACTACTTATTAGACTACGACGACTTCAACATACAATTACAAATATTCATCCCACTCTACAGAAGGGTTGTAGCCCCATCTAACGGCATGGAAGCTCCCCCCAATCACAAGCTTCTGCGCCGGGATGATTTTCAGATAATATTGTAATGTCCAGTCCTTAGAATCTTCCATCAAAGTTGAATTGAGCACAGCTTTTAATGACAGAGTCTTTTTTGAAACCAGCACTCAGGGGATGGCCCCTACTCATGCAGTGCATTGTGCAGGTTTTTTAGGAAAATGGGTTATAGGAAGGTGGAAGAGAGGGAGTAGTGTTTGTGGATATCTCAAGATGCGAACGGCAAGGAAACGAGTTGCTGCTAGGTGACTATAAATTGGCCAGTGCTATACCTTCACCATTAGACAGTCTACAGCAATCGTCCCCAAGAAGACCGCACCCTTCAGTTCTAGCTTCTCACACTACTCATGTTGTGTGTGTTAATTTTTTTATACATGAGTGGCGGGACCTACAGTTTAAAGTCGACTCCGAACGACAATTTTTATTGAGAAGCTTTACATGGCAATTTTATTTACTCTCAGAGTTTTTGCCAGAAATCTGCTGAGAGGAAGTCGCCGAAGAAATATTTTCGTTTTGATGTCTGACCTGGGATTCGAACTCGGGCCTACAGTCAAATAAGCCAATACACTACCTACTAGACCACGGCGACTTCTTGGAAAGTACTCGCGAGTTTCCCCATGGATTATGAGTATAATCCCCAGTATCTGAGTATTATTCCAAGAACCGTGTTTATCTCCTCTGTATACCACAAAATAGGGCCTCTTTGAAAAGAATATGCAGTTAAGTGATTATATACAGACATACATAACTGGTCATTACAAGCCTTCAGTCATGATGACTGAGCATGAGTGACGGGGTCTATAATTTAAAGTCGACTCCGAACGACAGATTTTTTTTACAGTCAGAGTTTTTGCCAGAAATCTGCAGAGAGTAAGTCGCCGTAAAAATATTTTTTTGTTTTGATAGAGGTTTTTGACTGGGATTTGTACCTTGACTTAGAAGCCAACACACTACATAATGGACTATGGCGACTTCGATGCAGTTAAGTGATTAGTTCATCCATTGTTCTTACTAAGTCTCGTAGCGAAGCACTTCCCAAAGTCTATTACTGGCTCTGTGGGGATAATAAGAGGGAAGCCGTCAGTCATTCAACTCCCCAGGTTCTGCGCAATAAATATGATGCGCAGAACGCTAATTTATCATTCAAGTACTGTATACTAGTAGAAGTAATTGGAATTGTCTTCCAGAAACCTTTCCAATTGTATATTGTATACCTTTTTCCCTGCATTTTTGAAAGACTCAAATGAGTGTAATGGCACACAATTAAGGGATGTGAAGGCCAACCATTTTACCATAGATGTCAGGACCACTTTTCTTTCCGAAAACCTAATGTTCCCAAGTGGAATAAGTACGGAAAAAACCAAAAAAAAAATTGGTTCTGAAGAACCTACACATTTATCAAAATTTCCGCTGCTCTTTTTCTATACTTCACTGTTGTATTTCCCTTAACAATGTAGAGATTTGGGTTGATTATGTTTTATCTAGTCTTTGAACTGGTGGTACCCAAAACTAAATAAAGAGAAAGAGACAGAGAGAGGGAGAGGGAGAATGAGGTAAAGAGATTAACAAGTGAAAACTAGAAATGGTTGGAGGATGAGGAAAAGAAAAATAACAAAACAAAAGACAAATGATGATAAAAGAAAAAAAAAAAGGAAAAGATGATGAAGGCGATGATGAAGACGACGACTTTGTGGATAATGGAGATGATGATGAAGAAGAAGAAGAATAAAAATAAGATGTGTTGATGACGAAAAAGATGACATGATGTTGGATGTCTCTGATGGGTTTGGTTGCCTGCTTGATTTACTTTTTATTCTTCTTTATACGACTTATTTTTCGTTCTGTTTTTGTTTTTTTATTTCAGTTTTTTGTTCGAATTTGAACTTTACTAATGAAGGACCTGGAAACAGATGGGTTTAGCACAAAGTGAAGAGAGGAGGCGGAGGAGAGTTTTGTAAAGGAAAAATATAAAATATAATGCAAGGACATTTTTTTTAGAATACATACATACACACACACAGACACATGCAGATATACAAAACTATTGTTTATAACAGATAGAGGCAAGAGCCAGAGCATGAGTGAAAGAACAACACTGACTGCCTTATTGTCAACCCGGTTACATGCCCAGGCGTCTTTAAGACTCTTGGCCTTTATTGTTTTGGTCGAAAGAGAGAACTAAAAAAAAGGAAACACATTTCACACTCACATACATACATACATACACACACAGTTATATACAGACTACATATACTCAATAGTAGTAGTCTTAATACATCTGATGCTGCTGCTGCTGTGGCTGCTATTGATGCTGATTGTCAATGTGCTTGTACTCGTTTACCATTCCATTCCTGATGAATTTCTATTTAAAGGTGGTGGTGGTGATGGTTGTAGTAGTTGTTGGTCTTGTCAATCTGTTGAAGGATCTTTATTATTTGCTTCAGTGCACATATAATATGTTTCCATCTCTCCTGTCCTGTCCCCAAAACTAAAATGCGGGCTTAAGAAAGGCGTTTGGTGGGCCATTGACTACTGAGTTCTGTTGTACAATATTGATGATTGTCCTGATGATGTTGTCCGTGCTGTTGATGCTGATGTTGATGTGCATAATGTTTGTTCCTTATATACTCCGTCTTCAGTTTGATGAGTTTGTATTCTTTTGATTTCTGAAATTTTCTAGAAAATGTGTGTGAGTGTGTGTATCACACACACATTCTATAAAAAAAAGTTTTAAAATTGATAAAAAAGGATTTATTTTGTGTGACATTTCTTTTTTTTTTTTCAAAGAAATAGAAAACTAAAGGAGTAATAATGTAAGGAAGTGAACAATAACTTGATGATTTTGAAGATGAAAGGCTGTATTGTCCAGCTTCGTTGTCATCTTAAGGTTTGTTAACTTTAAACATTTTTGACATTGTCGCTTCATTGTGTTATCTGGCCATTGCTAGAGGAGTAAAGTTTTTCATCGAAAAGGGTTTATTTTTATCTAAAGGACAGAAAATAATTCAGTTGCTAGGGATAATAATAATCATCATAGGGGGTCCTGGTAATGAAACAATTTTTTCAGGATTTTGTCTAACAAAAATCATGTGAATGATATTTTGTCACCGTAATTACAAAATGCCAAATAAAACACTCTTTTTCGTATTAAATTAATAACCAATGCCAATAGGAACTTTGGTTAATTGGCTCAAACTGCCTTAAACTGAAAAGTTAACTCACGGGTTCAAAGTCTTAAAGGTCATAACACTTTAATAGATTTTTTGATTGTAATCGACAAATTGTTGATTTATCTTCAATTCAAGGCAAATATTATTTTATAAATTAAAAAAAAAAACACACCATTTGTATGGTGAAAGCTTTGGTTTCATGCTGTGTTCTTGTATAAAAGGTGGGATTCGTGCACATGTAAAGGGTGAATCATTTAAAAGTTTAAATTTAAAAAAAAAAAAATGCAATAAAACAAAACCGTTTTGAAATTTTGTTAAATTAATTTTTTGCTGTGAAGTACAATTGTTCTGGTTAGAAATGGAATATTATTTCATTGATATGGCTGCCACGGCTGGCCTTACAGTTCCTCTTGGTACTTAGCGTCGATCGGCATCTAGCGGACCAATCTTCTTGTACTTTTGCGAGTATAGGTGGTCGTGTTTCGTCAATAGCATCACAAATGTTGGCTTTCGAACGCTCAATTGTCTCTGGTTTGTCGGCATAACACTTTTCATTAATAGCGTCTTACAGACAATTGTCCAACGTTCTCAAATCGCAGTTTCTTGGTGGCCAATTAACATCACCATTTCGGCTAATTATGGCAAGTTGCGCCATCCTGTTGAAAGCAAACATCGTTCACATTAATAACATGAAGTGCAGATACCCAAAATCGGTTATCATGGTGCGATAGGTGTTTCCATTGATGTCGTAACGTCTTCATTTTCAACCAGGATGCCTCCGCTCCACAAGCCGCACCAAACAGTTACTTGTAATGGGTGCTTTGACCTCACACTACCTCATTCGATCGGACCAATTTTCGTGCACTTTTTCAAGTGTATGGGGTCGTATCTCGGCAATGGCATCACAAATGTTAGCCTTCAAATGCTCAATTGTCTCTGGTTTGTCGGCATAACACTTTTCTTTAACGGCACCCCTCAGAAAATGGTGCAATGGTGTCAAATTGCAGCTTCTTGGCGGCCAATTGACATCACCATTTCGGTGACGCAATAAATCGATTGTGGCATAAGATTTGTGAAGCAAGTTGCACCGTCCTGTTGAAACTAAACATCGTTCACATTAATAACATGAAAAGCGGACACAAAAAAATCGATTATCATGGTGCGATAAGTGTCTCCATTGACCGTAATGGTTGCTGCGTCCTCATTTTCAAAGAAATAAGGGCCAACGCTCCACCAATCGTAAATCGATTCATTACGTTCAGTGGAGATAATATACTGAATTTTGTGATAGAATAGAATGACATAATTATTGTCAGATTCGAAATAACTGATGGTTCAAATTTAAACCGATAGATGGCCCACTCGGTATACATATGTAAGCAAGTTATAAAATGGAAATTAAGTTATTGTTACGAAACTGAAAAAATTTAGATACTGGTGTTTTACTTTTATTTATTTATTTATGTCTATGGATAGTAGTTCCTTACAGACTAAATTTAAATTTACAAACAATATATATAATTAACACTTAATGATTCAAGTACAATATAATTTTTCTCTTTAAAGAATAATTGCTTTCAGAAAGATCAATTAAATGATAAAAATTATTAAACTTTAGACATATTTGACGAAAAGAGTCGTTGTTGGCATAGACTGAGCGATGCTATTGTAAATTTAATAAATTAAAATTACGAGAAGGTCTAATTGAAACATTAAAATTAATTTTACGTAACAAATAATCAGAATAAACATCTCCACGTATTAAACCCAGAAGAAAAGTGACACTTAGCATTATTATTCGACTTTCGACTCGACGAACAAACGAGTTCCATCGAAGTCCTCTCAAGCAAAATAACAGAAAGCGTTTCTGTACAGATTCAATTAAGTTAACGTAAATTAGAAAATGTGGATCCCATATAATAGATCCATACTCAAGAATAGGGCGCACCAAAGATATACATATATAATTGTTTTGTTACGTAGGGATCAGTAAATTCCTTTGACCAGCGCTTTATAAATCCTAAAACACCATTAACACCATTTGCTTTGTTCACCATCATTGATATATGTTCAGAAAACGTCAGCTTATGATCTAACAAGATTCCAAGATCAGTTATATTTAAAACCTTTTCCAAGATTTTGTCTTTAAAATGATAAGAGGTATCAAGTTTAAATGAACGATGAAATGTCATATGTTTGCATTTATTAAACTTTAACTCCAACAAGTTGACTTCACACCATTGACAAAAATAATTAATATCCTTTTGAAGAGTTGATTGACCAGATATACTATCAAGCGAATTAAAAATTTTAACATCATCAGCATACATGAGTATATTAGAATGAATAATAACAGATGGCAAATCGTTTATAAATAATGTGAATAGTACTGGACCAAGATGGCTTCCCTGAGGCACTCCGGAGGGAACATCGATTACTTTAGATAGTGAATTTTACATCGTTTAACATTAAAATTATAAACAAAAATATACCAACAAACACCAGCATAAAAAAATTGTAAACAAGTAAACAAAAATATTCCAAAAAACACCAGCATAAAATGGTAAACAAGTAAACAAAAATATACCAACAAACACTACAAGAATAAATGTAAATAAAATACACAAACAACACTACAATAATAAATGGAAACAACGATGTTTACATTTACAGAAATTTCGAGAAGGTAAAGTCACGAATATTCGTCTTCATGAACATTTATCAGACTGTTTACCCTGCCATATAAAAGGCAAAGCAAAGCAGTCGACCGAGTGAGTGATTAAAAGTTGAGTCAGTCTTTTGTGAAGACGCGGTGTGTTTGAAGAGAGTAATCGTGGTTTGAAGATCTCCGTTACAAAGATCAGTTGAACAATTGTCTAGTAATTGTTACTGTTTGTGCAAAGGGTGTAAACAGAGGAAAAGAGTGAAAAGTGGCACAAAGAATTGTGCGAATAATAAGGAATTTTAATTCAAACTATACGCAGATTAATTTTTATTTTATTTGCAATTTAGGAGCCCATATTTTAAACGTTTTTAAAAGGTAAAAACGTAACATTAATATCATATAAAATTTAATCCGTAATCCATTCTAATCCATAGAAATATGCAATAATTGTCCTAATCATAACCTTATGAGTTTGGATTACAGATGATCTCTAAAAAACCAGTTCAAATGTGGTCAACATACATACATACATACATAATTGGTCATTACAACCCTTCAGCCAGGATTAGGACTTAGTATCTCACAGCACTCATGTCGTGTGTGTTAATTTTATACATGAGCGGTGGGATCTACAGTTTAAAGTCGACTACGAACGACAGACTTAAAGACTTCATGGCAGTTTCATTTATTCTCAGAGTTTTTGCCAGAAATCTGCTGAGAGGAAGTCGCCAAAGAAATATTTTTCTTTCATATTTTCGTTTTGATGTCTGACCTGGAGTTTGAACCCGGGCCTTACGTCTAATAAGCCAACACACTACCTACCAGACTACGGCGACTTGTATATGGTCAACATAGAAAAGTCAATATGCATTTCTTTATGCCTTATTTTTTTTTATTCTCGAATACAAAGATAACTTCAAGTTATTTGCTGGCAACATAGTTGCAGTATTAAATGAAACAAATCATAAAACGATTGCTCTTTGCAACATAACATTGCAGACAGAATTGTCATCAATTACAAAAATCTCTTATAAAAACTGAATGCGAGACATCCATTTCGACTCACTTAATTGCACACAACAATTTTTCCTCGAACATTCGAGCCATTCCATGATAGCATCGCATATGTATGCAGATGTCATGTTGCATATAAAATAAATGATTAACATGGAACAAATTCATCAACATGTGATAAGTTGGTAAGTGGTAGAGCAACTAAAATATTCACACACAGCATGTAATGGACAATTTCATGAAAGTAATTAAAAAAAAAAACAATAACAACAACAAATACATTTTCTAGTAAATGCAAATGGAAAACTGCAACAAAAACAACAACAGCAACAACAACAACAACTATCCTCTCTATTCGACAACACTTTTTTAATGTGCCACAAAATGAATACAAAATTTATTGAAGCATCATAAAATTGGCCAAAAATATGTCAACACTGTGGCGACATCATTGTTTAAGTGCATCTCTTCTATTCCTTTTTCCTTCTCTTCTCTTCATGTGACAGTACTTGGTATCTGCAATACTATATTCATACATTGTTTGTATGAAAAAGAAAAACGAAAAATGAAAAACAAACATACATCCATCCATACATTAAAATATTCATATGAATGTATGAATATCTATCGTTCATCCATACATACATCCTCTTATAAGCCTGTGTGTGTATAGTTTTTCTTGTACTTGATTTCTATTTTGAAAAGTACAAGAGTTTTATACAATCGACTAAAAATTTTTCATTATTCATCTTCAGATAAAATTCTATAAGAAGAGGAAGAAAAATGAAAAAAAAGAAAAAAAAAGCAAAGCAAAGAAAGTATGTTGGATGGATAGATGTTCACTTCAATGTAAGTTGGCATGTTTGTTAAGGATTCAGAGCCTTAACTGATTGATTTCTTTTGTTAATTACATCGAAATCAAAATAAAAAATATAATTAATTGAAAATTTTCGATTTTCGATACAATTTAAATAAAATTGTTACAGTCTAAGTTCAGATTCTCTACAGACTGCAGTTTAATGTTCAAATCAAAAAGGGTCGTATGAAACCAATGACTCTAGTTATCAATGAATCTCAATCTCCAACAGAATAAAGAAACTCGAGGAACGTTTTAACACGACAATCAAACGTATTCCTTATACAGTGCACGCGCGCTAATGTGAACTAATTAAAACTGGCGTTGTTCACTTTTGCGAATTGTTCACATTTCCGAATACCGAAAATTTTAAGAGAATTTTACCATATTTTAAACAAAAATCATTATTTATGATTTTTTTATAATTTAAATTTATAATTTAATCTTCACAAACTCTCTTCACAGTATCTAACGTTTCAAATTAAAAAAAATTCTGTTCAAATTATAGGGCTTTTTACATTTTTTCATCTTTTAGAGTAGCCAATGAACGAAAAAACTGTTCACATTAAGCGGTGTTCACATAATGCGGTGTTCACATTAGCGCGCGTGCACTGTAGTTTTTACAAGTCACATACTGTGATTAAACAAAATTGGCGAGCATTTTATAATAATCCATGGAATCTGTATTGTTTCTCTACTCTGATAATTCCTTTCTCTTTAAATCTTTGGGAATAGCTATCAGGAAATCACTACCCCTTATAGTGATATAAAAATATAATATATAAAACGTGCATATCACAAAGGTCTAACAGCGCCACATCTTAACCGTTTCATGCCCGTTGCTGCCTATAGGCAACATTGTACATATTTGCTCATAAATCCCGTTATTTTAAATTTTTGTAAAAAATTTCTTTTTTGTAAACAATCTTGATAGAAAACGCGTATTCTAAAAAAAAATTAATGAGTTAACACTACAGGTGTTCAGTTAATCGGTATTTGAATTTGCGTAGGCACGTGCCAATGCCAAATTGAAAAAATATAAAATTTTCAAACTTAAAAAATAACGTTAAATTTTTGAATTTTTTTCATAAAAAGTGTATGAATAATTAAAAAGCAGGTAAGAGAAAAATTATAAACAAAAAAAGTGGAAAATATGTTTTTATTTTTATTCCAGTATTTTTTTAAACTCAATGTTGCCTATAGGCAACATTGGTCCATAATGTATAAAATTTACATTAAACTTTTTCTGCATTAGGTATGCGTCCAAAAGGATTGTCTCAAAGAGAAATGCAAAGAATTGTGGAATTTGACTGGAAGGAGTCTGATGATGATGATGATGGTGACAGCGGGGAAGAAGAAAATACTTAGCTGATTCACCAAAAGCCGTACGTTTTGATGACAAAAGTCATTGGATAGAATGGGAGCAAAAGGCCGATGTAGACTACGCAAAACCGGAATTCCAAGATCCAAATGTACTAAGTGTAAAGTACATTTGTGCTCAAGTCCACAAAAAAACTGTTTTCTTTTATATCACAAGAAATTAGAATGAAAAAATTTTAAAATTACGAATATATAAAAATAAGTCTTTCATTAAAAATGTTCCACTACTGCCCAATGTTGCCTGTAGGCAACATTTTATAACTGTAAAACCAGAATACGTAGGACTCTGAATTTAATATCACTTCATATTTATGCCATGACTAACAAACACATGTCCTTAGAAAAATTTTAGCTCTGGCCGAAAAAATTCGGGCATGAAAGGGTTAAAAAAGAATATGACTCACTTCTCCCAGTTCAATACACTTTAACAGAGGATTTTCTTATTAGGCAACACCGATTGGCAACCCTAACATTCCAGAATATGCTACAGTAGGCCAATCAAAATATACAAAATAGTAAGAACATTAAGAAATACTTTGTGATACCTTTGCGTTCCTTAAAAAGTGAACAAGAATTAAAGATATAAGGTAACGCCATCCAATATAAAGTTATACATAAAGTCATACATTGCGTTGTCTGTCTAAAGGGCCAATCAACAAACCGGTATTATGACTTTCTGCCAAGCCCATCTATTTAATACCTATAAACCCAACAACGAGCAGTATAGATTGATGATTTCCAATTTCTTTTGAGTTGAAATGGATGATCTGAACATAAACACCATGTGGCTTAAACCGTACAGAGCTCATTTCTCATTTCACACGGAGGTGAAGTGGTCACGAGATTATACAATTTGACTTTTTGTAGGATTTTCTTAGGTCGTAGGTGTATGCGAATACGCCTCATATCACAGCGGTCCTTAAAGCCAATACAACCCATGCCATAGGTCAAATTCAGCCTAATCTATGCGCAAGAGTCATGGAAAATCGGTCATTATAATAAGTAGTCACCTTTGTCCAGTGAATAGTGTGTTAGGTTATTAGACGTGAGGCCACGGTTCAAATTCCAGGTCAAACATCTCCAACAAAACGAAATATCAAAAAAAATTTCTTCGGTGGCTTCCTTTCAGCAGATTTCTGGCAAAAACTCTGAGAGTAAATAAAATTGCCATGAAATGTTTTTCAAAAATCTGTCGTTTCGGATTCGACGTTAATTTATAATTCCAGCCACTCATGTATAAAATTAATACACAAAAACAGTGCTGTGAGAAACTAGGTCGTAATCATGACTGAAGGGCTGTAATGACCAATTACGTACATACATATGTATGTTTGCAATGATTGCAGTTTGATGTTCAAATACAAAGCGAGAGAACGACTGTGCTCGTTGATTGAATTTGGAGCAGTTATCAAATGACCCTAATTTTCATCGAAAAATCATATTTAGCGATGAGATCAATTTTTGTACGATTGGATAGATGACCAAAGAAAACTGTCCAATATGAGATCCAAAAGCGTCCAAGGAATTACTAAAAAGTCACTTTTAGGTGTGGGTTTTGGATTGGCAGCTTCACCGATCCATATGTATTGAAAAAGACCTCAGTCAGACAATCGCTGACAACGGCGTGCAGAATAAGTCGGTGATTATCAACTTATTTTGAGTTGAATTGGATAATCAGAACACCAACGACATGCGGTTTCAACAGGACATAGCTCATGCCATATTAGATATTCTTCTCGAGCGATTTGAGGGCATTTTCACCTCACGTGGAGTTAACCTGTCCACGAGATCATGCACACAACGGTCCTCAAAGCAACACAACCTACGCCATCGGTCAAATTCAGCCTGTTTTATGCGCCAGCGTCATGGCAAATCGGCAATTATAATATATATAATATAATTTTCCTTGGCTTGTAGTCACCTTAGTCTACTGGGTAGTGTGCTGGCTTCTTTGACGTGAGGCCACTGTTCAAACCCCAGATGAGACATCTCCAACAAAACGAAATCTGAAAAAATATATCTTCGGCGACTTCCTCTCAGCAGGATTCTGGCAAAAACTCTGAGAGTAAATAAAATTGTCGACTTTAAACTGTAGTTTCCGCCACACATGAATAAAATTAACACACACAACATAAGTCGTAATCCTGACTGAAGGGTTGTAATGACCCATTATGTACATATGTTATGTACGTAAATAGGTATTTTTCTTTGACTGCGGCTCACAGATATGACCTGTATAGCGGGCGTTTACTGGGTAACTCGACTCGTGCTAATGCAAGAGTACTAGGTCTTCCATATCATGCCTATTTTGAAGGTCGATCTGATGTGGAAGGTTACCTAAATAGGCATTGTATAAACAGCTTTGTCGACCTGACAATTGTGGGGTTTCATAAAAACCTTGTCGATAAGTTTTAGGACAATATCGTCATTTTTGATAGCAGTAAGTAACACAGTCGTATCACTTGGAACACAAATATAATTAAAGATTTATTTTCACTCTTTTCCCGCCCGTTTGTATACTTTTCTGGACAAAGTTTTTATTGTTATTGAGTATACCGCCAAGTTCTAAATCCTAAATTATCAATTTAAACCAATATGAATACAGAACGACAGAAGGACTGTCCCTAACAATTTGAACTCGCCGTGGTTAATAGATAGTCTGTGGGCTTATTAAACTACCTAGAACCTGTGATTCAAAAACTGTCCTTAGACATCTTGAGCACAACGAATTATAAAAAAGATTTCTTCCAGAGTCGCGCCATTCATGGATAAAATTAACACACATAACATGGGTGGTGTAAAAAGCTAGATTGTAATCCTGACGAAAGATTAAATTAAAGTGCCCACTTAAGTAAAAGAACAATGATCTTAATGACAAGTGAAATAAAATTTTTGTTTACAACAATTTTCTGAACTACACTTTTCGTTATCTCATCAAAACACTCCTTTAAATCACTGAATGTTTTCATATTAGTTGTGATGTGATTATGCGTGTTCAAATGCAAATTGTCAGTGTCGCTGTCACATCAAATTTTGTTGCATATAGAAAATATATGAAAAAAAAAAACAACAAACAAGAAAACAAACAAATCCTATACGCGAGAGAATGTTCTTCGAAGTTCGAATGGATGTGTGTGAATGTGCGTGTGTGTGTGTGTATAGCTTTCATATCTTACGGTAGAGTGAAGACAACAAGTGCAACCAGCCATCACTAGCAAAAGCAATATTAAGATGATGTCTTCGTTGTCGCTTGTCGTGGTGCAAGAATGTGGCGGCAGCATTATCAAGTGATGCAGGCAACAAGGCGACAGATATCATTCAATCAACATTGTTGTTGTTTGTTTTTTTTTTTCTCTCTCGTATTTCTTTAAACAAACTAATTTGATGTGAATTAAATTCATATCGTTTTTAAGTGGCACTGCCTTTGTCGAGAGAGAGAGAGAGAGGAAGTAAAGTTTACAGGATTTAAATGAAAGGTCAATGGAGAGTTTTTGTTTTAAAATCCCAGCAAATAGACTCCGAATTCAATAGAATACATCCAATCGAAGCTCTGGATCCGCTTGCAACATATGTATTGTTACGAAAATGGAAATGGTGTTGTTAAAATAATAAGCAAAAGCTCCAAAAACAACACAATGGACTTGAACATGTATAAAATGATAAACAAAAGCTCCAAAAACAAAACAATGCAGTTGTTCACGTGATCAACGAATGAGTAAGCATATAGCAACAAAAACAACAGGGCTTGTTTACAAGATCGATGAATAAACAAAAAAATATAGCAACAACGTCCGTGTATAAAAAATATAACGGAAAGACAAACAAACAAAACAACAACAACTCTGCCTGGACGAAAGTAAACAAGATACATGAACAACAAAAATGGAAACAAGTTGTTTACATTTTTGGATTGTTCCCGAAGGTCGTCATCATCCTTCAAGGGCATTCATCACACTGTTAATCGAGTGATATAAAAGGCAAGATAAAGCGAGCAACGATGATTCAGTTTAAATTCAGTCAGTCGTGTATGAAGACACGTTATTCTCGGAGTTCGAGTTAAGTTAGTCGTGTGACGACGTCGTGTTGAATTGAGTGAGAATTCAACCAGTGGTGTGTGAAGATACGAGATCGAGTTATAATCCAGTCAGACTTGTGTGCAGACAAGTTGCGTGAAGAAAACAGTTGTTAGTGTGGTGCTTACAAAAAAAGGTTGTGAGCAAAGAAGAATAACTAACAAGTGTTGTTGTTGCTTATAAAAAAGGTTATAAGCAGAGAAATATCACGAACAAGCACATATTGTGGAAATTGTCATTGTATGCGTAGAATAAGTTCGAACAGTGGCACGAAAGTTGTGCAGAAAATAAAGAATTAATTAAAAAATAAACACAGATTTATTTTTATTTTATTTGCAATCTACGAACTCATATTTTTAACGTTTTTAAAAGGTAAAAACGTAACAGTATGTAAATATTATCCTAACTCTTAGTCAATGCTTAATTTGTGTTGTATTAAGTATTTCATTAAGATTGGGTCAGAAGTGGGATTGTGGTCGTACGGCACACACATCCATAGAAATTAAATTTGAATGTCAAAGTGACAGGCCTACAAAAACTAGGTCACTATACTACGGTATCCTAGTGGTATAAAGAGCTAGGAATCAACAATCAAGATTCCCCACCACTACACTACAGACTGGCAGCCTGCTGCTACAGCAGACCAATCACCTGCTTAGCTGGAACAACAAACATTTAATCTATCTATCTATCTATCTATAGAAAGTCAGAAATGTTTTGTGGAAGCCATATGCTCCCAAGAGGGGTTCTGCAAAAAAATACTACGTTATCATTAAACATCAAACGGTTTCGTTACCAACTTGGCACCTTTCAATGTTGCTAGGCTCTGTGTGTTCAACAGAACATTAACACAAATTGAGCGTCACTAGACTTAATGCACAGTGGATTCAGGCTTCTTATTAATCTGGCTCAATTGAATTTAATGAACCTTTTAAGTTGCTTGTGACGTCATTGAAACTCTAATAGGTCTGAGGGAGGTTGACGCTGATAAAACTTGATGCACTCAACCGAAGTTGTTGTACTCTAGTAGGTAGTGTGTTGGCTTATTAGACATGAGGCCACATTTCAAACCCCAGGTCTCCCACAAAACGAAATATGAAGAAAAATATTTCTTCGGCGACTTCCTCTCAGCAGGTTTCCGGCAAAAACTCTAAGAGCCCTCACTATTGACTAATCTGATGAATATGATACTCATGGATTTTCTACGGAAAGAATAAATTGTGTCGACCATACTTGGAATGTTTGGTGTCTTGATGTTTTAAACCATTCACATAATGTCAATCGACACTTTGAATACCACATTGGATTGGACAGTGCTGATGTCTCATAATACTTGGGCTTAAAGTACAGCATCGTAACAATAACAAAATAACTTCATTAGTATAAACTCCAAGTGGGCTGTGGGATATTTCGTGTTTCTACTCTAGTATTCCGATTAAGTATGGAATAAAATAGCCACTACGGGTCTGGTTTCAATGACTGCTTCGGAGGAGGTATGACTCTTTGAGCTGAGAAATTTGTTCTCAGGAATTGTTTCTGGTTTATTCTTATAAGCCCCATATTTTACAAAACCTTCAGAAAAAAAAATTTCACGACATAAAATCGCATTATTTTTGTGGCCAGTAGGCATCAGAATTTCTTGAGATAAATCGATTGTTAAATGCGAAATGTAGAAATTTGTGCCGTCTTGCTGAAATCACATAACGTTCGGATCAGAGATCAGCAACGAGTATTCAAAACGATGAGTAGATTCGAGTCATACTTATTATTTCTGATACTTATACGCATTCATACTTATTTTAATATCATACTCATTCTACTCATACTCAAAGTTGGAAGTACTCGTCGTATTCATACTTAACAATACGCATGATGTTATTGACTTCGACTCGTCTCTACTTAACATTTACACGAAGCACAAAATAAGTATGATTCGCGTACGAACACTACTATACTCACAAGAAGCTTGTGTGTATGCTTTGCTTGTTGTCTTTGTCTTTCCTTTCTTCTTTGTTTGTATATGCAACAATAACTTCTACTGTAAATTTTGATGAATGATTCGAGCCACTCGAATCACTTATAAGTATTATAAGTATTTTTCTAAATTTATGAAACAGAATGAGTAGGCGTATGAATCAAACACATTTCGAATGTTGTGAGTTTGATATCAACGTTGTACTCATACTCATTGTAACCTATACTTATAAATCAATGCCGTAGCGAGTACGAATGAATCAGAGTAGTTGAATTTCAATTCTGTTGATTCACTCATACTCAAAATTGCATGAGTGCTTATGAGTAGCGGAAAAACGATTCATTGCTGATCTCTGGTTCGGATGCATGTCGTCCAGTTGAGCTAGCTCTTGTGATAAGTAGCAAGATTAAACCTCGCCGTCTAACCAATATCTTCACCAAATAGTTACTAGTTGGAGGTACATTTGTTTCTCATGAATTACATGAAAATTTTTGAGATCCAAATTTCGCAACTAAATTTAAGTTGTATATTCACTAAGCCATTCTGGTGGAAATTCATCTAAGAAGATGACTTTTTTTTTCGAAAAATCAGCATTGACTTCACTTTACTTCATTAACCATTGAATGGGCTTCCGGTGGATTCCATTGTTGGCTGGTTTGAGCTCCTGAGCATTGATATTTCTAGGTTTTTGGCTACACATTATTCTACATCAACAATGTTGTCAAAGGACCGATCGGTAGATTGGCGCATAGCCAACTCAGTTTCCACATAACCGACCCAGTTCCTTAAAATTTTTAGACCACTCTGTGAATAGTAAGTAGACTCATTAGGAAGACTTTATCGTCTCGAACTTTGACCGTTGATAACACACATAATTGGTCATTACAACCCTTCTGTCAGTATTACGACCTAGCTTCTCGCACCACTTATGTTGTGTGCGTTAATTTTATACATGAGTGGCGGGACCTACAGTTTAAAGTCGACTCCGAACGACGGATTTTTTGAGAAGCTTTTCATGGCAATTTTATTTACTCTCAGAGTTTTTGCCAGAAATCTGCTGAGAGGAAGTCGCCGAAGAAATATTTTCATATTTTCGTTTTGATGTCTGACCTGGGATTCGAACTCGGGCCTTCAGTCTAATAAGCCAACACACTACCTACTAGACTACGGCGACTTCTTGATAACAGCCTTATTGAAGCTAAATCTGTCAAGTTAGTTGTCATTTATACAGTCTGCTGAACCAGATCACCGTGTATAACTATAGACAATGATGTGTGTTCGTTGAATGGGCTCTAGAGCAGTTAGCAACGGATTTTATATTTATCGGAAGATGATCTTCAGTGATGAAACTCATTTCTGGATAATCGGGTACGTGAAAAAAAAAATTGTTGAATTTGGGGTGATACTAACCACGAACGTGTGATACATCCTGAAAAAGTTATTTTTTGTTGTGGATTTTGGGCAGGTAGCGTCATTGGTTTATACTTCCGTGAGAACTACATTGGCCAGGCCATTAATGTCAACAACGACGAGCACAATAGTTCAAAGCTTATGAACTTCTTTTGGACTAACTTGGATGATCACCAAGCGCTACGTACCGCACAGCTTATGTCACATTGAATATTCCATTCGAGCGATTTGAGAACATGGCCATCTTACGTGGAGGTGGTAGGTCTTCAAAACAAATAAAAAAATTTCGATGATATCTCGCAAACGTTTTGTTTCATTTAAATATGAAAAGAGAAAGTTTTTAATCAAAAATCCTGTATGCTGAGTTTAAATCATGAATTTATGTTTCAGTCTCTTAAAGAGTTACATTTACATCTCACATTAAACATATGATATGTTCGTTCATATTGTAATATTTTGATTGACAATACATGTATATTTTATTTAATCATCAATCTTATTTAATCAGGATTAAAAATATAATTTTTTATTTATTCTTGATATTCTTTATATATTATATCCTGTGTGTACTAAAGAGAATATAATATTGAAGGCAACCTTTCACATTTTATTCCTCGGTCCATGCCATTATTATTGGACATATTTTTTCAACTCAATCAACAACTCATTCAATCATAAAGGAAAATATTTTTTTTTTTTTATTTTTTTATTTTCTCATAACAGTGTCCACATGTCGAGAGGAGTGAAAATAGTGAAAAAAAAAGGAATAAAATATGAAAGAATAAAATATTTTTCTCATTTTTTTTTTTTATTTGTGAATGTCACATAACTACCCAAAGGATTTTCAATCGAATCTGTCAAATAGTAAAATATCAGACTTCAATCAAATCATACAGATGAACTAAAACACATTTATGGTATATACAGTATTGGCCAAAACTAAAACACCCCCTCAGTACATTTTTTTTAAATGATAATTTTTTAAAGAAAACAAAGCTATTAAAATTTTATTTTTATTTTTTTTTTATTTATTTATATCCTTATTATTGAAAAACACAAACTTAAAGAATTCAGAATTTTTTAAAAAAAAAAGTTAGAAATCAAAAAACATTTTAAGTCGCAAATATAAGCGGACAAAACTAAAGCACCCCCAATTAAGGTGCACAAAAAACTATTGAAATCAATATTTCGTTGCGAATCCTTTATTCTGAATGACACACGCACATCTTTTAGGCATAGGGGACATTAAATTATTAATTATTTCAGGAGATATTGCTTCCCAGGCTATTTTTGCGGTTTCAAATAAATCTTCTTTGATTTTGCAATTTTGTGGGTTGATTTTTAAGTTAATGATTGGATTGGAGAGCTGGCTTATCAAGGCATCAATTGAGTGCAAAATATTCGATCAACAGATCAATTATTTCTAGGCTAATTTAAAAGTTTTTACAGACTGGTCGCACATCTCCTACTTCCTCTGGAGGAAGGTCACGTAAACCTTGCGACATGAAAACCCCTTAATTAAAAGGACAATCCAAAATGATCCTACAGCATCTTCTAGTCACGTATGAAACCGCTTAGATTTAAAAATAACCGGTAGAACGATTCCCAGAAGGGCGGTAGAGGCCGGATTATTCAGTCGACGACCAGCAAAAAACCTTTGATATCGCCAAACTTGAATTCGTCAAGACCTATCTCAACTGGAGTGTCCAAAAATGGATGAATGTGCTGTTTTCTGACGAATCTAAGTTTAAATTAAAGGATTCAGATGGCATAAGGCATCCAGAGGCAGGCCAAACGGACAACGGTTCAATCCTAAATGTACTGAGGGGGTGCTTTAGTTTTTGCCAATACTGTATATGTACAGCGTGGCAAGGAGGTGTAGAAATAACTTGGACACAATAAACAAAACCTATTGGATGTGGGAAAGAAAAATTTCTATTTTTTTTTTTTTTTCAATTTAAACTGATATTTTCCCAATTTTTATTTGTTTTTTTTTTTTTTTTTGAGGCAGAGATTTAGACAAACTTTTATAAAATTTTAGAAAAGAAAAGTCAACTTTGATGTTCGGATACATATTATCTAAAAGCCACAGTTGCCATGGGCCATTACTTGCTCAAATTCTAAATTTGATCAAAATTAAGAATTTTTTAAAATGAAAAATCATATGAAAATCTCAACTATAGACGATTGAAGGCTTTAGAGACATACATGCATACGTAATTGGTCATTACAACCCTTTAGTCAGATTACAACCTAGCTTCTCACACCACTGATCTTATGTGTTAATTTTATACATGAGAGGCGGGACCTACAGTTTAAAGTCGATTCCGAACGAAAGATTTTTGAGAAACTTTTCATGGCAATTTTATTTACTCTCAGAGTTTTTGGTAGAAATCTGCTAGGAAGACGTCGAAGAAATATTTTTTCACATTTTCGTTTTGATGTCTAACCTGGGGTTTGAACCGAGGCTTCACATCTAATAAGCCAACATACTGCCTACTAGACCACGCCGACCTCCAGGCTTTAGAGACAGTCTACGTTAATGGAAGAGGAGAGAATGCCTAGCGTCTAGAGTGTTTGACAACATTCAGGTTCGATGTCGGTAGAAGGCAAAAAATATCAGTCATGGTTTTCGATTTCGATTTCAAATATTCGATTAAATACTTATCCAAATAAACTATGCTGGAAGCCTTCAGTTATCCAGCGATGATAACAGCAACATAAAAGGAAACTTAGACCATTTCCTTTAAGGTCTTTGAGCAAAAAAAAAAAACATCCATTAAAAAAAATATACTGCATATGGTAAAATTTAAAAACTTTGGTTTTGAGTTAAAATATTTGTTTTATAGATATGTCTCTTGCTACTAAGTGCCCACAAAGATCTTAAAGGAAATGGACTAAGTTTTCTTTTGAGGAAAAATAAAAAAACTCCATTTCGAAAAAAAATGGGGAAAATGAAAATGGTACATGTGCCAAATATTGAAAAATCTAATTCTTAAGATAAAAAATAATTTTTTTGATAGATATCCTACTCGCATCCCATTAAGCGATTATGAAGGCCTTAAAGGAAATTTTATAAGCTTTCTTTTAAGCAAAAAAAAAAAGGGCCCAAATTGAAAAAAAAATTAATTTAAAAAAAAATAAAAAAAAAATTTTTTTTAAATTAAAAAAATTATTTTTGGAAAGATTGAAGAAATAGCTATCTAAATTTTTACTAGGACCAATAGGTGAAAAGATACACACATTCAAAAAAAACCCTGTATGACCAAAATGTCCAACTTTGACCCCCTCTAACTCCGGCAGTTCTGGACTGATAGAGCTGAAAATTTGTGTCTGGCCAACTATCGAATAGTGCTAACTTTGGTGCAAATTTCATCCAAATCTGAAGACATCGATTTTAAAAATTGGGTCACTTGACACGAAATTGCCCATATATAAAATTCACACACACGGCATAAGTGGTGTGAGAAGCTAGGTCGTAATCCTGACTGAAAGATTGTAAAAACCAATTATGTGTGTATATGAGAGTGTGTATTAAAGCGACAAAAATTACCAAGCATACCTCCCTACGTCGGTGAAAGGTCGGTGGAATTTTGCAGTAACTTCAATCGTTCCTTAGAATTAAAGTTAATGCTTCTTATACTATGTTCAGACATGCACTTTTATTAAATCAATATTCGGTTTATTGAGAACAATATTTTTAGCGTTCAGACATATAATATACGAAAATTTGTTTGACAGCTGGTAAACAAAACAGCTGATTGCTTCAACAACATTGCTTTTAATTTAATCGCGAAAATTAGTGCTTATTAGTAATTATTTTTAGAAAAAATGGAAAACAATTTAACATTTAAAAAGGTATTGCTAATGATTAACCGAAACGCCGAGCTGTTGCGGTTAATAGGGACTACTTTTGACTCCAAAGTGGCTTTTCTCAGAAGGATGAGAAAGAAAAATTTGATATGAAACTCAAAATAAAATACAAACCTTTCTGCTGACCTTCCATTTTTTGTTTGTCGTTGTTTACATTTGAGTTGTCAAATATTAATAGAAAGCGTTCGGAAAAATGTAATCTGCTCACTGAACGTACTTATGACAGTGTTGTATTTAAAGTTTTTATCAATATTATAACAATTTTTGAATTTATTGAAATTTTATATGAAATATTGAAATCAATAATGCCGTTTATTGCGATTTACGCAATAAAGGTGCATGTCTGAACCCTGTATTACGTGATACTACTTGAATGTTTACAAATTTTTAATTTCAAAGTTCAGTTTAGAACTTTATCCTTAAATCTATGAATTTTTAATCACATTTAGAACAATAATAACAGTATTATTTTCTGTAATTTCCTTAAATGTTTCTACAAAAAGGTATTTTTAAAACCTTGTGACAAAAATATAACATTTTTTCATCACTTCGCAGAAATAACTTTTTCTCCACCCCATTATATTCTTTTACATATTTTCTCGTTTATGAGTGATGGCATAGTGGGGTTTCTACTGCAACAACAACAGCACAATTTAAATTATTTGTAAAAATTACTAAAGAATGACAAAAACTGTATAAAAGATGATAAGGAAGCAACCCCGTAGGATTTATAAAAAAAAAAAATAAAAAAACGAATACATACTAGAGAATCGATGTTGAGTTGGATAATAGCACGAGTACCTCCTTCGTGTTGGTATGGTTTAATGAACAAGGATTGAAAAGAAACACAACGTTTGTATGTGTAACATAATATAAAATGACCAGGAAGAGTAAAAAAAAGGGTTTTATTTATGGACATCCGTCTGTATGGATGTGTGAACGAATGTTATACACTTGTATTGTAGAAAAAAAAAATGATTTTTAGACGATGGTCACAGACGACACATCAGCTAAATGTCAAGAGTGATTTGTGTGGCAGACAGGGACAGCTTTTTTAATTATTTTCAATAAGAACTTAACAAATATTGATTTGTTCAAAAAGAGTTAAAAAAAAAAACGAATTAGAAAAAGAGTAAAATTGAGAAAACTTTATATCTGATTATAGTTTCGAAATTGTAAATTATATTCTATTTATTAAGAGTGTAATGACTAAGATAATACATATGATCTAATGTAGTGAAACATGGACTTTGATAGCGAGTGAATTCAAGAACTTCATAGACTATGTAGACTACTGAAAGACGCATACGGTATTATTAGCCAGGTTTCGTATTATGCAAAGGATAACAAAATTAAAAACGTTATAAACGGAGAGAGAGAGAGTTTTAAGTGTCATTCATTTTTTGTGGATATGGCAACTCTGAAATTTGACAGCTGTTACCCACGTTCATTACATACATACATACACAATTGGTTCTTTACAACCTTTCAGGCAGGATTACTACCTAGCTTCTCACACCACTTATGTTGTGTGTGTTATTTTTATACATGAGTGGTGGGACCTACGGTTTAAAGTCGACTCCGAACGACGGATTTTTTCCATATTTCATTTTGTTGGGGATATCTGACTTGGGGTTTGGACCGTGGCCTCACGTCTAATAAGCCAACACGCTACCTACTAAACTACGGCGACTTCATTTATTTTTTTTTTTTTATTTATTTATTTATTTGCCTATGGAAATTCACCTTGCAGGCAATTAAGTTACATTACAATATTAAAATACTAAAAAAAACTAAGAATTTAAATATTTAATTACATTATTTTTTATAACATTATTTGATAATGAAAAATCAATTATCATATACAATTTATTAAATTCAGAACACATTCTCCTTATTGGATCAGCACCAGCATAGTTGGATCTAAAAAATTGAATTGATAATGGGGAAAAATGACGTGACAGACGTTGAGGAACATTAAATGAGATGTTATGAATTAAAAAACTGGAGCCAATATCACCAGTAATTATATTGAATATGAACGAGATATTTAACATAGTTCTGCGGCTTTTAAGTGTCGGAAGTTTGATTAATGCAAGTCTGGCAGAATAAGATGGTAAACTTGTGGGATTAAAATTCAGTCCTCGGAGACAAAACAACAGAAATTGCTTTTGTACAGATTCGATGACGTCGGAATATTTTTTATATAGAGGATCCCATATTATGGATCCATACTCGAGTATAGGCCTTACAAGAGATGTGTAGAGCGACTTAGTAACATAAGGATCGTTAAATTCTTTTGCCCACCGTTTTATAAAAACAAGTACACTCCTAGCTTTATTTACTGTCATAGCTATGTGCGGAATAAAATTTAGTTTCGGATCGAGTAGAACTCCTAGATCCAGGAAGTTATCTACAAGCTCAAGCCCATATCCATCAAATGCATAGTTTGCAGGAATCGGATTCTTTCTTACAAATCTCATGTATTTACATTTTTTGAGATTAAGCTGCATTAAATTTAAATTACACCATAAATGAAACGAATTTAGGTCTTTTTGAAGAAGTTTTTGATCGGAAATTTGGCGATAACTTAGGAAAATTTTTACGTCATCAGCGTACATTAGGATGTTGGAATAGTAAATAATATCAGGTAAGTCGTTAATAAACAATGAAAACAGAAGCGGTCCAAGATGACTACCCTGTGGTACACCAGAAAGGACTTCAATACTTCTGGAGCTGCAGTTTTTAAAAAGTACGGTTTGTTTTCTGTTGGTTAAATATGAGTAAATCCATTTTAAACTAAGATCAGTAAAACCCATTAAAAAAAGTTTCCTCCTCAAAAGTACATGATTGACTTTATCAAAAGCCTTGCTGAAATCCGTGTAGATAACGTCTGTTTGTTGTTGATGAAAAAATCCTCGATAAACAACTGTTGAAAGATGAAGCAGGTTTGTTGTTGTAGAACACTTCTTTCTGAAACCGTGCTGATAAGGAGATAGCAAGGTAGAAACTTGATAACATAAATCATCAGTAATCATTTTTTCAAATAATTTTGGAATTATGCTCAGTTTTGCAATACGTTAATTCCAATTACAGTAGGACCTTGATTATCCGTGATTCGATTATCCGGCAACATCAATTATCCGGGATGGAAAAAGAAAATTTTTTGCATCGACTTAATTTTATTTTGGATCCACTTAAATTTTTCTGCATCGTTTAACCGTGATTACCTCTATTATCCGTGATTATAAGAAAAAATTTGTTTCTATTATTTTGGACAAACAAGCGAAAAAGGGGAATTCTCTCTTTAGTACATGAAATCCTTATCTACTGTTCCCTGTTTTCTGACAAAATTATTATTTTTTTTTATATTTTTGAAACATGTATGTATATAAATATGTGAGAAGCTAGGTCGAAATCCTGACTGAAGGGTTGTAATGACCAATTAAGTAAGTAAGTAAGTATGTATATAAAATCCTTGAATTATTTAGTTTTTATATAAATATGTATGTATATATTCATTTATTAATTAATAAAAATATCTATTAAAAAAACTAGCCAAAAATGGTACTCAATTAACCGGGAAAATCGATTATATAGAATGCTTCCGGTCCCGACCATCACGGAAAATCGAGGTCCCACTGTATTAAAAATTGGGCGCTTATATTTGTGAAACGCGTTCTAAATGTGAAAACTTGGGAAATTATGCTGAGACCGCATGAAAGCTACAAAGAAGTTTCTTTCGAGAAAGTGTACCTAAAGTCTCAACCATTCGAAGAGTGCTCAAAAAATTTGAAGAAACTAGATGATTGTGGACTGTAAGATTCCCGTGCATAAACGTATTGGTTGGTCCCTTGAAATCGTTGTTGCTGCCAACATGAGTGTCGCCGAAAATCAGAAACTTTAAATTTCCTGAAGCTTTATGCACTGTATTCGGCTTACTTAGGAGCTCAAATCAGTAGACTATAAAAAGCGCCGGAAATCCGTTCAAACGCTGAACTGGAGAAATGTGTAATCATAACAATTTTTCTAAATCTCCGATTAACAGCATTTTCATCTGTCGAATTGTAGGGGCTTAGAAAATCTTCATGAGAAACACAGCGAGAAACCATCTGGTGCAAATTTTGATCAGGCGGCATGATTAGGCCTTACATAACATACATACATACGTAATTGATCATTACAACCCTTCAGCCAGTATTACAATGTAGCTTCTCACACCACTAATGTTGTGTGTGTTGATTTTATACGTGAGTGGCGGGACCTGCAGTTTAAAGTTGATTCCGAATGGCAATTTTAATTATTTTTAGTTTTTGTCAGAAATCTGCTAAGAGTAAGAAGGAATATTTTTTCATAAATCATTTTGATCGATATGTCTGACCTGGAGTTTGAACTATACTTCTACCGCTAATAACAAAGCACACTACCTACTAGACTATGGCGACTTCAATTAATTGATGATAGACCTTACTATGAAGGGCAAAAGATAAGATGTTCTTATGGCTCAACATTCCGCAATGGTTTCGTAGCTGCGTATTAACTCAAGAAGTTCTGTCGTCAACTGGCCATTACGATCTTGGAATTTAATGCCGGGCGTTATTCCGGGCGCTATGTTAAAAAAAAATTAAGAAGATCACAACTAATCTTCCGAAGTGTGAATCAAGTCACCATGCCAATGAGTGCCAAGGTTGTCTACTGACAGACATATTGATCATTTCTGAAAGTATAAGTTCGAATCCAGTGACGCAGCTTTAACAGATTGTGTATTTGCAGCAACAAATTCTAGGCACCTTGAAAAATTGCTGAGTTGTTGTTTATTTTAAAACATATCGAAATTTTTTTGTGTTCCTAACTCGTGTGGAACATTTATGTACATTCAGCTTCTACTTGCTTAAGTAAATCTAGTAGTTCTTGTGTATTATTAAGCTCTTGGGCAATTGCAAACGGATGTACTGAAACTCTAAACGGTTGTTAAAGTAGTAGGCTAGGTTTCACGCTTTTGATTTCTTGACTTTCTAAAATGTCTTCCAACTCTTTGAAATCAAAACAATCAAGAAGGCAGTTTGATAAGGTGTTACTATATCGAAACGATTATTACTATTAACATTATCATTATGTGTCTAGGAGTCTATGGCCTGCTATAGACAGTGATAGAATAGGTTTGCTGCTGGGCTTAGATAAGGCCAGCCTGAGCTTAGTTATTATATTCATTACAGGGCACTGGGAGTTTACTTAGCTCATAAGGATCCGGAACAGATCCCAGCTGAACTATTGCAGGTTATGTTGCGATGAGGAGGAGTTGGAAACTATCGAACACCTCCTCTGCAACCTCAGCACGTAGTAGATTGAGCCTGAGGAGCCTAAGCAGGGGCTTCTTCTAAGATTTGGACCCTTTGTCGAGAGCCGATATTAGGGCTCTCCAATTCATAAATATGTTGAGCTGGTTGAGTACTGCTAGGGCATCAAGGTTGAAGTCGCGCTCTCTTGTGTGTTTGTTGTCCATCTTTTTTCATACGTCTCTTATATCTTTCCTTTCTTAACTCATCTTCTTTTACAATTTTCCTATCTCCTACACCATCCTCTTTCTCTCTCGCTTCTAGGACGAATTTTTAATGGGTCATTTTGACCACTGGGTATTGTACTTGTCCCAATAACAAGTACAAGTCCGCAAACCTAACCTAACATAACCTAACATTATCAGACACATGGTTTGTTCTTCGTCTTAAAGGAAAAAAAAAAAAAATATGGAACATAGCGCATCTTCATTTTGTGGTGATAAGTAATTACTAATCTGTTTAGTGCCACCTAGAATAATGCAATAGAACTTATTTAATATTGGGAACAGGAAGTAAAGCCATCTATAGAAGAAGTTGTATGCATTTCTGTACAATATCTAATATTCTAAAGCAACATTCGATTAATTAAAATTTATAAAAAATTCTAAGAAATGCTTAAAATAGTCCTGAGGAAGGTCTACACTTAATTTTTATAGAAGAAATATCTACACTTGTCCGCCAACATTTCAGAAATAAAACAAAAATAGAAAAGTTTACATTATTAAGCATAGCATTTAGAATTCGACCGCATTAATATCTGCCATTTGAAGAATTTGACTTGATGTTCTCTTTTACCACACAGAACAAAAAATGGATCATAAATTTAACTGTCAAACTGACAACGCAAGTCTGCTATTTTTAGGTCTATTTGAGCTCAAAATATGTGTGTTGTTGTTGTTGTTTTGCATGTAAGAGTCTAAATTTATGATGCTTTTGTGTAAATCATCAACATTGACAAACAAGAGACATCAAATTTAACCCCTTTCGTGTCATAAATGCGAAACTAAAATGACGAACTGCTGACAGGTGGTAACAACTAATTGGGCTTCTTAATTTTAACACTCTGGTTGCTGCTGCAACAAAACAAGAAAAAAAAAACGAAGAAATCTTCAGGCATGACAAAACTATAGACATCAACAACACGAACAATACCAAGTGAATACAATAATAAAAATATTTTTATTTTTTTGCGAAAGAAAAAAAATTACCACGCACATACCTCCTTAATAAAACAAAAATATAAACTACGGAAATAGTGCAGCATAAAAGTATAGTCTTTAGAACTGAAATAATGTTTGATTCTCTTCATAATCACCTAGCAGCAACTCGTTTCCTTGCCGTTCGCATCTTCCCCCTTTCCACCTTTCCTAAAAAACCTGCACAATGCACTGCATGAGTAGGGGCTATCCCCTGAGTGCTGGTTTCATAAAAAAAAAAAAGTAATATTTGTGCTATAATTTCCTACTTATCTGTACTTGCCAGTAACCATAGACATGCACATTTATTGTAACAAAAATTTTTGAAATATTATCAAGTGATGCTGAATGAAACAAAATAAAACTAAAAAAATAAAAATAAAAAAAAATTAAATCGTTTGCATCGAAATCATATTTTCGCAGTGTCATCTTAAAAAAGCAGTGGCGTCATTTTGATGTCTATGGCAGCAGCTTTGTCGGTCGTTTACTATTCTTTTCATGCATTCACATGACATTTTTCAAACCAAATCATACAATAATCATAATTCGCCTTGTCGCTTTAGAGAAAATAAAAAAGTCTAAAGACTGCCAAAAAATTATTAAAAAATTATAAATGTGGTAAGAAAAGAGACATGAAGTCTTCATGTAGACAGCAGAAGACCAGCAGACATACATATACGACATACGACAAACTGTACAGCCTGGCATCACCCATCAAAAAATGATGAACTAAAGATGAGTCAAATATTGTTTATACACGGAGAGAAAATTTTGAAACTAAATTTTGATTTTATTTATTTCATTGGCACTGCCCTGTCTCGTTGGCTTATCGTCGCTTCTGTTCACTCCTTTATTTTGGAGATTGATCCTGTGGCCCCACTGAACATCGATTATCTCCCTGTGGAATATTGTTTTGACAGGGGTTTCCACTTTCTGATTCCGAGCAAGGACGACTGAGAATCTGACATGATCATCCCCCCCGAAACTCCTGGATGTATACAGCGATGCCTCTAAACTCAATAACGTGGTTGGTAGCGGAGTCCACTCTGGGAAACTGGACATGAATATTTCCTTCCGACTGCCGGATTACTGTAGGGAGTTTCAGGCGGTAGTAATGGCCATCTACAGGGCTGCTCAATGGATCCTCGTCAACGGTGTTCCTTTCGCCCGCATCTCAATCTTCTTTAATTTTCAAGCTGCCATAAGATCTCTGTCGAACGTTGTAAATAACTCCAGGATCGTTAGGGAATATCGCCGCTGTCTCGAACTTCTTTCTGAGCGCTTCAGTGTCACACTTATCTCGGTCCTCGGGCATAGTAATATACCGGGAAACTGTAGAGCACTACTTCTGGCAATCTCTTCAATCAACTTCGGTATGCCACCTAACTCGGTCAAGTTGGCCACTGCGCGGCAATAGGTTGGGACGCCAACCTATCCTGGGTCAATGCCTCACCTCTAGACTCACTTGGCCCTCGATGGATAGAAGACTCACCGACCAATTACTTGGGCTTGGTCGTAACATCATCTCGATGACAGAGGTTATGCTTACAGGTCATTGTGTTGTGGAAGGACACGCGGAAAGAATGCAGCTCCCATATAACGACTTCTGCCGTGGGTGCAGATCCGCAGAGGAAGAGGAGACTGTTATCCACTTTCTTTGTCAATACCCATCTCTTGCGAGGTGCAGATATAGGTTATTTGGCTCTCCAATCTTTGTCAGCTTGACGGAACTCTCATCCATTGATGTTGACTATAATGCAGTCTTTGATAGATCCATAAGGAATCGTGTTTCTAACGTAATATCGGAGCTCAGTATACATGCAAAGTTGATAAGGCTATGCAAAATAACGTTGAGCATATCCGAACCTTTTGATACCATACGAGGCTTCAGAAAAGGCGATCCCTTTTCATGTGACCTCTTCAACTTCTTCATTGAGAGTGTTCTGCGGAAGGCGGAAGTGCATCGCAATGGCACTATTTTCCAAAAAAAAAGTCCAGTTGCTTGAGTACGCTGACAACATTGACATCATAAGGTGCACCAAGCGAGATATTACTTATGCTATTCAGCGGAAGTCTATTAAGATAGATCTGGCAGTAAATGGAGGCAAAACGAAGTAAATGATGTCAACAAGTAGGTACATGTGACGCATTCAATCCCAGATTACGGCCGACAACTATACTTTCGATATAGCTAAGGAATTTGTTTATCTTGGCTCACCCGTTTCCACTAAAAATGATGTCAGCCTGGAGATCAAGCGTATGATCACACATAGCACAGATGCTACTATTGGGTAGCAAAGACCTCACTCGTACGACAAAGGTAATGCTCTACAAGACGCTCATCCTCCCTGTGCTCCTTTATAGCGTATAAGCATGGACAGTATTAAGATGCAGCAGCCTTGAGAGTATTCGAGAGAAAAGTCCTTCGTAAGATCTTCGGTCCAGTGCGAGTTGGCGACGATTACCGCATCCAACCAAACATTGAGCTTTATGAGCTCCTTAACGACATGGACGTTGTGCAGCGTATTAACATTCAGCGACTACGCTGGCTCGGTCATGTCGTTTGAATGAAGAAGGATGCCGTGGCGAGGGGTAATTGATGTAGGGATCTACGGAAGTTGGCGAAGAGGTCAACCTTGTTTGCGCTGGAAGGACCAAATCGAGGAAACTCTGTCATCGATTGATGTGACCAACTGGCAAAGACAAGCAAGAAGTAGTATTAAGGCAACTCAAAATCCGTTGATCTGGTTGTTAGTGGCCAATTAAGTCAGTAAGTAAGTAAGAATAAAAATTTAATCCGTTGAACTGCGCAAGAAAACCACTTCGCCGTATTACTATGTATAGCAGAAGTGAAGAAACTCGAATTTACGTTGTGCAAAAATGTTTATTCATTTCTTTATTGGAATACAATTACAAATTATGTTATAATTATTATGAGCTGACTAACTTAGATCTTTTGCTCAGGTGGTAATTGAACCTACGACCCTCACATGGGAATTTACTTAAATAAAGGAAATATAAAGTTTTTCATTAACTTATGTCGAACGTTTTTCATTGTTTTCATTAAATTTAAAACTTAAATTTTTTAAATGAATTCAACATATTATTTTTCTGAGTGCATACGGCTACAAACCACAAACACTTACAGATGACGGTTGGTATACATTTGCCATATCGCGGAAGAGTCAAATATGAAGGCGACCAAATGAAAACGCAAAACTGAATGACGTCCAGAGATGTCTTTACTTTCTTGTCACTTGTCAGTTGTTTGTCATTTGACACAAATGCGAGTGAGTGATATATGCCCCAACGCTAAAAGTGCTAAAAAATTTACTCTCATCTTGGGACAGCTTATTGTACAAAAATCTTCCATTCATGCCTGTTGTGTTTTAATTTTTTTTTTTCTTTCGTTTTTTTTTTTTTGAGTTTTTTAATCTTCTCGTCTTTATATTTTCCTGTGGTTTGTCGCCAAAAATCTCTGGGTGTTGCATGTTTTTTGTCAAGTAAATTTATTGCTTCATTTGTTCCATCTTGCCTTTTAGCCGTTTACTTAAGTGAAACTGTAAGTCCGACATTCAGTCAGTCAGTCACTCAGTCAGTTAGTTATTTTGACGTTGAAAGCACTAAGTTTAGTCACTAAATTTTAACTCACACACACACACAATATATGTAGAAAGGCAGGACATTAATATACACCCTACAGCAAGGAAACAGAATACTTTCTATTTATACTGCACACTGTCTGCCACAATATTTTATATTGTTACGTTTTTACCTTTAAAAACGTTTAAAATATGAGCTCGTAGATTGAAAATAAAATAAAAATAAATTTTTTTTTAGTTTTCATTAAAATTCTATACTATTCGCACAATTCTGTGCTCAACTGTTCGCAACTTGATGTAAACGACAACAATTGCTTTCTTTGTTATTCCTCTGTTTATACCCTTTGCATAAACAATAACAATTACTAGACAATTGTTCGACAGAACTTTGTAACGGAGATCTTCAAACCGCGATTACTCTCTTCAAACGCACCGCGTATTCACACAAGACCGACTGAACTTCACTGACTGAGTCGTCTACTTTGCCTTGCCTTTTATGGAAATAAAATATGGAAAAGTAACCAGTCTGATGAATGTTCTTGAAGGCCTTCTCGAAGCCTTTATAAATGAAAACATAGTTGAAAACATAGTCGCCGTAGTCTAGTAGGTAATGTGTTGGCTTATTAGACTGAAGGCCCGAGTTCGAATCCCAGGTCAGACATCAAAACGAAAATATGAAAATATTTCTTCGGCGACTTCCTCTCAGCAGATTTCTGGCAAGAACTCTGAGAGTAAATAAAATTGCCATGAAAAGCTTCTCAAAAAAAACTGTCCCTCGGAGTCGACTTTAAACTGTAGGTCCCGCCACTTATGTATAAAATTAACGCACACAACATAAGTGGTGTGAGAAGCTAGGTCGTAATCCTGACTGAAGGGTTGTAATGACCAATTATGTATGTATGTAGTTGTTTATGTTTATTCTTGTAGCGTTTGTTGTTGTATTTTTATTTATTTGTCTACCATTTTGTTAATGCTGGTGTTTGTTGTTGTATTTTTGTTTACTTGTTTACCATTTTGATAATGCTGGTGTTTGTTGTTGTATTTTTGTTTACTTGTTTGCCATTTTTTATGCTGGTGTTTGTTGTTGTATTTTTGTTTACTTGTTTGCCATTTTGTTAATGCTGGTGTTTGTTGTTAAATTAAGCAGTACGATAATTTATCAACAGGTTTGTTTACTGCATGTTGTTGTTTTTGTAGCTTTTGTTTATAATTTTGATGTTAAGCGATGTGAAGCAAGACACCAGTATCTAGATTCTTCATTTTCGTAACAATATTATTCGTTGGTCCTTGTGCTGTTTTTTTGGTTTTAAGAATTACAATTTCAATATACCGTGTAAATGTCGCCGTAGTCTAGTAGGTAGTGTGTTGGCTTATTAGACGAAAGGCCAGAGTTCAAATCCCAAGGTCAGACATCAAAACGAAAATATGAAAATATTTCTTCGGCGACTTCCTCTCAGCAGATTTCTGGCAAAATCTCTGAGAGTAAAAATTGCCATGAAAAGCTTCTTAAAAATCTGTCGTTCGGAGTCGACTTTAAACTGTAGGTCCCGCCACTCATATATAATATTAACGCACAAAACACGAGTGGTGTGAGAAGCTAGGACGTTGTACAATGGGTCAATTCGACCTCCGGGTACTGTACTTGTCACAGTTGGCAAGTACACGTCCTCTAACCTAACCTAACCTAATATACCGTGTAGCGTCCTCAAGTGTCCCCTTTTACCAGCATAATTCTCTCTTGTTCCTCTTATCACAGTCGTTGTCTTTTATGAAATATTTGTACAAATTTTTGAGTTGTTCATTTTAATGTGAGTATTTTTTAATGAATTTTTTATTTTCAATGTTTTTCTGTGTTGTTGGCAACTGCTTGTTGAATATAATTGAAGTTGTTGTTGTTGTTGGTATTGCTATTGCTAAGTGCTTCTAATCAATTTACAAGTGATGGGACCATATTACTCATCTGCTATGCTAATTACTTAAGGCATCAAATTAAAACCCTATTAGCAGCGATTACATTTTTATACAAATCCAAACCAGATAGTTTTTCTTTTTTTGCAATTTTTCTGTTAAAATTTTTTGAAAATATTCAGCCTTACGATGAATATTGAATTGCAAACAAGATTCGTCAATTTGTAATTATTTGAAGACTCGGCAGATTTCTGGGAAAAATTCTAAGAGTAAATAAAATTGCCACGAAAAAATTTTTCAAAAATCTGTCGTTCGGTGTGTCGACTGTTAACTGTAGGTTCCATCACTCATGCATAAGTTGTGTAAGAAACTAAGTCGTGATCCTGTCTGAAGGGTTGTAATGAACAATTACGTATGAGTGAAATGCTTCTCTGTTAACATATGCAAGAATTTTAATTGCAACAGCATTTCAAGCTATGACGCGGGTGGTATGGTAAGTATCTTAAGTTGTCCAATTGCATTCATCTTATTAACACAATTTGCGATATCCATTTGTCTTACAGTAAGTAGGAAACTGATTCCACAACCTTTAAACGATGATTTTGCAAATAAACATATCCTCACGTGAGCATAGGACCATAGAAAATCCGAGGGCTGCAATTCAATAAAAATCCTCTCTCACTAGTCGATGTCTTCAAGTATGTACGTGTAGGTCTCCCTGCGTTTCATTTAATAGCGACCTGACTATGTTTGAAATACAAAAAATCTCTTAGGGCCATTATTGCAACTTGCCGTTAACTAAAGGGAGGATTTTAACGGGCAGATAAATTGTTTTTCATTATTATGAGTACCCAATAAGACAGAAGTGATCGTTAAGCTAAAGGGAAGATCATCCTACCTTTAACATTTAAAGGTCACTTTATGTTTGAACTTGCCATATCATATACTCTTTTCGATATGGCAACTTCAAATTTAAACAAAATGAGCATATACAACAAAAAAAAACGAAGTCCGCTGTTGCCACTGCGTTGAAAAAAAAACTTGTTTAATTGAGCAGTTTTATCGACTTTGCTCCGGCACTGCCATATTTTAATTTTATTTTATCTGTAAGTTGTAATAACGAAAATCAGTTAAAGGTAACTTTACAGTTCCCTTTAGCTAAAGGTACCTTGAACTAAACCCAAGTTTAACGGCAAGTTGTAATAATGGCCCTTAGTCTAATTAGTCTGGTAACTACACGATAGCTGAACCCGATTTTGATACCAGTATTCAAGTTTGTGTGAACAGCTGCGTCCGTAAGATCCGACATTTTTTTTCTTCCGGAAGTATTAAAAAACAATGATCTCTGGAGCGTCAGTATGCACCGTAGTCTAGTTGGTAGTGTGTTGGTTTATTAGACGTGAGATGAGGTCAGGACATCTCCAACAAATCGAAATATGAAAAAATATTTCTTTGGCAACTTAATCTCAAAAGATTTCTGGCATTAACAATGAAAGTAAATTAAAAATTGTCGTGATAAAGAATCTTAAAAAACCAAATTATGTAGGTCTCTCTGGTGCCTCACCGAAGAAATTTCAACGTAGAGAGAGTGGTTCGTAAGCTAGGGTTTTGCAGATATCTAGAAAACTGCAGAAGTAACGATGTACAATCATCTGTCGTATCTTCCAAGAGGAATTTTCAACATTTGACTGTTTCTAATGGTTGTTGAAGCTACATCTGTCGAATTAGTTGTCATTTATTTAGACTGTTTTGCAAATTCCCTATTGACTGAAAGAGATGAGCGATATTTTCAAAACTGTGATTTAATCACGGTGATTGATAATTCACTGGTAACTACAGTGATTGAAATTGCCAAATAACAGTTACTAATAATGTCGTTCTTTCAAAATTATTACATCCTCAAATTTATTTCATTTTATTTTGAGCGAGGCAGAATTACTATTAGATGATGCAGATTATTTACTTTTGTCTTTTATACATGAACTTTCTGTGAAACTTAATTGTCAAACTTCGTATAAAAAAAAATTACATTAAAAATAATAACATTGATGACACCACTTTGATTTTGCTTAGTAGTCTTTTCGTAGTATGTATCTAGTTGTCTCTTTCTTACGACTTAATAAAATACGTTATTGTCATTATTGTATTATTGGAATACTGTGATCACAATCACTGTTTTAAAGAACAGTGATTAACAAATCACGTTCACTGAGAACAACGTTCTTCAAAAATCACTGGATCGCTCATCTCTATTGACTGATATAGCATTCAACAATACGTGTAAATAATAAAATTGTTTCAAGAAAATAGATGTTGTCTTCGGCAACGTACGTATCCTTCGACGTAATGCAGGATCTGACGAACACATCCCGGCTACCCGTGAGAGTATACGGGAGAATCTGAGGTAGTCGCAGATCACCACTTGGTGAATTTTGCATCGTGTGTTCTCTGAATAGGCTACTGAGCAATTGACAACTGACCCCAATTTTCATCCAAAATTATTTTTAGCGATGGGAAATATATTTGTCTCATATTAGACCATGCCAATACACATGATATCCAAGAGAGTCCAATGCATTCCGAAGAAATGAGTTTTTACTGTTAATTTTGTGGTGGCACCGTTATTGATCCATGTTTCTTTGAGAATGACGTTGGCCGAAGATTAGGAACTTCTGTTGGACTAAACTGTGTGATCTTTACGCCATCGATATGTGGTTTCAACAGGACTAAACAGTTCATGGCAGATTGAACTTTTTTGCACAAGCGATTTGGTAGCATATCAGCCATAACAGATGGCGGTAATGTAAACTGGCCACCGATACTGTGCGATTAGGCCCATTCAGACTTTTTTTATTGGGTTCGGTTTTTCAAATGTATGCGAATAAGACATAAGCCGTAGCGATTAAATTTTCTCATAAAACTGATCCCAACTGCAGACGTATAAATTCAGTAGTGGTGTAAATTAAAGGAATTTTTTTAATTGGTGAAATAGCACGGAAGTATATTGGATATCGTAGCCTTCCCTTGATTCCTACGCTACTTAACATCGTTGTCAGAGATGGGGTACGTCTTTAACCCTTTCATGACCGATTTTTTTCGGCCAGAGCTAAAAAATTTTTAAGGACATGTATTTGTTAGTCATGGCATAAATATGAAGTGATATTAAATTCAGAGTCCTACGTATTCTGGTTTTACCGTTATAAAATGTTGCCTACAGGCAACATTGGGCAGTAGTGGAACATTTTTAATGAAAGTCTTATTTTTATATATTCGTATTTTTAAATTTTTTTCATTCTAATTTCTTATGATATGAAAGAAAACAGTTTTTTTGTGGACTTGAGCACAATTGTACATTACACTTAGTACAATTGGATCTTGGAATTCCGATTTTGCATAGTCTACATAGGCCTTTTGCTCCCCATTCTGTCCAATGACTTTTGTCAACAAAACGTACCGCTTTTGGTGGATCAGCTACGTATTATCTTCTTCCCCTCTGTCACCATCATTATCATCCTCAGACTCATTCCAGTCAAATTCCACAACTCTTTGTATTTCTATTTAAAACAAGCCTTTTGGACGCATGTAAATTTGGTACATTATGGACCAATGTTGCCTATAGGCAACATTGAGTTTAAAAAAATATTGGAATAAAAATAAAAACATATTTTCCACTTTTTTTGTTTATAATTTTTCTCTTACCTGCTTTTTAATTATTCATACACTTTTTATGAAAAAAATTCAAAAATTTACCGTTATTTTTTAAGTTTGAAAATTTTATATTTTTTCAATTTGGCATTGGCACGTGCCTACGCAAATTCAAATACCGATTAACTGAACACCTGTAGTGATAACTCATTGATTATTTTTTTAAGAATATGCGTTTTCTATCAAGGTTGTTTGCAAAAAAAAATTTTTTACAAAAATTTAAAATAACGGAATTTATGAGCAAATATGTACAATGTTGCCTATAGGCAGCAACAGGCATGAAAGGGTTAAGAGAAAGTACAACCACTGGGATGGACTTTATTTCACATACATTTCGGCTGCTTCGCAAGAACAGCAGGCAGCATTGCTAAACATTGAAGATGATTGTAAGTAAGCCAGTCTCATATTGTAATCATTACATTTGCATTTCTTAACACTTCTGCTGTAATAAAATAACAAAAAAAAAACAAAGAAATTTAAGCTGATTTCATTTAGAAAAAAGTGCATACTGTTGCAAAAACATCACGCACGCCAATAATTTCGTGTCACAAACGCCAAATGAATGTTTCATATTCGCATCATTTTTGCATCAAACATTTACAGACGTGCTGCTATATGAGACAAAACAAAAAAATAAAAAAAAAAAAACGAAAATGATTGACAAATTAACTCACACCTCAAAATTCTCAATCACTAGAATCAAAAACAAAAAAGATGTTGAGACTGTAGAAAAATATTTCGAACAGTGAGTGGTAATGCAAGAGAGACACCATCTGACTCATTTGTGTGTGGCATCAACATTTGATTAGTTTTTCTGTTTTTATTCATATTTTCTTTTTGTTTTTTTTTTTATTTTTGCTGTATTCCATACAGATCGACTTGTGTCAATCTGTACGTTTTATTTCATTTAGTTTTTGTTTTCGTTTTTCTTTTGTTTTTTGTTTTTTTTTTTTGTTGAATCTTTTCTGCCGTGTTGTTTTTCGAGAATGAATGGTAATTGTGCACATGATATGTGTTTACATTTGATGGGTAATAGGGTGACCATGAAATTTGAATTTCTTAGAACTGATCTACGGTTTCATCCTTAATTTACAGACCGAATAAAGGCATTACGATGTATCAATATCGAAGGACGTAAGAGAAAACAGATTACATCTGGTGCAGCTCAAGGATCAATTCTTGGACCTGACCGGTGGAACATAACCTCTGATGATATATTTCGCATTGAGATGCCAGACAGTACACATTAAAGATGAGCGATATTTTCAAAACTGTGATTTAATCACGGTGATTGATAATTCACTGGTAACTACAGTGATTGAAATTGCCAAATAACAGTTACTAATAATGTCGTTCTTTCAAAATTGTTACATACTCAAATTTATTTCATTTTATTTTGAGCGAGGCAGAATTACTATTAGATGATGCTGATTATTTATTTTTGTCTTTTATACATGAACTTTCCGTGAAACTTAATTGTCAAACTTCATATAAAATAAAAATTACATTAAAAATAACAGTGATGACACCACTTTGATTTTGTTTAGTAGTCTTTTCGTAGTATGTATCTAGTTGTCTCTTTCTTACGACTTAATAAAATACGTTATTGTCATTATGGTATTATTGGAATACTGTGATCACAATCACTGTTTTAAAGAACAGTGATTAACAAATCACGTTCACTGGGAACAACGTTCTTCAAAAATCACTGGATCGCTCATCTCTAGTACACATCTTTGTTGGATATGACGATGACGTTGCGGCCATAATTGTGGCCCAAAATGTCGAAGAGGTTAAAAGAAATGTCAACCAAGTGAGAATAAAAACGAAGGCTCGAGGACTTAAACTCGCAACAGAAAAAACTGAGTTGATACTTCTTACGAGGAAGCGTATACCGCTGGAGATTGAGATTGCGAGATGCAACACCACTTTGACGACACAGAAAGTAGTCAACTATCTTGGCATTCGATTGGACCCTAAACTTACGTTCTGGGCTCAGATCCAACACGCTTCAACCAAAGCGGCTAAGGTTACTTCATTACTTAGTAAGCTTATGGCCACTTTTGGTGGTCCTGTACAGAGCAGACGCAGATTGATTATGGCAATTACAGACATAGCTGCCAGATTTGACGATTTATCGTCATTTTGACGATTTTGTGCTCCAAAAATATCACATTGACGATTTGACGATTTATGCCCTTATTTTGACGATTTTTCGAAATTAAAAATTTACGTAATTTTCTTTACTTTTGTACATTAAAGCCACTTTAAGCTTTGTATTTGCTTTGAAATTTTTACTTTTGCAAATTTAGCTTAGTAATAACAAGAAGTAAGGTATTATATTTTTAAATTATTTACGAACAAAAAATGCTAAATAACATAAATAAAAGTGCCAATAAGTAAAGAAATTTAAAAAAAAAATGGCCAGATATTTAAAGAAAAATGGTAAGTTCTGCAAATATCTTCAAATACCCTAACATTACCCAGCATATAATAGGCAAATAAATAAGAAATAAGATAAACACTCGTAGTTGAGAATAATTTACCATTTGCTGTTGCAGACCATTTGGAAAGTTTCGAATATAGATTCTAATATCACTCTAGGAAAACCACACACTCGACCAACAGCGAATAGCCGCTACTCATGCAGTGCATTGTGTTGGAACTAGGAAAACTAGGAGGAAAGAGGGAGGAGTGTTTGTGGACACTAGATTTGAAACCTTTTATGACACGAGTGATAGGAAAGACCTTTGCAAGAATTGAGAACGAAAGAAGAACCAATCGACCACAAACGGAGATGTTCGCCGAGAAACACGAGTGTTATATGATTCTCGGGAACAACAAGTCCTTTATTTCGCTGGAGCAAAATCCTTTGCAGTGCCAATAGAACAGTGAAACCCAAGCCACATTACAACGATGCTCTAATAAATCAATGAAGTTGGATACCCTACCCTCTCCAGTACGCGATAGAGAAGTCTCAAAATAGACGTTGAAGCACCGGCCGATACATGAGAGTTGTATTCTATTCTTGGTCGGATGTAAGTGGTGTAATTAGGAAGAAGATCAAATGAAGTGAAATATTTCTTGCACCGTTTTAAGAAGCCAAGGAACTAAAAAATGTGTCGGTTCCAGCGAACATCACACAGAATGTTTTTTAAAAACCTTTGAATTTATTTACTTATTTGTTCTGACGATTTCAATGAACGTCTTTGACGATTTTGACGATTTTTTTTTTGTAATATACGAAGATTTGATGCTTTATCTATCTGGCAGCTATGATTACAGACTCTATTCTGCTTTACGGCAGTGAGACCTGGGCAAAAGCGTTAAAGGTCAACTGTAGAATGAAAATTGTTTCATCGGTACAACGAACCGCTCCATTTAGGGTGGCATCGGCATACAGAACTGTATCTAAGTCAGCAGTACTAGTAATCAGTGGTGTAATACCTATAGGTTTACAGGCAAGCGAGCGAAAGAGAGTGTGGAAGACTAAAAACGTGCACGGTGAGACAGTAAATGTCGATGATGCCAGAAAGCGAACCATACAACACTGGCAAGAGTTTCTCACGACAATCGGATCTTCACTCCGGAACGACACGACTCTCCATCGGCCAAGGATTGTCAACCCAGCGAAAGCTGTATCAACCGGAAGTTTTTTCCCAAGGGAAATTCTTCCAGGGACAACAGCAGAACTGTTATAACAACAACAACACTGGCAAGAGAAATGGAACACTGAAATGAGTGGTAGATGGACGGCAAAACTTCTCCCAGATATTACCCGCTGGATTGAGAGGAAATTTGGTGAGGTTAATTACTATTATAGCTGTTATCCCGGATATGGTTATTTTTGTAAATACATACCTAATTGGTCATTACAACCCTTCAGTCAGGATTACGACCTAGCTTCTCACACCACTTATGTTGTGTGCGTTAATTTTATACATAACTGGCGGGACCTACAATTTAAAGTCGACTCCGAACGACAGATTTTTTTTGAGAAACTTTTCATGGCAATTTTATTTACTCTCAGAGTTTTTGCCAGAAATCTGCTGAGAGGAAGTCGCCGTAGAAATATTTTCATAATTTCGTTTTGATGTCTAACCTGGGATTCGAACTCGGGCCTTCAGTCTAATAAGCCAACACACAACCTACTAGACTACGGCGACTTTTTTGTAAATATCTGTTTAAAATGGGGAACATGGTACCACCAAATTGCATTTGTGATCATGCACTCTTTCTTTCATTGTGAGAGATGGAGTTTAGAAAGAACTAATCTTGAGGCCAAAGGCGGCGTCTGTACTATCGAAAACTTCTGCGATATACTTCTGGATAGCGAAGAAAATTGGAATAGCATAGCCAGTTATATTGAAGCCTTGTTGAAATCTAAAAAACTTGACTTGGATGAGAGGATTAGAATAAATGTTTAAACAGCTTTTCAGATCTCGTTGTGCAATCCGGACGCGGATATAGATAGAAACGGACCAAATGGCCAGAAGTACTATACTTCGAAGTAATACTACAGCATTTCCGGAGTGAGCACAAAGAGTCCAAAAGAGGATGGGGACATTTAGTGGATGAGGACCCAACACACGGGGGATAGTGACGACTTCCCCTTTGGTGCGGTTAGGTTCAAATATACAAATACTCCTCCTCAGCAGAAAAAAGAATATATTTAAGGGACACCCTTACTGTATTCATATCTCTATGAAAAAAAAAATAATAATAGACTTACTCACTTCTACTACTCACTTGCTTATTCTGACTGTAGCTCGCACATCTTATTTTGGTGGTGGTAAATATATTGTGCGTGCAGTAATTTGGTGAGATTATTTATACGGCATATAGAGAGAGTGTACAGTATTGTGTTTACATTTCTTTATGACAATCATGCATGTTGAATGCGAATGTTTGTCAATGTCTACCGGATACATTGTGATACGATTTGCTGTTTTTTTTTTTTTTTTGTTTTTTTATTAACAAACATACTTTCAGATTCATATGCCCCTCATACCGTACCATACCATAGCATAGCATATGCTTATTTAATAAACTCTTAAATATATTTTGTTTATTTGAAGAGATGAGATGAATATGAAAGTATTTTAACAATTTTCTGAATTCAGACACACAAAACACTATTTGTTGTAACAATTCTCTTGCAAATCATAGCGACATCATCTATGGCACCTGTGTCTCAAATAAGAGCGAAAAATATTTATTCTTTAGCCATCATGTATGGCGGTTTATCTAAATATTGACGCAATTTTATTATTTTTCCCGGGAACACAAATGATTATGAATTTATGTTGTAAACAACGCGTAGTAGAATTAAATTTTAATTTTATTTAAAATTCTTACTGAAAAGTTTGTAAAAAGTAAACGACCATATAAGACGACAAGTATTCTCTGAATGCGCTCCGGAGCAATTCAATTTCATCGAAAAATTATCTTTAGCGATGAGAAACAAAATTGTCCAATTTTGACAATCCCAATACACATGAGATCCTAGAGCGTATCATGTGTTTCGAAAAAGTCACAGTTTTGCGTAAATTTTGCGTAGGTACCGTCATCGTGCCGTATTTCTCTGAGAATGACATTACCTAGGCTATCACTGTCTACGGCGAGCACTATAGGTCGATGATTATTAACTTCTTTTGGACTGAAACTATCTTAAACTATCGACATGTGGTTCCAGCAGGATGGTGTTATGTGCTACAAAGCTCATGCCACATTGAATATTTTGCACAAGCAATTTGAGGGCATGGTCATCTCAAGTGGTGGCGATGTGCTCTGGCCGCAAATTTTTGTGGATAAATTTGCTTTTAAAGTATTGTTACGAAAATGGAAATGGTGTTGTTAAAATAATAAGCAAAAGCTCCAAAAACAACACAATGGACTTGATCACGCATAAAAACAAAAGCTCCAAAAACAAAACAATGCAGTTGTTCACGTGATCAATGAATGAGTAAGCATATAGCAACAAAAACAACAGGGCTTGTTTACAAGATCGATGAATAAAACAAATATAGCAACAACGACCGCGTATAAAAAATATAGCAGAAAGACAAACATACAAAACAACAACAACTCTGCCTGGACGAAAGTAAATAAAATACACGAACAACAAAAATGGAAACAAGTTGTTTACATTTTTGGATTGTTCCCGAAGGTCGTCATCATCCTTCAAGGGCATTCATCACACTGTTGATCGAGTGATATAAAAGGCAAGATAAAGCGAGCAACGATGATTCAGTTAGAATTCAGTCAGCGTTATTCTCGGAGTTCGAGTGAAGTTAGTCGTGTGACGACGTCGCGTTGAATTGAGTGAGAATTCAACCAGTGGTGTGTGAAGATACGAGATCGAGTTATAATCCAGTCAGACTTGTGTGCAGACAAGTTGCGTGAAGAAAACAGTTGTTAGTGTGATGCTTACAAAAAAGGTTGTGAGCAAAGAAGAATAACTAACAAGTGTTGTTGTTGCTTATAAAAAAGGTTATAAGCAGAGAAATATCACGAACAAGGACATATTGTGAAAGTTATCATTGTATACGTAGAATAAGTTCGAACAGTGGCACAAAAGTTGTGCAGATAATAAAGAATTGATTGAAAAATAAACACAGATTTATTTTTGTTTTATTTGCAATCTACGAACTCATATTTTTAACGTTTTTAAAAGGTAAAAACGTAACAGTATCAACGATTTTAAATTTGCACACCCTTTAACTTTGATAAACTACTCATGACAGAAGACTCACCTCCACTATTAATTTCTTTCTTTTCTTTCCTTTCAGAGAAAATATTACAGAACTCCATCCGTATTTAAAAACTGGGAGGAAATGAGTAAAACATCAAAACATAATAAAATGTATACCTGATCTAATAAAGTGTAATTGTTTTTATAAAATTTAAATAAAACGCAAAAAGGTGTACCTTCTGCCCGATTTTTATTCATATTTACTATCCAAGTCGTACGCTCTCAATAGATATTAAGTTTACACGATACTATTCGCTCTTTTCTACACAAGAACTTGGAATGTCGCACGGCTTATGTTGTCGTCTTTTAATCGGTTTGTTTTGCCAAATCGCCATGCAGGACCATAGATAATAATATGTGTTCACTTAATGTGTTCTGAAATAATTTGTAACTAACCTTAATTTTCATCAAAAAACTATCTACACCGAGCCAGGCCATCACTTTCAACGGCATGTGCTATAGATCGATGAAGAACAAGAAGTTCTTTTGACTTGAATTTGATGCCCTGAACCCCAATGACATGTATGATTAAGAAATCAGAACACATTTTTAGAACCTGTGCGGCGTTAGAAAGTTTTAGAAGGAAACATTTGAGTAATTCGCAAGAACCTTCATGACACCAAACAGTATCCTGAAGTGTGTCAGCGTAACGCGATAAAGAAAACAGACGTAGAAATTAAGTGCCTCCACACAACAATAATAATATTGTTCCTAAAATGGAAATGGTGTTATCGTTTAACATAAAAATGATAAACAAAAGCCACAAAAACAAAAACAATGAACTTGTTTACATGATCAACGAATAAACAAAAATATAGCAACAACATAAGTATAAAAAAGGGATAAACAAGTAAACAAACTGGCAACAACAACCCTGCAAGGACAAAAAATACACATAATAACAATAAAAATAACAAATAACAACAAGTTTACATTTATGGAGATTTCACGAAGACAAAGTCATTCTCCTTCAAAAGCACTAATCAGACTGTTTACCCAGCGATATAAAAGGCAAGACAAAGCAGGCAACGGGATCAGAAAAAATTCAGTCAGTCTTGTGTGAAGACACGTTGCGTGTGAAGAGAATAATCGTGGTTTGAAGATCTCTGTTAAAAAGATCTATTGAACAATTGTTATTGCTTACGCGAAAGAGTGAAAAGAAGAATAACCAATAAAACAATTGTTGTTGTTACATCAAGTTGTGAACAGTGGCACACAGAATTGTGCGAACAATAAAGAAATTTATTAGAACTGAACACAAATTTATTTCAAAGGTTTTTACAAGATAAAAACGTAACAATGGTTCAACCATATCGCACGATGTTAATTGTAAATAAAACAAAAAGTGCGAGCACTCACAGTTGTTTTTAAAATTCCTACAGACCCGGTTTGCTGAAATTAGCACTCAATTCTCTCGATTGTTTACACATTTAGTCGATTAAGCTGACAAAAAAAAAATTCATAAAGTGCACGAAATGCATTTTAATTTGAATGCCCATTTTCGTAAAAGGCTTCAACAATCTTAACGCGCTGCGATGTGATGAAATCATTGTGCAGATAAAGACACTCTGCAAGATACTTTAAAAAAAATTCTTAAATTTTCTAGTTCTTATGTTTGTTTTCGAGAGACGTAGTCTTGTAGTTGCGGCAATTAAATTTTGGTCTACTATATAGGCTTGGTAGCCATTGTATGTGGAACATTACCAGTTAAGATTTATATGTCGTCATCACTCTCTGAGATAATTTCTATTCTATTCTATTGCTTCAATTCTATTCATTCTATTGTATAAACAACAAAATTATACAAATTACCACTTAGACAAAGAGAAAAAAAAAATAATTCTAAACGTCCAATAATATTGTATTTTTGGCATAATAAACATTCGATACCAAAAAAAATGAGAATCAGTGAACAAGCACGGATTTTTCAAATAATATACAAAGAAAATATGATCATCACATATATAAGTAATAAACATACATACATAAATACGAAATCGTAAATGTGTTTGTGTTAATACATAAATATTTAACGAATAACTTATGCCTCATACTACTCGTATATGCTGCATGCTACATGCTACATGATACACAATCATAAATGCTTCCCCTGTAATATGGTAAAAGTCGTACAAATATTTCATATCATACGAATGCTACTCGCTCTCTCGACACACACACACTTATGGTACACAATTACATTTGTATGAGCAATGTTCGATGTGTATGTGTGTGTGTATTTTCTTGTAAGTTGTGTGGATGATGAAATGGTCGAAACCATTAGCACGTGCACGCATTAAGTCTGCTCTCACATGGTGGTGCCATAATTTTCGGCAAATTACCATTAAAGTGTTGCCATATTTTGTTGAAAATGTATAAGTGATGTTACTACAGAACAGTTAGTCTACTACATTACCGTTATAAACAAGCGGTAGTAGTTATAAACAGTGGGATTTGAAGGGAAATTTGAACAAAAAATATGAATTTAAAAATATGAAAACAGCTTCACTGGGGACAAAAATATTTTTTCATGATATTGTTACGTTTTTACCTTTTTAAAAACGTTTAAATATGAGTTCGTTGATTGCAAACCAAGTAAAAACAAATATGTGTCTTATTTTAATTAAACTCTGTTTATTGGTCCACACTTTCTTATGTGCCACTGTTCACACTTAACCGATAAAACAATAATTACTACAATTTATTGCTTGTTCATTATTATTCACACACAACTATTCGCTATACTGCTCACAGCGGATATCTTCGAACCACGACTTTTTAGTTCGCACGCAACTTCACGCAAAACTGTCTCAATTCTAACTGACTTACTCGTCTGCTTTGTCTTGCCCTTTTATACTCCAATACGAACAGTATAGTACATCGAACGTTCTTGAAGAAGAACGTTCGCGGTCTCGCATTCTCGCAATTTCTGTGGTGACTGCGTTGTTTGTTGTTGCGTATGCTTACTTGTCTGTCCCTTTTTCTCTCATACTTGTTGTAGCTGGTTTATTTATAATCAGTTCGATGTATGCGTTAGTGTGTATTTGTGTCGTGTGTATTGTGTACGCATTGCCTCATGGTCTTTGTATGTATTTGTAGCTTTTGTTTATCGTTAATGTTAAACGATATTAGGTCGTTTCGATATGCGTAACAATATATACGATCATTTACATCGTTTGTGTTAGAAACTAACGAATGTCTTCATCCGTATTCAGCGTATCAAAGTGAAAATAAATCGTGAAATACATTCGAGATCAATATGAAAATACTGAGTACTCAGTGTAACAATATTTCATGCTTAAATCTTAAATAGGTCACGTTCTTTTCAAGTGAAAGTAATGAAAAGGACAGAAGAAATTTGAGTGGAGTAGAATAGAATGAAATAGAATAGAATGAAATAGAATGGAATAGAATATAATAGAATGATAGATGTTTTATTGTATACAGGCCATTTAAAAAGAAAAGTGAAATTCATGTTTAAAACATTAACATTCTGCCCAGAAATTTCAGGTCTAGGGACATTTTATCATTTACAGACAATACAATAGAAGAGGTCTCAATTTTCTCCACATCATTGCAATCTCAACCATGCTATTGCGTGATCATCAGTTATTCAGTTACCGATTCATTTCATTTCAACTAACATGCCTTCGCATCCTTGAATTTTAGTCAGAGTAAAAGATGTTCTATGAATATACAATCACCAGATATGCAGCTTTCAAACACAGCTAGGCTATGACGAAGTTCATAGCACATCATCTATCCCAGTTTTAAGTAAGCAGAAAGAGCAAATTTGTGCCTACCACACCTAGACTGTAAGCGATTGGGTTTCCCTCATTGAACAACTATCTACAAAAGTAGAAAAATAGTGGTATATCCTCATAGACAGTATCTCTACAAACCTAAGCCTAATCTCTGCAAAATCCTAACCCCTTTAGTAGGAGTCATGAAGTCGCCGTAGTCTAGTAGGGGTAGTGTGTTGGCTTATTAGACGAAAGGCCCGAGTTCAAATTCCAGGTCAGACATCAAAACGGATATATGAAAAAATATTTCTTCGACGACTTCCTCTCAGCAGATTTCTGGCAAAAACTCTGAGAGTAAAAATTGCCATGAAAAGTATTTCAAAATTCTATCGTTCGGAGTCGAAACGAAACTGTATGTATAAAATTAACACACTTAACATGAGTGGTGTGAGAAGCTAGGTTGTAATCCTGACTGAACAATTGTAATGACCAATTATGTATGTATGTAGATATACAGCATTCTAAAACAGATAAGCTGCGACGAATCTGTCCTAGTTTTAAATGGGAACAAAAAGGTATCTGCAGTTAGGTGATTTGTGCCTATCACACCTAGACTGTCAGCGATGTCAGCGATTGAACTTTCACCTACAAAAATAGAGGAATAGTAATATACCTTCACAGACAGTATATCTACAAACATAAGCCTAATCTCTTCAACATCCTAACCCCTTTTGTAGGAGTCATTGAAAGCACACCTATAACCAGTGAAGTGTATGATATTAGGATCCTTAAGATATGATAAAGAGAACTGGGAGCTAATTACGGGACTTGTGATCGAAATATTTTCGATAAAATTTTGTACAAAATAATTTCGATTGTACGAGATTTTTGATCACGAGTCCTGTAATTACCACCTTGTTACATTGCCCAATAGATTGAAACCCTTTCATGTTACGTCCATTATAATTGACATTGAAAAATGGTTTAACAGATGACTGTGAAACTTGCCTTTTATAGGTAGAAATTATGGTATATATCTCTCCCGAATGTTGTGATATCAATTCCCTACAAATGGAAATTGAAAAGTTTTATGCAATAGTTTTAATATTGAATTGGGACATCTGTACAGTGAAAATGTATTTTGAAGACAATTTCGAAGAGAAATTTCGTAACCAAATTATAGGTATTAAATATGATCGTTAATTAAGCGCTTTATATCGTTGAATTTCAATAAAACGAAGTATTTGCGAGATATCATCAAGGGTTTTTATTCGTTTGAAATACCTATCGATTCCATAATGTATGATATCAACAATGTCCTAATCATCGTTAAAATGCCTGTCAATTTTTCATGACTCTAGAGCATAAATCTGACTGAATTTGGCCAATGGCATCGAATATTTTGGATTTGAGGACCTGTCATGGTTTGTAGTTTATTCTTAACCACCTGAGACTTAACCCCACAGGAAACAGTCCAACAGTGTCAAATCCTACGATCTCAATGATCAGTTCCCATTATTTTCACTTGAGATGACCGTATATTCAATCGCTGAAGCAATATATCTAATGTGACATGAGCTGTGTAAATAAGAAGAAATTATCAAACCTTTGCAAAAGCAATGGAATTAAAGCTCCAGTGGAAGAAAATTCAAAAAGAAAATAATCAACAGAAAGGCCAGACTTTTCATTTATACATACATACATACATATGTACATAATTGGTCATTACAACCCTTCAGTTAGGGATTTTTTTATTTTTTATTTTATTTATTTATTTATTCATTCAGGCGTAAATACAGTACAACAAGATATCATCTTATTTAATAGTACTGCTAAGGATATAGGCATAACAAAATATAAGAAAATACAAAATAATAACGTTAAAAATAAATTAACATAACAAATGTTATTAAAAACAAAATTTATAATTATATTAAAAAAAATATGATTGATTAATTACGTATGTATGTGCATTATGTTCATTCAAAAATTTAATTATTGCAGTGTTGAAATGCTTAGCATTGCTTAGTAATTGTATGTTGTTTGGGAGTTCATTCCAGAGACGAATTGCATTGATGTAAAAGTATCTCTCAGATATCTGCCTGCGGTATCTAACGCTATTAATTCTCAAGCCTCTATTAGATCTTGGAAAAAACTAATCTATCAAACAAATAATGGGGTTTCCTAATATAGATGATTTTATGTAGGTACACCAGAGTATCTAACGCTATTAATTCTCAAGCCTCTATTAGATCTTGAAAAAACTAATCTATCAAACAAATAATGGGGTTTCCTAATCCAAATTCTCAAAAGATGTGTCATAGATTCTATATGAGAACTCAGATATCCTACTGTACATTGTACGACCAAAAACATATCGAGCAATACTGTTATAAGTGACCTTGAGCCTGTTCCTACTTACTGAGTCGCAACTAGAAAACAGTTCACATCCGTACAGCAGAGTGGGGATGAGATATGTTTTCGCGAGCAGCATACGAATATCAAACGGAGTAACATATTGCGTTAGCCAAAGACTTCGCAACATGGCAACCGTTTTACCACAGATAGAATTCACATGGTTGGACCAGTTAAGGCTGTTATTAAAGATAACTCCTAGGTTCTTAACACTATGTACAGTCCCAATGTTAGTATCATTAATCTGTAATGGTGTAAGCTGTGGCGTATAGTTTACCTTGCCTATTATTAAAGCTTTTGATTTCCTCGGATTGAGGCAAAGACCATTAATCGACGCCCATTGAAACACATTATGCAGATCACAATTTATTTTCCTATACAATTTGTAATATCAGATGGCAAGCAACTAATGTACAACTGAACATCAACTGCGAACATTTGTACCTTGCAAAACTTCAACTTAGTTGGCAGATCATTAGAATAAATCGAATATAAAAGTGGACCAAGAATCGAGCCCTGTGGTACACCTCTAGATATTAAAAAATTATCCGATTTAGTACCATCATGATACACAAATTGACTTCTATAACGTAGATACGACGAGATTAGCTTGACAGCAGTATTCGAAAAATGGCACATGTGTTCCAACTTTTGGCAGAGAATAGTATGATTAATGGTGTCAAAAGCCTTAGAATTATCAAGTATAACCAAAAATGATGTCATATTGTCATCCGCACTTAATCGCAACTCTTCCGAAACATCAATGAGCGCAGAAATGCAGCTGTTAGTAGGTCTGAAACCAGGCTGCCTCTCAGAAAGCACCTCATTATCATATAAGTATCGGGTCATCTGCTTATTACGACCTTGCTTCTCACACCAGTTATGGTGTGTGAGTTAATTTTATACATGAGTAGTGAGACCTACAGTTTAGAGTCGACTTCGAACGACAGGTTTTTAAGAGGCAAAAAATATTTTTGTTCATATTTCGGTTTTGTTGTCTAACCAGAGGTTTGAACCGAGGCCTTACGTCTTATAAGCCAAAACACTACCTACTAGACTACGGCGACTACTCATTTATAATGCCGAAGAAAAAAATTTTGTCTTTATAACCGCAATTCTAACGTGGCAGTTTCACTAACTGGCGAAGTGTGCCCCACCAGGGTTACTGCAGAAACTGCCATGATGTGATAGAAACGGAATTGGTACAGCACCTATGCGAGTACCCTGCACTTCAGCACATAGGTCATCGGGCGAACCTTTGAACGTGCCACTGAGGGAACTGGCCGATTTTATCCGGAGCTCTGTCTGGGTGGTTCAAATCCGCCACTAGCGGATACTGGTAGGGTAACACAAGGGACCATATGGGCCACAGAGTGAACTCGCCTTGCAAGCTACCCGCTAACGTAACCTAACCTTATCTTCCCGTAAATATTTACGAAATCTTTTACTATTATTTGAAATGTATTAAAACAAAAATTAAGTCTAAGCCCCAATAAACTAAGACACATAATGAAAGACAACTTGGATTTGCCCAAACACAAATGTCATGGTTGTACGATCCAAGTAACTTTTTGAGAGAGGAAATGTTAGGATGTGAATAATATTCTAATTCTAAGCTTCCTGTTAGATTCCTTACCACTAGAATGAATTCTGCTATATATATGGAATTTTCGAAAGTTTTTCAGAAATCGGAATTGAATAGAAAATATTTTAAATTTTTCAGTCTGTTCTAAAACACTGTGCAACTTATTAACGAAGATGAGTCTGGTTTATTTGTTTACAAACCATTTTGGCAACAAAATACACACACACACACACAACAACCCTCATATACACTGTGTCGTAAATATAAATGCACACTCTGCACTCACATCCGAATGGATGATTAAAATGCTTTTGGGTTTAAGCACGAATTTCCGGTGATTATTCAAGTTTTTAAGTATAAGAGAGTGCAAGTTTAAGTTGTAATGCGATGTAATGTCTGTCCACAAGTGTTCCTATGACTACAGAAGGCATTTAAAATTATGTATGATGTATGCATTGCTACATAACAACGTAAGCGTATGCAAGTTTATATTGGCCATAATTCGCTTAAAACTTGTGGTCTTTAAAACTTATTTGAATCGTGCTTGAATCAAGGATGCAGGTGCGAAACATTTCAGTTTTATTTTACATTTATTGGCTCAATTCATTCCTCCCTTTTTTTTTTTCTTGCAAAAATAATTATTTGCCACATTTAGGCCATAATTTTCAACAACGACAACATTTGCTTATGAAAATAAACACCACCACCACAGCAGGTATGGGTGGTATAAACGAATTCCAAGTATTTCTTGGTTTTTTTCTCTTCCCATTTCAGTTCGTCTGTCTATAAGTCGCTTAATATGTTTGAATATGACGTGCTCAAGCTGAAATTTCACAAATCATTTCGAGTGTTGCTGCATTGCCATCCAAACACGGTTTGTCTTTCGCAGTATAAATGTTTCAAAAGAAACAACAACAATAAAGACGTGTTATTACCCTAGAGAAGGAAGTTACCGTTCAGTTAGTTTACACGCATGTGGCACTACTGCAAGTATGTGCAACATAAAAGAAAACTTCTCATACGCTTTAGTGGTGTGTACATACATATGTAGCAAGTATGAGTGTGAAATAGAAAAGCTTTACCAAAACCAATATTTTTCAAATGTTTATCTTTTTGAGATGTGATACTTCGAGACATGTTCTAAAAATGTTTTATTTACAGCAGCAAAGGGATTTCAAAATGGAAAACTTTATACAATTCGTTAGAATTTGTTTTTGTTTTTCGGAAAGTATTTTACAAGTGCAGCAATGCGAAGCAGTTTCAATGGGTTTGGAGGTGCATTATTGAAATGTATTTGGGCAAGATCGACTTTAAGGTAAGCTAATCGTTTCTGAATTTCTTTTTTGATTCAGTTGAAAAGATAATTTGTTTGAATAAGGAATAATTTTGTTACGTTTTTAACTTTTAAAAAAGTTGCAAATATGTGCACGTAGATTGCAAATAAAATAAAAATAAATTTGTGTTTAGTTTTAATTAAAATTCTTTATTATTCGCACAATTCTGTGTGCCACTGTTCACAACTTGATGTAAACAACAATAATTGCTTTTCTTTGTTATTTCTCTTTTTGCACCATTTGCATAAACAATAACAATTACTAGTCAATTGTTCAACAGATCTTTGTAATGGATGTGAACTTCACTAACTGAGTCGCCTGCTTTGCCTTGCGGTTTGTATGCGAATGTAAACACTATGATGAATGTTCTTGAAGACGAATGTTCGTGACATCGCCTTCTCGAAATCTCTATAAATGTAAACGTCGTTGTTTACAGTCATTATCTTTGTAATGGATGCCTTCAAACCACGATTACTCCCTTCAAACGAACCGCGTCTTCACACAAGACTGACTGAACTTTACTAACTCACTCGCCTGCTTTGCTTTGCTTTTTATTTGGCAGGGTAAACAGTCTGATGAATGTTCTTGAAGACGAATGTTCGTGACTTCGCCTTTTCGAAATCTCTATAAATGTAAACGTCGTTGTTTACAGTCAATAGTGTTGTTTGTGTATTTTGTTTACATTTATTCTTGTAGTGTTATTTGTGGATTTTTGTTTACTTGATTCCCATTTTGATATGCTGGTGTTTGTTGTTATATTTTTGTTTACTTTGTTGGTGTCATCATGAATACTGTTGAGGTGTAATTGATGGCGTAGATGGTTTGTCCCCTTTTATCCCTTTATTTATACTAACATTTATTACAACACTGTATAATGAATTTTATTGTTTTGTTTTCCTTTTTTGTTTTTTATTCCATTGTTTTTTTATTTCAGCTTGAGAAGTGTTGTTACCGCACAATAAATTCTTTGCTTTGAAAATAATAAAAGGAAGGGTATGTTTTATTATAAGGAATTACGGTCCATAATCGGTTGGTATGAACATACTTGTTTACCATTTTTTATGATGGTGTTTGTTGTTATACTATGCAGTACGATAATTTGTAAACAGGTTTGTCTACTGCATTGTTTTGTTTTTGTAGCTTTTGTTTATAATTTTAATGTAAAGCAATGTAAAAGCCAAACACTAGTATCTAGATTCTTCTTTTCGTAACAATATATTCGGTGATGGACGAACCGATGATAAGCTAATGGTTTCAGAATACATTCACTGAAGATAAAACAACACTAGAGTCGATTGTAATTTTATAAATTGAACATTTGATTTTAGAATTTCCACTAGGTTAGGTCGCCGTAGGTAGTGTGTTGGCTTATTAGACGTAAAGCCAGGGTTCGAGCCCCAGGCCAGACATCAAAACAAAATACAAAAAGTATTTCTTCGGCGATTTCCTCTCAGCAGATTTCTGGCAAAAACTCTGAGAGTAAATAAAATTGCCATGAAAATTTTCTCAAAAAAAAATCTGTCGTTCGGAGCCGACTTTAAACCGTAGGTCCCGCCACTTATGTATAAAATTAACACACACAACATAAGTGGTGTGAGAAACTAGGTCAATAATCCTGACTGAAGGGTTGTAATGACCAATTATGTATGTATTTTTGTCTGAGGAACCGGAAGTTCTCAATGGGACTCTTGAAGTTCACAGTGATGGCTTAAAGATGAAAGAAAGGATAGGCTGTGGTATCTTTATTAAAGTCCCTATACTAAGCTTTCTTTCTGCTTGATTACTGCAGTGTTTTCCAAGCAAAGGTCATGGCAATTTTGAACGAGGCGAAATGCTTGTTGTGAGCGGGATTTTCTCTGAAAATCTCCAGATTTACAGGGATGGGATTAAGTCCCTAACGAAAGTAGTTTCAACGTCCGTCCATATCCATTAATGCCGAGTGTTTCTTCGAAAAATTTCGGATCTTTCAAATGTAACTCCAATTTGGGTTTACACATAGCATAGCATAACATAAGTATCTCACACCACTTATGTTGTGTGTGTTAATGTTATACATGAGTGGCGGGACCTACAGTTTAAAATCGACTCCGAACGACAGATTTTTTTAAGAAGCTTTTCATGGCAATTTTATTTGCTCTCAGAGTTTTTGCTAGAAATCTGCTGAGAAGAAGTCGCCGAAAGACTCCACATTACCTTCTTCAATTTAAATTGTGAAAATATTTATAATATTAAACGTAGCTTATATGCTGCCATTAATTTGTAAATTATTATAGAAAAATATATTCTCGTTCTTGTCTTAGGTAGTTATGGTTTATTGTTGCTTTATTCAGCTTGTGATTAAGTTCTGTAGCTGATTTATGTTGTCGTTGCCCGACATAACCCGCTATAGTCCGGACTGTAGTGTGTACGTGTCCCTACGTAATGGGGACGAGCCCTCCGCGGTCTGGTGAGGGTGGGTTAGTGTGAGGCCGGGGACGTTCGACAAAAAAAAAAAAAATATCCAATTTTTCCAGTTTTTTTATCATTGATTTGTTGTTGATCTGACTAGGCTAGTCGGCACAGTTTTCATTTCCATCATGAACTCCTCTAACAACATGGCTGTTATAGTCTTACGTAGTCTTCTAAAATCCAAATTTTCTTTGTAGCATATGATCCCCACTCAAAAGTCCAAATATTTATAACATTGTCACATGAAAGTTTCACAAAATTTCTTATCCACTAATATCTCTCATTGTGTGCCTCATAATCTTAAAATAATTTCAATGAAAATTTATCATAAAATTTATTGAAAATTTTAATTGAATTTCAAATAAAAACTTTTCCTCTGGAAGTAATAATCATATATTCACCCGCAGTTGTATACAAAATGAGGAAAAAGAAGAAGAAAAAGAAAAAAAAATATTGAAGAAAACCATTGAAAAGTTATCGGAAAAATGTCTCCACACAAGATGTGTAAAGAAATCACCATATCCACTAATACACTCACAACAAAATATTGCATTTATACAATAAGTTTATTGTACAACCGCATATACAGATACACTCATACATATAGACATACATACATACATATACATATTGAGACTCATATCTCAGTGACTGTTATTAGCCTCATCAATTGTACGCTTAGCAAACAACATTAAAAATAATTGTAGACATTCTCCAAGACAACTTTTCTAACACATTCACAACCATTACCCAAAAAAAAAATAAAAATACGTTGTTGAAGCGAATAGAAATATTTAAGACAGTCATTCACAAATAAAAAGGAATATTGAAGGCAAAAGTACATACATACTGACATGCATACATACATACACATACATACAAAAATACTTATGCATGTATGTATGTATATTTGAACACATTTAGTACGATGTCGACAATGACTATGACGGGGACGACTGAAACGAAACAAACTTTTTGAGGGAAAAAATAAGGCAAAATGCAATGCAATGAAAATGCTATTTGCTAAAGCGATAAATCTCAGCGCACTTTAAATAGGAAGGGGAGTGCATTTCACTACACAACAACTATACATTTCTAACATTGTATTCACTATTTATCAGATGTTTAAAGGTATGCAATTATTTATGAAAATTACTACGGTATGCTGCCAATCATTGCCTGTCTCTTCATAATGGCTTTCGTTGCCTATTCTTCAACCGTAAAATTAAGGATTTATAAAGAGCAAGTCTCCGCGTCCTAGCCAACACACTACCTATCTACATAGAATAAGACGTGAGGCCAGTGTTCAAAACGCAGATCAGCCGCGTCTAACAAAACCTAATTTGAAGAAATATTTCTTTGGCAACTTCCTCTCAGCAGATTTCTAGAAAAAAGTAAATTTGCCATGAAAATATAAAATTTGTATGAAAAGTTTATAAAAAAATCTGTAGTTCGAAGTCGACTTTAAACTGCAGGTCCCATCACTCATGCATAAAATTAGCACACACAACATAAGTGGTGTACTAGCTAGGTTGTAATCCTGACTGAGTGATGGTATGTATGATGAAGACTCTTTATTTATGAATAGGTGAATAGGTGAACGAATAAATTTGTCGAATTTGGTTTGATACACAAGATTAAAGAGCGTCAAATGCATCAAATGAATGCATCATTAGTTAATACTTCTTGTCTTGTTGGCGACTTATCTTGTCTTCGGCGACTACCTCTCCTGACTACCTTACTCTGAGAGTAAATAAAATTGCCATGAAGAGCTTCTCAAAAATCTGTCGTTCGGAGTCGACTTTAAACTGTAGGTCCCTCCACTCATGTATAAAATTAACGCACACAACATAAGTGGTGTGAGAAGCTAGGTCGAAATCCTGACTGAAGTGTTGTATAGACCAATTATGTATCGGGTCCGCCATCTAACGTTTTTTTTTCAACTAGCGAATGGCAACACTTAGCTCATATCTGATTTGACAGATAATTAGTTTTATCCTTCCGCTGAACGAATATGGTTGTGTATACGCGTTTTCGCTTCGCTAAGTGGGCCTGCGATCGACTTACAGAAGATGCCGATTTTGGCAAAAAAATCATCTTTTCAGATGAAGCTCATTTTGATATTGTAAACATTTTGATATGTAAACAAGCAAAATTGTCGCATTTGGGGCACAGAAAACCCGCACGCATACATTGAAAAGCCGACGCACCCAAAACGAGTCACTGTTTAGTGCGGATTTTGGTCCAGAGGCATAATTGGGCCATTTTTCTTCGAAAATGAGCAAGGAGTGGCCGTTACAGTCAATGGCGATCGTTATCGGGCCATGTTGAATGGATTTTTGTTCACAAAAATTGAAGAGGAGGATATTGGCAACATATAGTTTCAACAGGACGCCGCTACGTGCCACACAGCCAAAGCTACACTCGATGTTTTGCGCCCTGTTTTTGAAGATTGCATTATCAGCCGCAGAGCTGATGTCGTTTGGCCACCTCGGAGCTGCGATTTGACACCGTTGGACTATTATTTGTGGGGTGCCGTTAAAGATAAGTGTTACGGCGACAAACCAGAGACAATTGACGCTTTAAAAGACAATATTCGTGAAGCCATTGGTGAAATACAGCTGCACACAATCGATAATGTGCTTAACAATTGGGCCGATCTTGTAGGCTACTGCATGGCCAGCCGACGCAGTCATTTGAATGAAATTATTTTCCATTATTAACCGGAAGGATTGTACTTTCAAATAAAAAAAGAAATTTGAGAAAATATTCAGTAGTTTTTTTTTAAAGCATTTTCAAAAAAAAAAAAAAAGTTATTTGGCGGACCCTTTATGTAAGTGTCATATGACTATAAAAGGATGGGTTGTTGTATTATTGGTATTCTGCCTTAAAAATAATATTTCTGAATGTGTTAGGAAATAGGAATCGGGAGAATTTTATATCGTTATCATAGAGTAACACTAGTGGCACGTTTAACATAAAGCAGCTGATTGTACGTTCTATATAAACAAGTTAAAAATTTATATGCCTGGGCATTTATTAACTAAAGACAGAATAAAAAATGATCTGCAGAGGTTCTTTATACTAAAAATGGGACTATCACTAGCTCCTTGGCGCCTTAAACTGAAGCCAATTCCAATTCCTTCCTATATTCTATCACAATGCACAGCATGAATATGAGTCATCTCCTGAGAAATGGCCTCAAAATAAAATATAAATGGATACCACAGGACAACCTTGAAGGCGGCAAATTAACAATTAACAACTTCTTTGTTGAGGCCGAATGTTACTTGTAGATAAGACAGGAACCCATGCTTGCATATTGGGGGAGTTATCTCTGTAGCTCTAAAATCCTTACTTGGGTTTGAATATAATTATGGCGTGTAAATATTGTTACGAAAATGAAAAAATCTAGATACTGCTGTTTTGCCTTTTCATCGCTTAACATTAAAATTATAAACAAAAGCTACAAAAACAAAAACAATGAACTTGTTTACAAATTATCATACTGCGTAATACAACAACAAACACCAGCATAAAAACATGGTAAACAATTAAACAAAAATGCAACAACAAACACTACAAGAATAAATGTTAACAAAATACACAAACAACAATAATGAAACAACGATGTTTGCATTTATAGAAATCTCGAGAAGGCGAAGCTACGAACATTCGACTTCAAGAACATATATCAGACTGTTTACGTCACCATATAAAAGGCAAAGCAAAGCAGACAACTGAGTTAGTAAAAGTTCAGTCAATCTTGTGTGAAGATGCGGTGAGTTTGAAGATCTCCATTACAAAGATCTCTCGAATAATTGTCTAGAAATTTTTATTGTTTATGCAAAGGGTGTAAACATCAAGTTGTGAATAGTGACACACAGAATTGTGCGAATAATAAAGGATTTTAATTAATACTAAACACAGGATTATTTTTATTTCATGTTTTAAAAACGTTAAAAATACGAGTTCGTAGATTGCAAATAAAATAAAAATAAATCTCTGTTTATTTTTGAATCAATTCTTTATTATCTGCACAACTTTTGTGCCACTGTTCGAACTTATTCTACGTATACAATGATAACTTCCACAATATGTGCTTGTTCGTGATATTTCTCTGCTTATAACCTTTTTTATAAGCAACAACAACACTTGTTAGTTATTCTTCTTTGCTCACAACCTTTTTTTGTAAGCACCACACTAACAACTGTTTTCTTCACGCAACTTGTCTGCACACAAGTCTGACTGGATTATAACTCGATCTCGTAACTTCACACACCACTGGTTGAATTCTCACTTAATTCAACGCGACGTCATCACACGACTAACTTCACTCGAACTCCGAGAATAACGTGTCTTCATACACGGCTGACTGAATTCTAACTGAATCATCGTTGCTCGCTTTATCTTGCCTTTTATATCACTGGATCAACAGTGTGATGAATGCCCTTGAAGGATGATGACGACCTTCGGGAACAATCCAAAAATGTAAACAACTTGTTTCGTGTTGTTGTTCGTGTATCTTATTTACTTTCGTCCAGGCAGAGTTGTTGTTGTTTTGTTTGTTTGTCTTTCTGCTATATTTCTGTTTATTCATCGATCTTGTAAACAAGCCCTGTTGTTTTTGTTGCTATATGCTTACTCATTCGTTGATCACGTGAATTGTTTTGTTTTTGGAGCTTTTGTTTATCATTTTATGTGTGATCAAGTCCATTATGTTGTTTTTGGAGCTTTTGCTTATTATTTTAACAACACCATTTCCATTTTCGTAACAATATATTTACCAAATAACGACTCTATAACCAGCTGTAGCCTTTGCTAAAAAGTATCACTTTTTACCAGTTTTGATGCTTTTATTAAGACTAATTACCGTGAGTACTTTCAATATGATTCGTATTGATTGAATTATCTCTGCTTATAAGATGTCACTCTTTTATGTGACTGCATAAACAATATTATATCCATACATTCTTTTGAGGTCTGGTATAAAGTGAGGGAGTTTATGATTATGGGCTCAAAAACTCAACTTTCTTCTTCTTGTATAGTTTTATTTTATTTCTTTTCGGTGTGTTTTTTTTTTTGTGTTTTTTTTCTATTTTCTCGATTTCTTGGCGGATGTAGTCGAATGCGTTAAATTTTAGTTTAAATTTTTCGCCTCTTCCTTTGGCCCAAAACGATGAGATGAGGAAAGTGTGTAGCGGAGAGGCCCAGAAAGAAAGAAAAAGTTGTTACCAAAAAATCAAATAATCATAAAGCACAGTAAATGTGTTTAGTTTGGTTCAGTTTCGTCTCTGGATATATCCTACAAGTCTATATATTTATTGTATATAGAATGTGTGGATATTTCTTTTATTTCCCCAGCTTTCTTTCTTCGTTTTCTTCTCTTCACTTCTCTTCGCTCCTCTTTAAGCGACTAGTTTATGTCATTGTATTGTATTGCAGAAATGACTTTCGTTGCACTGTGCTTGTGTGCATGTGTTTTTATCGTTGTTGTTGTTGTTGTCGTTGTCGTTGTTGTAGTTTATGATGTTGCCACTTATTAAAGTTGTTTTCGAGAATAAGAAGAAGATGAAAAAAATAATTTCAATGGCTTAATAATGGTAGACTTAAGTCACTTTTATGTGACGCATAATTTTGTATTCCAAAATTCTTATGGTTATGGCCTCTATACAAAATAAAAAGATGAGGATTTGGAAATAATTTGATATTTTAAAAGCTATTTGTCCATATCCAGATGCCTTCTTAAAACTACGTTCTTAGTTATTAAAAGTAGGCATACATTGAGTAAATCAAATGGTAAAATCAAAGACGGAACCCATCGAGACGCATTTTTGACATTAATCTCCGTACCTTTGAAGAACATAGGGCTGTCACCAAGCAACTTTTCATTTTTGTTTCATTTTTATTATTAAGATTTAGTGTTTGATTTGCAGTAGCAGGCCTAGGATAATACGTCTGCTATCTGTCATGCTCCATGTAAGCATATATTCGGCTCAGAAACGTTATACACACCTTCCTAAGACATTTATTGCAGTCCGATAATATTTTCGTAAGGGCAGCGGTTAGCGAAATTCCAAGATGAATAATTTGGAATTGAATTTTTAAAATTCGAAAATCTTGTGAAATATTATTCGCATTCACCTAGATTGGAACATGGATAGAAATATTGTTACGAAAATTGAAAAATCTAGATACTGGTATTTTGCTTTTACTTCTTTTAACATTAAAATTATAAACAAAAGCGATAAACAAGTAAACAAAATATACCAACAAACACCAGCATAAAAAAATTATAAACAAGTAAACAAAAATGCAATAACAAACACTACAAGAATAAATGTAAACAAAATACACAAACAACAATAATTACAGAGATCTCGAGAAGGCGAAGCCACATTCGACTAGAAGAACATTCATCAGACAAAGCAGGCAACATAGTTGTAAAAGTTCAGTCCGTCTTGTGTGAAGACGCGGTATGTTTGAAGAAATTAATCGTGGTTTGAAGATCTCCGTTACAGAGATCTGTCGAACAAATTGGTTAATAATTGTTATTGTTTACGCAATAGAGTGCAAAGAGGTATAACAAACAAAGCAATTGTTGTTGTTTACATCAAGTTGTGACCAGTGGCACACAGAATTGTGCGAATAATAAAGAATTTTAATTAAAACTAAACACGTACAGCGTTTTAAACTCATTTACTGACAGACCCTTCTTGATAGACTTCTGTTTCAATAGCGTAAAAGGCAGCAACATCTTGGTTGTTATGCCGAATGATGTCAATGTCGCCAGCATTCGCCAGCCACTGGACTCTATTGTAGCAAATAGTGTCATTACGACATTCTGCCGTCTTCCGCAGAAGACACTCCATGACGAATTCGAAGAGATCTCATGATAGGGAATTGCCTTATAGAGCAATCGAAGACTACCTTAAAGATGACAAAAAATTATGTATGTCTCCTTGGAGTTCATTAGTCTTCTCCTAGATTCGAGTCAATGAAAAGATATTGTCGTTGGTCGACTTACTAGATCTGAAGCCGTACTGTAAAGGTCCAATCAATGTCTTGATGGGTTGCTTCAGGCGTTCACACAATGCGAACCTTACAATGCGATAGATTAAAGGACTCTGAACAAAGGACACTGAGTTTCCAATTGTTTGGCATACTTACCCCTAACCAAAGTTTGTAAATAGGCTTGTGCATGCACCCTACCAGCTCGTTACTACCGGTCTTAAATGATTCAGCGACTGGCCATCAGGGACTGCAGCTTTATTGTTCATAAGTAGCAAGATCGCGACTTTGTCCTTTTCATGACTTTCCATGATTGTCAATTGGGTTCGATACATCATTTTTAATGGCGGAATTGGTGTGGTTTACTGTACAAACATGTGAAATAATATTGTTACGAAAATGAAAAATGTAGATACTGATGTTTTGCTTTTACATCGTTTAACATTAAAATTATAAACAAAAGGTACAAAACAATGTAGTTTACAAACCTGTTTAGAAATTGCCGTACTGCTTAATATAACAACAAACACCAGCATAAAAAAATGGTAAGCAAGTAAACAAAAATACACCAACAACACTACAAGAATATATGTAAACAAAATACACACACAACAGTTCAGGTGAAGTCACCAACATTCGCCTTCATGAACATTAATCAGACTGATTACTCTGCCATATAAAAGTAGGCGACCGAGTTAATGAAGTTCAGTCAGTGTTGTGTGAAGATGCGGTGTGTTTGAAGGGAGTAATCGTGATTTAAAGATCTCCGTTACAAAGATCTGTCGAATAATTGTATAGAATTGTTATTGTTTATGCAAAGATTATAAACAGATGAATAACAAAGAAAAGCAATTGTTATTGTTTACATAAAGTTCTGAACAGTGGCACACAGAATCGTGCGAATAATAAAGAATTTTAATTAAATCTAAACACAACTTTATTTTTATTTTATTCGCAATATACGAGCTCATATTTTAAACGTTTTTAACACGTTGACTGCCAACTACCGTTCTAGGGCGCCAAACTACGAGTTATCTCGTAGTCACTAATGTGAAAAAATCAAATTGTCGTTTTTTGGCAAGTTTTCTGTCAACGTGTTAAAAGGTAAAAACGTAACAGTATAAACTTGGTTCGTCTGGTCATTTATGAGCTTTTGCATACTGTTTGCAATAGCTTGAATGCAACTCGCGTTTGTTGACTCTGTGTTTAGGTCAGCTTCTGCACCTCCATTCGTTGCCATTATATTGCTTAGATAGCAGCAATAATTTGCGCATTCGACACGTAGCAAGATGTTCTCTGAGCACAAGACGTATCTCTATTCCAATATACATACAAACATACATACATAATTGGTAATTCCAACCTTTCAGTTAGGATTACGACCTAGTTTCTCACACCAGTTATGTTGTGTGCGTTAATTTTATACATGAGTGGCGGTACCTACAGTTTAAAGTCGAATCCGAACAACAGTTTTTTGAGAAACTTTTCATGGCAATTTTATTTGTTCTCAGAATTTTTGCCAAAAATCTGGTGAAACGAAGACGCCGAAGAAAATTTTTTTCATATTTTCGTGTTGATGTCTGACCTGGGGTTTGAACTGTGACCTTACGTCTAATAAGCCGAGACACTACCTACTAGACTACGGCGACTTACAATATAGTCCAATATAATCTTTATTAATCACCTAGTTTTGTAGATCTTGTAGATGATATTACAAGTCAAATCTGGTCTCAGAAAGGGTAAATTATAATCAGTTGCTCTAACGGACGATCGAGTGGAGATATATTGGATTTAAAATGATGCTTAACATTGCAACTGGTCCTGTATTGATTTCCAGACTCAATGACAGATAACCCAATGACAGACATTTTCACTTTATTTTAGTTTTATTAAATTAGACTCTCACGTTAAAAATAAGAAATGATTTGAGAAGAATGTGTCAGATTTTGTATGTTGCATACAAAATTGAATGTGTTGTCACCTGTAACGTTGTTATCTGTATGTTGTTCGCTGTCAGTTGACTTATTTAACAAAGTATTCAAGCGGCTTGAGTCACAATCTTTTTTTCACTTCCATCTACGTAATGTCTTACAGATTTTTAGCACAGAATTCTTTCAATTAATATTTACTTGAATACATGTATTCTGCTTGTTTGTTAGAGAATGACTTCTTTTCCTTAAATTTGACACTTGCATTGTGGCATGAAACTTGTTAAAATGACTAGAGAGCGGCTAGAGGTTGAGAACGGAGACCTTATTTAAACAAAACGTTTCGATTTTTTTTTATTTTCTATTCCTTTACCACGCCACACAACAAGCCTATTCCATGAGCAGTTTGATTGTATTTTCACTTTTCTTTTCCTAGATTTTCTTTCTTTTTCTTATTTTTTTTCGTCTGTATTTGTTTCTTAACCGAATGCTTAAGTTACAAGTGTCGTCAAGTCATTTTCATTTTTCTACGTTTAAGGTTTTTTTTCTTCGTTTTTTGTTTTTCTATTTTCTATTTTTATTTCATTTTGCCCTCAACTCATGGCATGTTTGCATAACATCTCGTATTTAGTCGTACATATTGTTCAATTGTTCAAACTCTTCCACCATTTCAAAGTCTTGTGCACTTTTTTTCCTTAACATTCTTCCTTTTCTGGCCTCCAAAGAAGAAACATTTAACTAGAGTGTCAACACATCTTGAGTGAATTGTATAGATGGCTGACAGAGTCTTAAAAGAATAATATGTTCTAAGGCTACCTTCTATATAATAAAGGAGAACAATCCTTTATTAATTAATTTTATTAATTGGTTTTGGAAAAGTTCAACTTCACAGAAGTTTTGAAATCGTACTCCTTAGTGTCCGAGTGGAACGTTATCCTTCAAGAAGGGTCTGCCACACTACATAAAATAACTTTTCCCTCTTTTTAGAAGTAAGAATCATTATGAATTCTTTGGTGGAAAGCCTATTTTCTATTAAAATATAAAACCGAACCAATGAATTTCAAATCAAGTTTCCGGTGTCTTATTATTATTGACCAAATATGTCAGAATTTCTGGCCTTTAGCCTGAATAAGAATAAAATTGAAGTCGCCGTGGTCTAGTAGGTAGTGTGTTGGCTTAATAGACGAGAGGTCACGGTTCAAACCTTAGGTCAAGTATCTCCAACAAAACGAAATATAAAAAATATTTCTTCGGCAACTGCAGCTCAGTAGATTTCGGGCAAAAACTCTGAGAGTAAATGAAATTGCCATGAAAAGTTTCTGAAAAAATTTGTCATTCGGAGTCGACTTTAAACTGTAGGTCCCATCGTGCATGTATAATATAAACACACGCAACATAAGTGATGTGGGAAACTAGGTCGTAATCGTGAATGAAACTCTTTTTTCAATTTTATACACTTAAATTGTTCATCATAGCCTCGGTCATCTTCTTCTGCGCCTTCCATCGGGTACTTACTCAAAAGGTCTTTTCGCCGGAGCATCTTAACCATAAACACGTCATGTCTTCACCAACGTCTTGTATGGGTTACTTCGTCGTTGGCATTATAGAGCCCGTACGATTCCCTATTCATTCGTTGCCTATTCATTCGTTTGCCAAAGCAAAGGCGACCAAAAATTCCAAAGCTTCCTGGTCAGATTTTGGTCCGTCGGGAGAAATATTTGTTTTTTAATTGCCTGCTGAAATTGCTTGCTCGAAGTAGGAAGTATTATTCCCCGTGTTCTCTTTAAATTGATGTCATTTGTTTTATATGCGGCTAGGCAGTAATAGTTAAAATGGTACATTCTTTCAAAATTATGGTCATCAACGAACATATGATGTCCCAATCTAATACATTCTCTTTTCGATGTAAACCAACAATTTGGTTTTGTATTCGTTTATTTCCAGACCGATTCACCATTTCACCGATTCTTTTTCAATATTAGCAATATTCGACGAATAATATCTATTCATCAGCATTTGCATGTAGCATATGTTCTCTGTAGTCTAAGAGTTTATTAAGTAGTGTGTTGGCTTATTAGACATCAACAAACTATAGATCAAATTTTGCTAACAAAACAAAGCATGAAATAATATTTCTGTGTCGAATTTCGGTCAGCAGATTTCTGGAAAAAACTTTTCAGGAGTCGCCTGTAGGTTCCGCCACTCATGTATAAAAATTAACGCACACAACATAAGTGGTTTGAGAAACTAGGTCTTAATTCTGACCGAAGGATTAAAATGACTAATTACACTATGCGACAAAATAAAAAAAAATGAAATACACCCGGCTAACGACATATTATAGGTCTTGAGTTTTGTTGAGTAGATCTCAAAAATATTTTTTTTATAATTCTCGAACCCTCCAAACTTTTTTTATTTGACAAAAACTGTTTTTTTTTTACTTTACGCACAAATTTTTGTATTACTCAGACATTTCTGACCCGATTTCCAAAATTTGAATCTTGTTAGAAAGGGAAGAGATGGAGCTTTAAAACGGTATACATATATCTATTATTTGTCTTAATATGCTATGAAAATTGATGAGGTAAACTTGGAAAATACAAATTTTTTTCATATTTTTTCAAGTTTGTCCGTTCATAGTAGCAAACTTTACTTAAAAAATATGAAATAAGTGATGACATTCTGAAAGTGCATTATCTTGTGAAGAGATTGGCGCTTCGCTTCAAATCAGACAAAAATTACCGTAGTTATTATTTAAAGAGTCTAACAGTCGAGTTATATTTTTCATATATATATATTTTCAAATTAACTTTTAGTTCAAAAATTTTCAGAATTTTTGATGAATCTTGATTGTTTATCGGAAAATGTGTCAATTTCACGTTTGAGCGACCACCAGAAGTTGGAAAATGTTTGCGCAAAGAGAAATAATAATATTTGCAAAAAACACAAATATTAGCCGACTTTTGGAAGTCGTGCAAACGTGAAATTGACACATTTTGTGATAAACAATCAAGATCCATCAAAAATTCTGAAAATTTTTGAACTAAAAGTTCATTTGATGAGAAGACATATATATAGAAAATATAACGCGACTGGCATACTATTTAAATAATAACTACGGTAATTTTTATCCAATTTTATCAGATGATGACTCAATCTCTTCACAACAGAACAGACTTTAACAATATTATCACTTATCCAATATTTTTTTTATTAAAGTTTGCTACTATGATGGACAAACTTGAAAAAATTTGAAAAAAATTCGAATTTTCCAAGTTTACCTCATCAAAACTCATAGCATATTAAGTCGAATAATAGAAATATGTATATATATAAAAGGTCCATCTCTCTCTTTTCTAACAAGATTTAAATTTTGGAAATCGGATCAGAAATGTTTGAGTAATCCAGAAATTTGTGCGTAAATTCAAAAAAACCAATTTTTGTCAAATAAAACAAGTTTGGAGGGTTCGAGAAATATAAAAAAGGTATTTTTGAGTTCTACTCAACTAACTGAACAACGTGGACTATGTAGTTACTCTGGTGTATTTTCACTGTCGCACCGTGTTATGTATGTTTATATGCATATGTCTTTTGGTGTTAATTGTGCCTGATATGTTAACCGTTCCATTGCGCTCTTTCCCAACAAAATATTGAAAAGATCACAAAATAAGATATGACACTGGATGGATTCCACAATCCATTCACACAATGGCATTCAATACCGGGCAATCAAAAGCGGCCTTGTATTAGTTGGCCGATGATGGATTTGCCAGGTCTAAAGCCACGCTGGTACGAACCAATTATCCATTTAAGGTTTCATCTTTCACACAGAAATGTTCGTACAAGATGGGGACTCTTCTTACACCTCAATATTTGGCGTATACCGTTTAGTATCCTCTTTTATGTACAAGGCGTAGTACACTGAGTCTCCATTCATTGGGCATGCGTTTTTTCAACCAAATACTACTAATACATGTCGTTACATACACTTTTCCCGCCGTTGAATGCTTTCTATCTCTAGACTATGTCTCTTTAAGTGTATTCCATCGAACACTTTACTTTTCGAGAACTTTATGGTTCAAGAAATTTTCGTTCTCTATGATAAGTTACCGCTTCTTAAATTTTGAAAAAACCTCGATATGTCGAATATATAAAGAATCGTCCCACGTAGTATTTTGCAGAATGGTCTGCGTTCTTGTTATAGCACCAAAGCAGAAGCCCTAACTCATGGGCGAATAATTGAGTGGAGCCTATAAGATTGATTAAAGTCCCTGATAATATTTGCATGTTAAGTCACACATTTTATATAAAAAAATATAGCCAGGAAATAACAGACAGCAGATCTGGGCAGTTTCATTGACAAATCAGCTGGCTAATCGGCTGATATATCCAGTCAGATGAATAGGTCAAGTAAAACGTACGCACAGTTAAAACATGTCGCCAAGCATATTGCTTAAACATAATGCCTACTGTGTTACATGGATGCAAAAAATAGAACATGGCAACATACATATGCCCATGCATACATCATTAGTCATTACAACCCTTCAGTCAGGATTAAGACCACTTATATTGTGTGTATTAATTTTCTACATGAGTGGAGGGACCTACAGTTTAAACTCAAACCCGAACCGACAGATTTTTCAGAGACATTTTCATTATCTAATTAATTATTATTGTTTATCTAATAATTGTTATTGTTTATGCAAAGTGTATAAACAGAGGAATAACTAAGAAAAGCAACTGTTGTTGTTTACATCAAGTTGTAAACAGTGGCACAGAGAATTGTGCGAGTAATAAAGAATTTTAATTAAAATTAAACACAAATTTATTTTTTATGTTATTTGCAATCTACGAGCTCATATTTTAAACGTTTTTAAAAGGTAAGAACGTTACAATACACTCCTTTAAATAACTGAATATTTTTATGTTGCAAGTCTTTCGATTGGAAAACAAAAAACAAAAAAAAGTAAGAAAAAGAAAGAAAAAAATAGATGAGGGGAAAAAACAATTGAAAGAAAACTTTCTGTTTATGTCGCATGTTCATTTCTTTTCTTAATTTCTGATTGAACTTTTTTGCCCAATTCCGCCCGCGATATGTCTGTCTGTCTGTATGTCTACATTTTTATTTTCCGTTCATGTTGCCGTTCATTCGTTCGTTCGTTCATTCATTCATTCATTTATTTGTTCCGTTCGCAAATTGTCATTTGATGGAATAGACCCGAAGAAGAAGAAGAAGAAGCCTCTTCGACATTAAACTTTGCAATTGTTTTGTTGCATATGGAGAAAGGAAGGAACGCAGGAAGTTTTCTGCAGTAATTGTTCACTCGCTGTTCGACTATTTATATGTATGTATGTGTGTAAGTGTGACTGACTATCAGCATTTGTGTGAATTTATTAAGTTTCATTCACTCTTTTTTTCTTTGTTTTTTTTTGTATGAAAATTCGAAAAAGAAAACAAAAAATGAAATTTCTTTTTAGCAGATGTGTTTCTCTCTTTTTTGGTTTGTTTGTCTTTCTTTTTGTTTTCTCCGTCATCGTCACTGGCTTTTCGTTCGTTTTTTTGTTTTTTTTTTGCTCTTCTACTATTTCATTAACCACCTCATGTTTGTTGTCTGCTTATCTAACAATTTTATGTCTGTAGGTCTACTCGTCTACTCCGTCTAACTGTCTGTCCTCGTGTCTATTTAAATCAGTGTTTATTTGTCGGCATGTTTCTCATATAATTGTTATTGTTGTAGTTGTTGTTGTTGTATTTTATGTCAACCACAAAATATTGCAATTGTTGTCCTTATTTTGAAAACGTACGTACGTACGTACTTTAATTGATAAGAAAGCCATGGTTTACTTGAATGAATTTGTGTGTGTTTTTTCTCTTCAGTTTTCCTTTTAAAATGTACCGAAAAATATAATTTTGACAGTAAAATTGAAATTAATAATTAATTTCTATTGAATAGGATTACTGGTAATGATTTTCTTTTTTCAATTTCATCTCATCTTCACATCACATAAAAACAAATCTGCGACATTTTTAATCATCAAAAAACTCATACTTCTCCTAGAATTTGACCTTAAAGATGTAAGGATGAGGAAAAGAAAGGCGCATATAAACGATGAATTTTATTGAATGTTGAATTGGTGAAAAAAAACATGAAAATATCACGGTGCGACAGCCAAAATACCTCCAACTTATAACATAGTGTAGGTTGTGGGTTTTGTTGAGTAGAACTCAAAAATATTTGCTTTTATATTTCTCGAACACTCCAAACTTGTTTTATTTGACAAAAACTGTTTTTTGTTATCTTTTTATACAAACTTATTGATTACCCAAATACTATTTAACCTATTTTCAAAATCCAAAGTTTTTTGAAAAGGGGAGAGATGAGCCTTTAAAACGGTATACATAAACATTTTGTTCAGTCTTTCATTTCATGAGTTTTGATCCGGTAAATTTGAAAATTATGATTTTTTTTTTCTTATATTTTCTAGTTTAGCCGTTCTTATATGCCAAAATTAATTAAAAAATATGAAATATCTGTTGACATTCTGAAAGTGCATTATCTTGTGAAGAGATTGATACTTTGTTTGATCAAATCGGACAAAAATTACCGTAGTTATTATTTAAATAGTATAACAGCCGTGTTATATTTTTTGTATATCTCATCTTATCAAAGCTTTCAGTTCAAAAATTTTAAAAATTTTTGATGAATCTTGATTGTTTACCGCAAAATGTGTCAATTTCACGTTTGCGCAACAACCGGAAGTCGGCTAATATTTGTGCGTTTAACATTAAATATTATTATTTCGCTTTGCGCAAACATTGGCCACTTCTAGTGGTCGCTCAAACGTCTAATTGACACATTTTTCAACAAACAATCAAGATCCATCAAAAATTCTGAAAACTGAAAGTTCATTTGAAAAAAATATACGAGTATATGAAAAATATAACACTATAGTTATACTCTTTACATAGTAACAACGGTAATTTTTGTTCCATTTTATCAAACGAAGTGTCAATCTCTTCACAAGATAATGTACTTTCAGAGTGTCATCACTTACTTTAATCTTTTTTTAAAGTTTTCCACTATGAATGAACAAACTTCAAAATATGTGAAAAAATTCGCATTTGCCAAATTTACCTCATCAAACCTCATAGAATTTTAAGTCAAATTACATATATATGTATACCATTTTAAAGGCCCACCTCTTCTCTTTCTAAGAAAGTTTAAATTTGTGATATAGGTTCTGAATCAATAAATTTGTGCGTAAAGTCCAAAATAATAGTTTTTGTCAAATAAAACAGGTTTATAGGGTTCCAGAAATATAAAATAGGGTTCTACACAAAAAAAACTCACAACCTACACTATGTCAATAGCTGGGTGTATTCCATTTTTTTATTTTGTCGCACAGTGTAATCAGAATTTCATTTTTCTATTATGAACCATAGCGATTCATTGTGCTCTCTGCAAATAAAGAAGAAGTCACACGAAATAATAGTCTTGATAACTAAGCAAAAATTTCAATTTATTCAAAATTAAGGTAGCATAATGCCCTTAATCAAATCACATCTTAACATCAGCAAGTGATACGTTTACGAATACGTAGACCCACTGTAGATGATAAAGATGTTGATGATGTGATGGTTCAAGATGATAAATTCACGTATAATAAAAGCCATGATAAATCAAATTCTGATCGATTTATGGGGCCTTCCAAAGAGGAATTCCTAAATCTGACAGTTGATAACCGCCATCTCATTAAAGCAACATCTTTCGAATTAGTTGTCATTGATTCAGTCTGTTTTGTCAAATCAACACAGAGGGATATAGCGTTCAACAACATGTGCAAATAATAAACTTGGAGTTCTGTTCGACTGCCTTAAGCGTCCCTCATATTGTAGTGAAAAGATTGAGTCTATTGTTAGGTTGATGGAAGGTTATTCTAACGTTAAATTCATTAGGGGCTTCCGGAAACCTAAGGGATCGATTGAGTGACAGCTCCCTCCTTAACTGTCCTTTGGACAGAATCAGTAGACTCTGGATTTTGGGTAATTGTTCACAACGAGACTTAATAACAAAGCTGGAAGCTGCATAGTCCTTTAAAAGAAGAACTGTTTTGTGGTATACAGATGAGTCAATGATTGATCAGGAGTTTTTCGATCCCATGGAAAAACTCGCGGGTATTTTCCACGCGAAATACTAAGCCTTCGCAAAATGTGCTGAGTTAAACTTGGATAGGCAGCAGACAGTACATAGCAATACTGTGGCAATAATATGGCTCTTATGAGTATCGAGGATAGTATGAGACTATCTTAAGATGCTGAATCAACTAGATATGGAAAATGAGAATACCCTCTGATGGGTCCTACGTCATGTTGTAATTTTCGGCAAAGAGCAAACAGACGAACTTGCAAGGAGGAGAGGAGCTTCCATACCTCTGGTCAGACCAGAACACTTCTGTGGAGTGGTGAGCGGATATTTGGAAATGTATGCTCAACGAAAGAAAATCTAAACAGACACAAAGATTCTTTTCAAGTCGAATGAATTTGAGGCAATCAAAACTTTTGTTGATAAACTACAATAAAAGGAGATCGGAGCATCAGTTTCATCAGGAATAAACTGTGATTAGTAAAGGGTCTTTTGAGAAGGCATTGTAAATTCACAATATTTTTGTTGTCTCGAGCCCAATATGCAGATTCAGTGACGATAAGAATGAATCATCGAAAAACATTCTTGCAACCTGTGGGTTATTAATATATGCCAGAAAGAAACACCTGTGTACGTACCATGTGCTACATTATAAGTTTGAAGAAGCAGTACTAAGCACGTCTGTATGACAATAACAATAATAAGCGTCCTACTATCAGGATTATTCCTAATTTGTTGGGTAAATTCGAGTCCACTGATTCAGTAAACCGCTGACCAACTTGTGTACGAAACACAAGCCGTCTACTAACAACTCGGGCTTTAGCAGAATTTTGACTTGGCGAATTTGTTTGGCCTGCAGCCTTGCAAAATTCTTCAGACCCAGGGACTATAGAAAAAGGGCCAGAGACAATGGCGAGCGTTTGCTGAATGGACTCAGGAACAGTCGGCAACCGACCCTAATTTTAAACGAAAGATTATTTTCAACGATGAGACTGATTTCTTGATGAATAGGTGAACAAACAAAATTATCGAGTTTAGCGCGACACTAATGCACCTGAAACGTAAGAGTGTCTAATACATCCCGAACAAATCACTGTTTTGTGTGAAATTAAGGCTGGCTGTGTCACTGATCCATATTTCTATCTTTGACAACGAGAATGGCCTGATCATTATCGTCAACGGCGAGCACTATAGGTCGATGATTACTAACTTATTTTGGCCTGGATTAGATGATTTGGACAGCAAGGACGTGTGGTCATTTTTAAGCCATGACAGGTCATATTTAAGCCACCGGTATAAACCTCAAAGATCTTATCGGAAATTACTGAATCATTAGACAAGAAATTCGTATTCTCTTCTATGCAGAAAGTTATAAGAAGCCATATATTCGACCCGTATGTGTCTATGTCTTTCCATAATAGCAGAATTTCAATAGTCCAGATTGGGTCAGAATAGAAATTCAATGAACCTTACGTTCATCAGCTCAGCCCTCTGTTTTCATAAAAGATCATATGGGGGAAAAGTATAGCAAATTATGTCTTGGTTGGATTGAAAAGAGCATACTGGTGATCAATACAGTACTCTGTCTAACAGACAGCAGTGTCAATGTCACTGCAGTGACATTGGTGTTTGCACTTGTACACCATAAAGCAAGGTTGGTTCCACCACGGCCCGATAGGACCAGTATATGATGAATGGTTTAAGAGACCAGATCTTGCCTACGGTCCTTTTGCATATGTAAAGCACTATTGGCGCTTTCTTACATACATACATAATTAGTAATTACAACCCTTCAGACAGCAACACGACCTAGCTTCTTACACCACTTATGTTGTGTGTGTTAATTTTATACCTGAGTGAACCTAAACCTAAGGAACCTGAACCTAAAGTTTCAGTCTGTCGATTCGACAGATTTTTGAGAAAATTTTTCATGGCAATTTTATTTAATATCAGAGTTTTTACCGGTCTGCTGAGAGGTAGTCGCCGAAGTAATTTCTTTTTCGTATTTATTACGTTGAAGATGTCTAACCTGGGGTTTGAACCGGGGCCTCACATCTAATAAACCACACATTACCTACTACAGTGGTAGACATTCGTTTGTACGCAACATATTTTTTTAGTTTATTGAAAAAGGGAGAGGATTTACATATATTTTTTTTCACTCTATTATTTATTTTTTCATAGTTTAAATATAAAAATACAAAATTAAAAAAAATTCACTTTTCTAATATTTTTTTTAATAAAATATATCAAATATGACTAGACATTCATTTGTACGCATGCTAAAAAAACTAACGAATTCATTAAAAATTAAGAAAAAAAATTAATTCTAGTATTTTGTATGGCCACCTTCGTTCAATATGACTGAATAAATCCTTTTTGGCATCGACTCTACCAAATTTTGAATAGTTTGTATGCGAATATCCTGCCAACATTCCTTTATGGTATATTTTAGCTCATTTACACTTGAAAATTGTCTTCCTTTTTCTCTCTTTAGTGTATATAAACAGCATGAATTAGAAAAAAAAAATTGGTTGTAAAAAAAATGCCAAACGAATATTTATAAAAAATGATATGCGTACAAACGATTGTCTACCACTGTAGACTACTGCGACGCTTTCTTAGTGCTCTCAATAATGCTTCCCTTCGTTAAAGCTTAAGATCCGGAATGACCTTTAGATATTTCAACCTTTTGGATAAGGAAACTTAAAACGCAGTAAGGATTATGCATTGCGAGGCTCTATTATACGGACGGGGAAGTTCTCTTCACATGTGGCTGTAGACGTGTACCAGATAGATGCCTTCTGCATTATTGAAAAAGATTTGATTACTAGAATATTGAACTAAAAGATAAAGATTAGAGTAGAGTGACTGAACTTTACTTGAACTAATTTGTATTATGAAAAGTCTGAATATCTAGTTTAGTTTGTGACTCATTTGAAAGTGTCTGTACTAAACCATTATAGTTTAGTTAAATAAAAAAAAACTATAAACCCAAATGAATAATATTTTGTTGTTACAAGAAAAAACTCTTAAAATTTATGACTTTAATATGGCAATAAAATTAAACGCTATTACCGCTGCAAATAGTACTAAAACTTGGCAATAATTTAGATTTTATGTTTATACTTAAACCTATCCATCTATTTATAGCAAATAACCGTCTATCTGTCCTATCTGTCTATCCATCCATCCATCCAATCGTTCTTGTTTGTAACGAACCATTTATTGACTTCATTAATGAGCCATAAACATCAGCTACAACCACTTAATAATGCCGACTCTTTAACAATTGATCAATGACCCATCCGTACCAAGTCAAATATAACTGATGTCTACCATCAACCTCTAGCTTGAGAGAGCGAAGAATATTTTCTTCAAACAAAAAAAGATATTTTTTTAATGATTTCATAAACATAAATCACTGTAAATACAACACCTCGTTGTAGACACGTTTATTTCGGCTACAGATGCAAAACTTGGCAAATATAGCAGAGTATAGAAGCAGAGTAGAAGCACTCAACTACACTGAATATGAGGAGAAATACACGAGAAAAATGAAACAAAAACAAACATAAAATAAATATAAAAATACTGTACATTACACCGTATACATAAGTATACTTATAAAGAAATAAACCCTTTTCAGCTTTTTGATACACTAGCCGCTCAAATGATCATTATTAACACCAAAACTAAAACATGCCATGTCTCTCGACGACCAGCCTGCCACATGAATACTGAAGGAACAAAAAACACTGAAACTGACTCTGAAACTGAAACTATAGCTGATGAAGCTGAAGCAAAAGATGATGATGGTGATGGTGTTGGCGATGGCGATGCTGGTGTAAAGATGTTTTTAAATGCCAAAAAGAGGTGCTATACACAGAGTCGAATAGAGTCGAGTCGAGTTGAGTTGAATTGATGTAAATTATCGATAACCATCAATAGTTTATGTCACCCAATGACTTTGATATACGACAAGATTTCTTACAAATCATAAATAATGTTAAATCCGATAATAAATTTGAAAATTTCCTAGCGTCGGCAAATGATCCCGCCATTTCACATACTGCAGCAACAGTAAGAACAACTAAAATAACAACAACTGAACTGAAGTAATACTAGCAACACCACTTGAAACACTTAAAAGTATTAGGTTGAAGCAAAAGACATTTCTTAGCGGAAATGAACATATTGTTATGTTTTTACCTTTTTAAAAAAGTTTAAAATATGAGTTCGTTGATTGCAAACAAAATAAAAATAAATTTCTGTATAGTTTCAATAAACTCTTTATTGTTCGCACAATTTTGTGTGCTACTATTTACAACTTGATCTATCCAACAATAATTTGCTTGTTCGTTAGTCTTCTCACACAACTATTCGCTATTCTGCTCACAACGGAGATCTTCAAACCACGACTGTTCTCTTCACACGCAACGCTTCTTCACACAAGACAAACTGAATTCTTACTTACTCATCGTCAGCTTTGTCTTGCATTTTTATAGGCCTACGCAAACAGTCTGACGAACGTTATTGAAGTAGAATGTTCGTGTTCTCGCTTTCTCGAGAACTCTATCGCGACTTCATTGTTGATTGTGTATTTTGTTCACATTGCTTGTTGTTGCGTTCGCTTAGTTGTCTATCCCCTTTTCTCTCATACTGATGTTGTTGGTTTACTTGTTCGTTGTATTTGTTTGCGTAGTTTTTGTTTATCGTTTTAATGTTAAACGATGGTACACCGTTTCCATTTTCGTAACAAAATTCTACCCTTTGTATGGGTGGGTGTTCTAAAAGTTTAGTTTTTAAAAATGCAATAAAACTAAAACGATTTGAAATTTTTTTTTAAATTTATTTTTTTTCCGAAGTACAATTGTTCCGGTTAGAAATGGAATATTATTTCATTTATATGGCCAACGCGGCTGGCCTCACAGTACCTCATTCGATCGGACCCATTTTTGTGCACTTTTTCAAATATATAAGGTCGTATCTCGGCAATGGCATAACAATTGTTGGCTTTCAAATGCTCAATTGTCGCTGGTTTGTCGACATAATACTTTTCTTTAACGGTGCCCCACAGAAAATAGTCCAACAGTGTCAAATTGTAGCTTCCTGGCGGACAATTGACATCAACATTTTGACTAATTAAACGGCCATCAAAGGTTTAATGCAATAAATCGATTGTGGCATGAGATGTGTGCCAACTTGCACCATCCCGTTGAAACCAAACCTCGTTCACATCAATACCATAAAGAGCAAGTACAAATAAATCGGTTATCATGTTGCGATGGATGTTTCCATTGACCGTAATGGTTGCGACGTCTTAATTTTCAAAGAAGTATGATCCAACGATACTTCCGCTCCTCAAGCCCCACCAAACAGTCACTCGTAATGGGTGCATTGATTTCTGTAAGATTACGTGTGGTTTTTCTGTGACCAAATACGGCAATTATGCTTATTAACGTACCTACCAAGATGAAAATGAGCTTCATCCGAGAATATGATTTTCTTAGCAAAATCGACATCATAGTGCAGTTGCTCGTTGATTCAATAATTCCCGACGTTGTTCAACCATAAATCGATTCAAAGGAGAGATAATATAATGAATTTTGTGACAGAGTAGAATGAAATAAGTATTGTCAGATTCGCTGGATGGCCCACTCTATACAAACTACTCACGTATGTCTACTCAGAAGTATGTCTTAAACAATTAAACGGCTTGATTGTCGTGTACGCAGTGGTGTTGTGCTAATTTTTTTTTTACCGGAACGCGTATATATAATTATATAGACAGGGCCGATCCTGTGTAGGTGGCCGCTCTGTGCGGTCTCATGTCCCAAATTTAACGACCGGAGTGATTTTCCATGATAATCCTGGCGGCGGCGTTTTTTTTTTTCAAAACGTCAGCCAATTCTCGTTATCAGAAATCATCTTTAGTTCCGGAACGCGTTGCTGTCCAAAATGGAAGTACCGGAACGACGTTCCGGAGCGTTCCAGCTCGACAACACCACTGCGTGTACATCCACTTCTACACTTTAACATGGGAGTACACGTGAAACGGTACATAAAACACGACTAAAATTAATAAATTTTCTGCTTCTAGTTTCCGTCATTGTTTCTATCTGTTGAGTGGTCACCACAGACGGTGTTTTTTGTCCCTCAGGTTTCACACAGACTACATAACTTTGCCAAAGAATGTTCGGATTATGAACACACTTGTAGAGAGACTAGACAGCAAATTTCTGGCAAAAATTTTGAGAGTAAAATAAAATTGCCTTGAAATGTTTCACAAAAATCTGTCGTTTGGAAACGAATTTAAACTGTAGGCCCCTCCACTCATGTATAAAATTAATGGTGTTTTCTTTTCTACAAAGAAAATGTCACCCTCTTACAAGGTACATAAAAAAAATTTTTGACCAACCCTGTTGTAATGTCATTTTTTATTTGAGAAGAACATAACACAAATATTAAAAAAGGGTATGCCCTGTGTTTACCACTTATTAAGAAAATGAATAAGAAAATGCCAATTTGTTCAAAGGTGTTGCCAGATCGCTAATTTTTCGACTTCATTTTTTGCACGCTTTTATTTTTTTAACACTGTTCTAACATTGAATGCAATTTTTTATATTGCTGACCATGTAGCTTTAATAATGTAATATTTCTTTAAGATTACTCCACAACACAATGAAAAAATTAACTTCAAATTGGATAACAATACCAGGCGATTTTTTTTAATTTCATCTGGTAGCCCTATAAATAAACAAAAGCCATCTGCTTTACAGGGCATTAGCAGAACTCTCAATTTATACAGGGCATAAAATGCAATGCCCTCCACCATTGGCAAGTGCGAATTATTTAGAATAAAACATACCACCCTTTTAGAGGGCGAAACATTTTTAAGAAACAAACGCAAAATTGCATTTTGCGTTAATAAAATGCACATTTTTTGGTAGAAAAGAAAACACCATAAAACACACAGCATAAGTGGCGTGAGAAGATTGGTCGAAATCCTAACTGAAGAGTTGTAATGACCAATTACGAATGTATTCCCGTATGGTTGTTGACAGCTTATCTTGGTAAATAACTGATTAGTAGCGGAATACATTTTTCTTAGCATACATATATCCGATGGGCCATCTATCGGTTTAAATTTGAACCATCGGTTATTTCGAATCTGGCAATACTTATGTCTTTCTATTCTGTCACAAAATTCTGTACATTATCTCCACTGAAGATAATGAATCGATTTACTCTTTAGCAACGTTGGCATTTATTGGAAATTTATTTCCGAAACCAAGACAATTGGTTGGAAATTACACGAAAAAGTCGTATAAAATTTGGTCGCAGAGAAGGACCAATAGTGCCCCGGTATACGCAAGTTTAATGCTAAAGTTCGTGAAACTTTTTTCCTTGTTAATGCTCCAAAACATGAGAGTGCTCATACGTACACCCGAAAATATCGAAGCTGAGAGTGTCGAGTGCGCCTGAGTGCGCCTGAGAATCAAGAATCGAACATTTCACGCTCCAGTTTAGGTCGAATTTTGCGAAAAGATCTCAGTACGACGCCTTACTAAGTTCAATTGGTTCAAGAGTTGCAGCCGCATGACCATCCGCTTCGTTTTCGCTGTGCTAGATGGGCCAACGAGAAACTGCACGATGATGTCAATTGTGAGCAAAAAAAAACATCCGTTCGAATGAAGCTCATTTTCATCTTGGTGGTTATGTTAATAAGCAAAATTGCCGTATTCATGAGGCATCATTGGCCCATATTTTTTTGAGAATGAGGACGACGCAACCATTACGTTCAATGAAGACACCTATTTCACCATGATAATCGATTTTTTTGTACCCGCTCTATGTGGTATTGATGTGAACGATGTTTGATTTCAACAAGATGATGCAACTTGCCACACACCTCATGCCACAATTGATTTATTGCGTCAAATGTTTGATAGCCGTTTAATAAGCCGAAATGGCGATGTCAATAGCTCGTCAAGAAGCTGCGATTTGACACCGTTGCACAATTTTCCGTTAAAGAAATGTGTTATGGCAACAAACCAGAGACAATTGAACATTTAAAGGCCAACATTCGTGATGCCATTGCCGAGATACTACCCCAGACATTTTAAAAAGTGCACGAGTTTTGGTACGATCGAATGAGGTACTATGAGGCCGGCCGGGGCAGTCCATGAATGATATAACTTTCCATTTCTAACCGGAACAAATTGTATTTCACAAAAAAAAAAAAATAAATTGGCATAATTGTGAACCGTTTTTGTTTTATTGCATTTTCAGATTTAAACTTTTAAATGGCCCACCCTTTACTGTCTTCTAAGCATAGAAAAATTATATGAAATGGCACCATCTATCAGAAATTACTTGTCATCATAACCAATACGCTATTAGATGTGAAAAATAACACACAAGGTGTACATTTGCACTGACGATGATGGAGATGATACAACTACGATATGCCGAATGCTGTTCATGATGATGTTGATGACGATGACGATATTCTATAGTCAGCTGTTGTTGTTGTTGGTGTTTTCGTTTCCATATTTATTTCTTTATATACAACAACAACAATAAATATTCATTATAATAAAAGTAATAGTTGTTGTATGTTAGATATTGCTTTTCTTACTGTTGTGTTGTCAAGCCCACCTAATGCAGCAAACAAAGATAGTGGAACTCAAGTGGGTTGGTTGATGTCGAAGAAGAGTCTCCGTTTTGTTTTTCTTTCGTTTCATTGCAATTCAACTCTTCTTCTTCTGCTATTTTAACTCGTTCATGCAATTTATTCATAAATTGTTCACAATTGTTCACACTCACTCAATATGGTCGTTTCTCAGCCAATATACATACATACATACATGTATGTATATAAGGAAGTGTGTATGTGTGTTTACAGGTGACATGAAGAAGAACGAGATACTTTAAACGAGCATATATATGTGTGTGTGTGTAAGTATAAGTGTGTTAAATTGTTGGTCGTTTTGCAAAGAACGCAGAAGATGAATTCATCATTGATAGATGATGGATGTAAGACTGCATGCAGCAGGTAACATAAGTCATTGGACTGACACAAACAGCATTGCTCTTCGCTGGTAATAGAGCTAAAAACAAAGACAAACAACACATTCACATGCAATACACACACACATACACATAGGAAAAAACATTTGATTGAAAATAATGGCCAAAATGAATAGCACACTGTGATAAAGAGATGTCCTCGCCGTTTTTTGTTAGGGGCCAATGTGCCTACGACATCGTAATGAGAATAATAATAGCACTTGATATGTATAAAGTGAAACATTAGAAATAACACAAAAAGTTGTGATTTATATAGAGGTTAAGCTCATGTATATACCGAACTAGGATTTATTATGGGGAGCTTAAAAATCGTATATGAAGATATATTGCAAAATCAGACTCTGTTAGTTAACAGCCTGCTGTTAAACAATAAATTCAAAAATTGTAGTGATTACATACATACATACATAATTGGTCATTAAAACCCTTCAGTCAGGAAGGGTTCTCCGAACGACAGAGTTCTCCGAACGACAGATTTTTGAGAAGCTTTTCATGGCAATTTTATTTACTCTCAGAGTTTTTACCAGAAATCTGCTGAGAGGAAGTCGCCGAAGAAATATTTTCATATTTTCGTTTTGATGTCTGACCTGGGGTTTGAACTCGGGCCTTCAGTCTAATAAGCCAACACACTACCTATTAGACTACGGCGACTTCTTGTAGTGATTAACAGAGATGAAAAAGATGAGTAGAATCGAATCATACTCATAATTTCTGATACTTGTACGTATTCATCCTTATTTGAATATCATGGAACCTATACTCATATTCAAAGTTTGAAGTACTCATCATATTCATACTTAACAACACGTATGATGTTATTGACTCTGCATAACTCAACATATACACGAAGCACAATATAAGTATGAATAGCGTACGAACACTAAAATACTCACTAAATGGTTGTGTGCTTGCTCTGCTTGCTGCTCTGTCTTTTTTGCTTTCTTTTGTTGTAAATGAGTATGAGTTTGATGTCAATGTTGTGAGCATACTCATTGCAATCTGTACTTATAAATCAACGTTGTAGTGAGTATGAATGAATCAGAGTAACAAGTTAAATTTTAATATTGTTGACTCGCTTATATTCAAAATTTCATAAGTGCTTATGAGTAGAGAAAAAACTATTCATTGCTGATCTCTGGTATGGATTTAAAAGTTATCTTCACACATTTCCAAAGCCGGAGACTTGATCCACAGCCATAGCTGCCAGATTTGACGATTTATCGTCATTTTGACGATTTTGTGCTCCAAAAATATTGACGATTTGACGATTTATGCCCTTATTTTAACGATTTTTAGAAATTAAAAATTTACGTAATTTTCTTTACTTTTGTACATTAAAGCCACTTTAAGCTTTGTACTTGTGTAATGTTAATTGTAATAAAAAACACAATTTATTATTTATATAATATTTTTATTGTTACTTTATTCTTTAAATTATTCGGGAACAGCCGCTAATGCAACTGCTCCCTTGTTAGGTTTATATTTTATTAATTATGCTTAATTACTACAAACTAAATGAACGCTAAATATCTTACGTTCTAACAAAAATATTAAATGTGGGAATATGCTGAGACAGCATAATACACGCCGTCCCAACATTTATGTAGTGTGGACAATATCAACAAGAATGTGTTGATATTAAGTTGCATACAGAGGGTATGGCAACTTAGATTAGTCAAACACACTACATTTGTTTTGCAATTATTACTATTGGAAATTTATGTTAGTAATAAGAAGGAATAAATTATTATATTTTTAAGTTATTTTCAATGATTTTTCTTTTTAATCCCTTAAAATTATGAATAGTCCGACCAAAAAACGAATTTTGTCTGTAATGCAGTGTGCGATCGACTGGCTAATCGACCACATGCGGATGTGCTGGCCGAAAAAGACGAGTGGAATATATAATTCTCGGGAACAAAATCCGTTGTAATAGCGATAGAACAATGAAACACAAGCCACATTGCAAAGATACTCCAATGATTCAATGATGGATACACTACCGTCATTAACAAGCTACTACAGTCTCTTCTATACACGATCGAGAAACCTAAAAATAGACGTTTAAACACCGACCCATACATGAGAGTTGTATTCCATACATATGGTGTAAATAGTAAGAAAATCAGATGAAGTGAAGTATTTCTTGAGAAGCCAGGGAACTGAATTTTCATGCTCAGAACGTCAGAAGCTTCTGACTCCCTAATATTTACACCGCCCATAGATATAATGATGCATTATTATTGCTGCGGAAATGTGTCAATACACAACGCTGGGATAGATTGTTTAAACCTTAAACAATTTATTTTTGGAAATGATATAAAATTTCTCTATTTTTGGAAAAAAAAATTAATAAATGAAAATGAGGGACGCAAGCCCCTAATTTCCAACAAATTTTTTGTTAAATGTCTTATTTTTGAACTCAGATATGTACATACAATAATTTTGGTTCTTAAAATCCTTTCAATTTATATATTTATTTTTTCTGGCGATTTTTTTACGATTTCAATAAACGTCTTTGACGATTTAGACTTTTTGATTTTGATTTTTTCTTAAATATTTGATGATTTGATGCTTCATTTATCTGGCAGCTATGTCCACAGCTCTAACAAAACTAATAAATATTGATGAGTAATTACATAGGTTATTCTTTATTGACACTTTCTACTACTGCTTAGAAGTCAATATTTGGGACTAACATTAATTTTGCCATTAGCTTGATCATGAAGTGCTCAGCAATGACCCCAACAAGCAGAACTATTTTGTAGTTGTCTACTTTTATCTAGATGGCTTCAAGAAATTGTCATACACTTCGCAACTGCCAGACGCATTAAGTTTTAACTTTATAGAACGATCTCTAGCACGTCCACCAGTATAAAAAGCGAAGAGGAACATGTTACCACAGAAACACACAGAAACACTTACTTAATTATTTACGGTGGATATCTTTGATATGGTGTTGTAACAGGAATTATCTTCATAGAAAAATTTATAAAAGGGAAGCTCAGAAGACTTAAGACAAAATATATGCACAGTCGACATAAAAAGTCTCTGCAAAAATGTTAAAGAAGATGGGAATACTAACCGTGATTGGTTCTATAAATTAATTAAAAATTTTGAAAAATGGCAATCAGGAGAAACCAACCAATTTGGCAATACTTATGTCATTCTATTCTGTCACAAAATTCAGTATATTATCTTCACTGAACGTAATGAATCGATTTACGTCTGAGCAATGTTGGGCTTTATTGGAAATTTATTTCCCAAACAAAGGCAATTCGTCGGAAATTGCACGAACACGACAGTGCCCGATATACGCAAGTTTATTGCTAAAGTTCGTGAAACTGGTTTCATTGTTGCTGCGCAAAAGACGTGAGAGTGCTACACATTGTACGGTACACTCGAAAATATCGAAGTTGTGGCTGAGAGTGTGTGTCAGACTCCATCAACATCTCATCATTGTTCTCTAGAATCGAACATTTCACGAAAAGATCTCGGTATGATGCCTTACAAAGTTCAATTGGTTCAAGAGTTGAAGCGACATGTCCGCTTCGCTAGATGGGCCAACGAAAAACTGCACGATGATTTCGACTTTGCCAAAAAAAATTCATCTTTTCAGTTAACCCACACGTGCACTGTTTGGTGCAGCTTGTGGAGCGAAGGCATCATTGGCCAATATTTATTTCAAAATGAGAAAGGCGCAACCATTATGGCCAATGCAGACACCTAGAATAGAATTTAGAATTGAAGGAAAGGACTGGGACGCGGTAAACAAGTCATTAAAACAATAAACGAAACACAGCGAGTAGCAATACTATATTAGCTTATTAGACAAAAGCCTGTGGATCAAACCACAGCTTAGACATGTAGATAAAAACGGTATACAAAAAAAATACATCTCTACGTGACTTCCTCTCAGCAGGTCTTTAGCAAAAACTATGAGAGTACGTGAAATTGGTATGATGTGAGAAGCTAGGTTGCAATCCTGACAGAAAAGTTATAATTAAGCAAGTAAGGTCATTCAGCAATGGGCAGTCGTATAACAGAATCTATAACAGCACTAGTTTTTCCACAAATGCCGTTTCTCATTATTGAAATGCGCTCAGATATAATAAAATATAAATTCTATGTTCAATTACTAGACATATTCCTCATACGAAACACAACAAACACAACAAATAAAAATTTTCAACAAGGTTGAGGGAGATACAATTGATATCGATAGGCAATAAAATAAATCGCTTAGTTATAGTACTTTGGAACACGACAATAATATATGAAGTACTGATTCATTATATGGTCAAGTATCCGAACTAGACTTAGTCTATTTTCAGCTTTCTTGTGATCAAATGCAAGTGTATAGGGCTTTACGGATTATCTGAATTGATTCAGCACCCATTTTCACGTTTAAATTTGAGCATCTATGTAAACTGAGCCAGCAAGCTATTCATATCTGGAAGCGAAATGTATGGTACATAGATAGGTTTATTAAAGTTACCAGTTCCGCCGATATCATGCCATGTCTAAACTATTTAGACTGTAGCCCGACTATGTTACGAAAATGAAAAATCAAAATACTGGTATTTTATCAAAATACTGGTATGTTGATTTTACATCGCTTAACATTAAAATTACAAACAAAAGCTACAAAAACAAAATAATGCAGTAAACAAACCTGTTTACAAATTATCATACTGCTTAATACAACAACAAACACCAGCATAAAAACTGGCAAACAAGTAAGCAAAAATATAACAACAAACACCAGCATAAAAAGATTGGTAAATGTAAACAAAATACACAAACAACAATAATGAAACATAGTTGTTTACATTTATAAAGATCTCGAGAAGGCGAAGTCACTAACATTCGCCTTCAAGAACATTCATCAGACTGTTTACTCTGTCATATAAAAGGCAAGGCAAAGCAGGCGTGTGAGTTAGTGTAGTTCAGTCAGTCTTGTGTGAAGACGCTATGCGTTGGAAGAGAGTAATCGTGGTTTGAAGATCTCCGCTACAAAGATCTGCCGAACAATTGTCTAGTAATTGTTATTGTTTATGCAAAGGGTGTGAACAGTAGCACAGAGAATTGTGCGAATAATAAAGGATTTTAATTAAAACTTAACATAAAATTATTTTTATTTTATTTGAAATCTATGATCTCATATTTTAAACGTTTTTAAAAGGTAAAAACGTAACAATAGATTCACTGTGTTAAGCAGTACAGTGGCATGAGCAACAATAATAAATTGCATCTGACTTTGGCCATCGCTGGCAATAGAGGGGATACCATTGATGATGATGTGTTCTCTGCGGAGCACATTCATATATTACAGATGTACAAGGTACATATGTGTGAGTACAACTCCGAATGTGTGTATGAGTCATTGAATCACACAGCGTATGAGTTATAACAACGAAAAACAAAAACAACAAAAAGAAAGTGCTTGTATTTGAAGAAATAGAAACTAAAAACAGAAGAGAAAAAAACGTAAAGAAATTATTGAACATTTGATATGTACATATGTATGTATGATATGGTATGGTATGGTATGACAATATGTATAAAAATAATAGCACACAGGTGTTTGTTACATGCTGAATTGCTGACGCTATTGCTGCTGCTGCCGTTGTGATGCAGTGATGAAAATGATTTTGATTGCTTTTCTCTGGCTTGGCTTTCATTTTGCCAGCAATTTTATGTTTTTTTTTTTTCTTCTAACATTTTCATATGGTGAGCAGTGCAAGTTTAAAAAATCAATCATTTATGGCAACTTACTAAGAAAAAGAAGAAGAAGAAGAAAAAGCCAGCAACTGCTGCAACTGCTGGCTGCTGCAACATAAAAAAAAAATCAACGAGGCAAAGATATCAAATCTCTCAGAAATTGTAGTGAAAGGCGAAAATATTCAATTTTCATCATTTTTATTATATTTTTATAACAACAACAAACAACATTTATGTTGAAAACATCATTTATTATCGTTCTCGTTGGCCTGGCCTGTCTTTAATTTATGGTTTTAGTTTTCATATACTTTTTTTTTGTCAGCATATTTTTTCTGTTTTTTTTTACTTTTAATTTTATTTGTATTGCAAAGACATAATTGTTGTTACTGTTGCCGTTTAATACATTTTGTCTGCAGCATTTAAAACCAAACAAACTGAAGATAATCTTTTGTCACGATCTACTATTTTTTCATTTGTTTGTTTTGCATTTTATTTCACGGTAAATAAACATTTTCAAACACAAATCATTTAAAGAAACGGTCCCATGATATTTCATTACAATTTCATTCGTTCAAACAACGTTCAACGCCTGTATTGTGGCAGGAATTTCTAGTCATTATGCAAAAATTTCCAACCACTCTCTGGAAGAATGACGATGTTGAAGGAAAAAACATTAGAGACGTAACGTAAGTATTACTTTAAGAAATAATCAAATTTATGGCACTCTGCACTATGGGTTGAATTTATATCCAACTTTATTTAGTTGAGTATCCGATATTTATTATATGTTTTCACCTGTACATTAAAGTATTGATGACTTGGCCATAAAAACAACTCGAGAACAACGATTTCAGCATTCAACACCCGTCTTGATGCAGCATTTTATTCTATCCGAATATAGCCACTGGATGTTAATGAGATGAGCAGCATTCAAATTGTAGAGAGATTCAGAAAAAGTATGGTAGGTTTGAATGAAGGAATTCATCGCCAGCCCGCACAGGACCAAACATTTCAAATACTCTTAAGGCAATAGCATTCTGTACATGTCCACCTATGTGCGCAGAGTGGAGGATAATCTCTTATTAAATTAGTGTCGTTGCAATGTACCCATGCCTTACGCAGAACATTATAAACGACGCAGTTGTTGAGGTAGCATAATGAACGCACGCATAAAACGCACGGTTTTAAAAAGTTCTGAGAGTTTCTTTCCTAACTTAATAAAGCTACAAGAGCTGCATAATACCGGGTTATCCATTTCGTGGTTTCAAAAGTAAACGTAAATAAAACACATATGTATAAAATATTTTTTTCATGATATTTCTTTTTTATTGTAAAGTTTGAACGTTGACATTATGTGTGAAACACTACATCATTTAAATGACCTCCACGCGAAGTGTTGTAAGCATTGATTCTTTTGAGGTAATTTTCGACCACTTTTTGACACATATTGGGCGGTATCTCAGCCATAACTTGACGAATGTTGGTTTTTAAGTGCTCAAGAGTTGAAGGTTTATCTGCATAAACACGGTCTTTCGCGTAGCCCCACAAAAAAAAAGTCTAATGGTGCCAAATCGCATGATCTTGGTGGCCAGTTGATATCGCCACGACGTGAAATTACGCGGCCAGGAAATGTCTGTTGCAATAAAACCATATTCGCTCGAGTTGTGCGGCATGTGGCACCGTCGTGTTGAAACCACATATTCGCCAAGTCGTATTCTTCAATAGCAGGCAAAAAAAAGTCGGTTATCATATGACAGTCGTTCCATCGTCGTTTTCGAAGAAGTAAGGTCCAATCACACCTTCGGACCAAAGAGCGCACCAAACAGTGACTTTTTCTGGATGTAATGGCCTCTCTTCAATTACTTGAGGATTCTCAGAACCCCAAATACGACAATTTTGTATATTAACATACCCACCGAGTGTGAAATGTGCTTTATCGCTGAAGAAAATTTTGTTCGAAAAATTGCCGATACGCACTATACGTGGCTGTGGCAAAATCACCATTTTTGTAGTAGGTTTTGATAATTTTTATGCGTTGCGTGATAGTTAAGCGATCCATTTTCGTCAATGTCAGACTTTCAACTGAAAAGAAAAAAATTGTTTTCACAACTTAGTTTGACAGATGTTGAATTCCAGTCCCATACTTTTGAAACCACGAAATGGATAGCCCTTTATACATAGCCCTACATTACACACATAATTGGTCATTACACCCCTTCAATCGGGATTACGATCTAGCTTCTCACACCACTTATGTTGTGTGGGTTAATTTTATACATGAGTGTCGGGACCCACAGTTTAAAATCAACTCCCAACGACGTATTTCGTTTTTCTTTGATAACTTTTCATGGTAATTTTATTTACTCTCAGAGTTTTTGCCAGAAGTAATATTTTTTCAAATTTCAATTTGTTGGAGATATCTGACCTGGAGTTTGAACCAAGGCCTTACGTCTAATAAGCCAATACACTACCTACTAAGACTACGTCGACTACATTCATAATACAAGCAATTCGTTATTGAACTGAGGGAGGTTGTACACATCAGCAAAACTATGATCTTATCATAGCCAACTTGGCTTTCATGGGACTCTCCTAACGTAGTTTGAATATCTGATCAATTATAGAATTACCAAGTCTGAAGCCAAAGTAAGAAGTTCGAATCGATGAAACAGAAAGAGCATTCGGGAAGGCTTATACTTGGACTTACATATGTAAACTTTGTACGCTCGACAATTCGTGTACATGGTATCTGAGTCTCTATTCCGAAGATGCTTGCTAGAGAGTCGCAGGCCAACAAAGTGAATACACTAGGATCGAATTTTGGAAACTGCTATTATTAAACAGAGAGTCAAGTATTCTGTTGTAGTCACCGTTGTCTAACACGGCGACTACTTACACATACATGCATGACTACTTAGGATATTAAGCAACCAAGGTCGCGCTTTATATTTATTGCCAGTTAATCTACTGCGTTACCTCTCAAGTACCAGCCAGAAGAAATACTGAGCTAAAAAAATTAGTGATAGACCTCAAAACATTATTAACTAAGAAAGAATTTGATTTTGGAAATTCGTCAGTTCTTTCCAAGTAGAACCTAGTAGAATTCCTATCCTTATACGGTGTTCAGATAAGCACCTTTATTGCGTAAATCGCAATAAACGCCATTATTGAGCTCAATATTTCATATAAAGTTTCAATTAATTATTGCGCAATAAATACGCAAATTCTTATAATATTGAGTAAAACTTAAAATGCAGCACTGTCATAAGTGTGTTTAGTGAGCATATTACAATTTACTGAACACATTCTGTTGATATTTAACAACTCAAATGTCAACAACGACAAACAAACACTTATAAAGTAACAAACGACATTAATTTTCGCGACCAAAATAAAAACAATATTGTTGTTTACCAGCTGTCAAATGAATATTGAGTAAGCTGAATTGCGTATATAATTATGTCTGAACACTTAAAATATTGTACTCAATAAACCGAATATTGACTCAATAAAAGTGCATATCTGAACATAGTATTAAGTCGAAAGTAGTAGAAGTATGGAATAGTATTAGCAAAAATTAGAAATGGTCATCAAAAAGTTAATCGCTGTTTATCGAAAAATTATGCAAGTTAATAGCGGTTCCTTTATTCAGTGCAACGATGGATTGTATTATATTAACGGTATGTCTGAATGAAAATACTCGTTCTTTGACCACTTGGGGAACTGTGAGAAAGGAATAAAATACCATTTAAGACATCAAATTGAGCTACTAACCAGACCCACTACTTTTCCGATAAAGGCATTGCTTTATATGCCATTTACCTTCGAAAAATGAAGGTGGAATACCCTCTTAGAATGGCTTTAACAGAAATTTCTATGATGTAGGCAAGAATAGTAAAGGGTGATTTTTTAGCTATTATCTTTTTGGAAACACTGGTTTAAACAGCTCACGCACGTTTCGCGTTTTGTTTCACTGTCAAACATCTTCAGTTTGGTCTATAATTTAACCATGAATCGTCTTACAAACGAACAACGCTTGCAAATCATTGGATTTTATTATCAAAATGCGTGCTTTGTTAAGAAAATTCATCGCGCGCTTCTTTCATTTTATGGTCAGTTTAATCGACCCACTGGAGCGGCTATTCGGCTATTCTTTTTTGCCCAAAACGCAAGAGCTTGACTTGCATGACATGTTGTTTCAACAAGACGGTGCTACATGCCACACAGCACGAGTAAAAATGGACTTATTGAGAGGCGAGTTCGGTGAACATTTTATTTCACGTTCGGGACCGGTCAATTGGCCGCCTAGATCGTGCGATTTAACGCCTTTAGACTATTTTTTGTGGGGCTATGTTAAAGCTCATGTCTATACAGACAAGCCCGCTTCAATTGACGCATTGGAAGACAACATTGAAGCATTTATTCGTGAGATACCGGCCCAAATGTTGGAAAGAGTATGCCAAAAGTGGACTAAGCGGATGGACGATTTGAGGGGCAGTCGCGGTCAACATTTGCATGAAATAATCTTCAAACATTAAATTATATGGACCGTAGTATCGATTCAAATAAAGATTTCATGCATTTTTCTGAGTTTCATGTGTTTTTTTTTTTTGGAAAAATTTTCCTATAGCTCTTAAAAAATCACCCCTTATATCGCTCTCTTTTTCTTATTCTTGGTGAACTGCTTGAATCCATTAATATTAAAATAACTTGTGGGTTCAAAATCATTTTTTATTAGTGATCAGTTTTGCCTTAGCCGTTGTTAGTTAGTTGCGAAGCTTATTCTTCTTTTTCTTCCTAAATAAGTGGCTAGTAGTATTAAAGATTTTTGCTCGGCAAATTTTAAATTTTTATTTCTCAAAATTGATAGAAAAAAACTCCCACAGTGCAAATGCTAAACAACAATATTTGGTATGTGTGTGGCTTATCATTGAAGTAAAGTAAATAAAAAAGAGGTAAAAAAAAGAAATAAAGTGCCACCAACCTCACAGCTAACAATGGCCACAACCATGCCAATTTTATACCTTAAAGGTAGAGTTAACTAACACCGGTACTATTACTACTACAACAACTACTACTATTACGGCCATAATCAACGTCACCTCCTGAAACAACAATATTCAGGTACGCCTGCAACACCAAGCAGTCATTGTGTCCACCACCAGCGCAACCATCAACGCCATCGCCATCGTCGTCATCATCATCATCATCAGCCGTATCCAAAATCTGTCAGTCAATTTATTTTTATATCATGACTTTAGGCTTTCAAAGTCAGTAAATTCAATTTACTTACGTATACACCGCAGAAGAAGAAAACGATCAATGTTTGTTTATTTCTTCGTCGTTCATTTCCAAACCATTTTTTATTTCATTGTCTTTCTTTCTGTTGTTTTTTATTGTTATTTTCGTTGTGTTATTTATTTTATTTCTTTTGCTGATTTCTTACTTGCCAGTTGTTATTTTTGTTTGTTTTTTGCATCACAAGTTTTTCATTTGCTTTGGCCAAGATGTCGATGATGTCGACGATCACAGGTTGACTTTTGGCCTCCATAAATTTTATGCACTCGCAGTCGTAGGGTTTCAATTTTTCTTCATTTGATTTTTTTTCCAGTTTTTTGTCTTTCAATTTAAAAAATTTTCTGATTCGGATTCGTTTGTTAATAAATTGATGTGATCAATACCAATCAGAGATTTAAAATTCATTGAAAATTTGGGTGGATTTGAAGAAAAGTTTGATTGAAATTTTTGGTTATAATAGAGTTAAAAATTTACATACAAATTGAGGAAATTACGTAACATAACTGTGGTATATGTACTATGGCATAAGGTCTCATTTGACGTCAATTTGATGAAAAATTTTTGGGACTAACTATTAGCGTTCAAAAAAACTATGCAGTTTTGAAGAGAAACGTAGGAACTATCAAATCCAGAAATATTATACTGTTACGAAAATAAAAAATCTAGATACTGGTATTTTGATTTTACATCAATGGTAAACCAGTAAACAAAAATACAACAACAAACACCAGCATAAAAAATAGTAAACAAAAATACAACAACAAACACTACAAGAATAAATGTAAATAAAATACACAAACAACAATAATGTTTACGTTTATAGAGATCTCGCTTTCAAGAACATTCATCAGATTGTTTACGTTGCCATATAAAAGGCAAGGCAAAGCAGGAGAGTGAGTTAGTAAAAGTTCAGTCAGTCTTGTGTGAAGACGCGGTGCGTTTAAAGAGAGTAATCGTGGTTTGAAGATCTCCGTTACAAAGATCAGTCGAACAACTGTATAATAATTGTTATTATTTATGTAAAGGGTGTAAACAGAGGAACAGGGCGAACAGTAGCACACAGAATTGTGCAAATAATAAAGAATTTTAATTAAAACTAAAAACAAATTTATTTTTATTTTATTTGCAATCTACGAGCTCATATATTAAACGTTTTTAAAAGGTAAAAACGTAACAATATGTACATCGAAATTTATTTTTCATTTCGGCAACAATATAAAGTTTTTAGTTGGAAATTGAAACAGAAAGCAGTAGACAAAATTTTTTAAGCCAAAAGAAAATGTTTGATTTTTGCTCAAACAATAATCGCTAAAGCTTAGAAGCTTATACATATTACATACATACATAACATATATAATTGGTCATTACAACCCTTCAGTCAGGATTACGACTTAGCTTCTCACACCACTTATGTTGTGTGCGTTAATTTTATACATAAGTACTGAGACCTACGGTTTAAAGTCGACTCCGATATCAATGGACGATTAAGTTGATGTATTTGAAATTTATTTTTAATTACGGGTTTGATGTCCTATGGCGGAGAAAAAGCTCCTAAAAGATTTTTCATTAGGGCCAGATTTTGTGTGATTTCTGTCTCAGTATTCGAGACTTCGATGTGTATTCGAATTTCAAAAAAATTAAGTAGCTTCAATGTAATCCAATATAATCCATCTAAGCCCCCTCATCCCCTTGAAAGCGAAAATATGATAAAATTACAGGAAGGTTGGGCAAAGCCGCCACGTATTGAAGAAAAAAAGGTAGAAATCAACGATTAGATACATGCTCACAGCCTTTACTCGAAGAGCTTTGTTCCTAGGCAATAATATTTAGCAGTCCCATTATCCTAGGATCTGCCACAGCAGACCAATCACCTGCTTACCTAGAATAATAAAAAAGATTAATGAAACGGAAACCAGGCAACCAGAACTTATGACCACAACCTTTGGCACACGTAAAGGAATGCGTATTCTTATATGGCAAGCCGGAAAAAAATAACAGCAGCCAAATGGATAAGAATACTTTGTGGAAGACATATGTATGCTCCCTAGAGGGGTAACGGAAAAAATTGAGACTTCTTCTTCAACTATGGTACCTTTGGACATTTGGTTATCCTTTATTGTGTGCTGTCCAATTTTGTATTCTAAAATACTCCATAAATGCGTTATTGGGTTCAAAACTGTAGCGGGGCCTACAGTTTAAAGCCGCCTCCGAACGACAGAGTTATTTGAGAAAATTTTCTTTGCCAGAAATCTACGGAGAGGAAGTCACCGACAAAATATTTTTCATAATATAACATCAACGATGAGCATCATAGGATAACCAGGCACTGCCTTCTCTTGAGGAATGGTAAGACTACAAATTACTCACAATGCATTTCGAAAAGAGGCTGTTTTTTGTAGACAACGACAGGTAGAAAGAAGGTATATTATCATAAGATATATATCTGTTCTGCTAGAAAAACTTAATTAATGAGACAAAAAATTAAGAAATTAAAAGATGAGAAGTGATCGCATTGACAAGGCATGAAGCCTTATACTGCAAAGATTTTAGTTTCATTGAAGAAAAACTAATAGGTCCGTTGCAGGAGCTGTTCTGTCAGGAAGGCAGTTAAGGTACAATAACAAAAAGTCTTAAAATAGGCTAGATTGAAATGTTATATGATGGGTTTTGAGAATCATACAGACCGGGGCCGCTAAAAAACCCAGTTATTAATACAGCTCCTGGATAAACAGGCCGAAATCAAAAGTAGTTTGACAAAGATGTTTTGCCACGGTTGACCATTCAGTCCGGAGATACAAAATCTTACTATAAGAGAAAATAATGAAAGAGCATAAGCTCTGGCACAAATATCAAGCAAAAAAGCGTTAAAGGAATAGTGAAGGAAATGGAACAAGAAGGCAACATTCGACTTACATATGTATGTCAAAAAGCAATTGAAGACCCACTGCGTAACGGATTCAGTAAAGCAGTTAGCTGGACAAGGGACTAACTCCTTAAGAGGCTAGCTAAAAAGCAGGGTAACATAGGACTAAAGCAGCAAATACTGTTGAACTAAGTCAATAAAGTAGCAAGAGAAGGGTAACTAACATACATACATAACATAATTGATCATTACAACCCTTCAGTCAGGTTGACGACCCAGTTTCTCACAACACTTATGTTGTGTGTGTTAATTTGATACATGATAGGCAGGACCTACACTTTAAAGCCTACTCGACACGACTGATTTTTGGGAAAATTTTCATGGCAATTTTATTTATTCTCGGAGTTTTTGCCAGAGATCTGCTGAGAGGAGGAAGTCGCCGAAGAAATATTTTTTCATAATTTGTTTTGATGTTTGACCTGGGGTTTGAACCGAGGCTTTACGTCTAATAAGCCAACACACTACCTACTAGACTACACCGACTTCGAAGGCTAACTAATGCTAATAATTATTAGAGATCCTTCCTTAGAAACCCGAGTTTCAGAGGCGAAAACACCAGAACAGCTAAGTGCACTAAAATAGGCATCAATTTACGAGATGAGGAAGGTTGTACTCCCTCAACCCGATGTTTAAGGGCATCCAGTTACATTTATATCGCATCCCAGGGGATGGCAAAGATTCGTAGCAGTCTTCTGGTAAAAGCTCTGAGAGTAAGTAAATTACATTTAAAAAGCTTGTCCTATCTGTTCTTCGTATTCGATGTTAAACTGTAAGTTGCATGCATAAAACTAATTCACACTACACGGGTAGGGTGAGAAGCCAGAGCGTAATTCTGACTAAATGTTTCTACTTGCAAGCATTGTAAGTACATATGTAACGGTAGTTTTTAGGGTTATTAGTCTCACCGAAAACTTTTCGGCTCACAGGTCACCAAGACAACAGATTTATTCCCACACAAAGTTATATTTTTACGCACGAGAATTTTTTTTCTTCTAATTTTCAGCTCGCTACACTCACATTGTACAGTTAAATTCTATTCTTCAAAAGTTCACTAACACAACGAGTAAAATATCGGAAAAAAATTTAAAAAAAAATTTTTTTTTGGAGATCCTAAGATTTCATATCAAACCATGTCCTAATTGTACAACGAATGACAGTTGACATTTAAACATGATATAAGCAGGACAACTAATTGACAGCTATCCCCAATACAAAAATAATGTAAATTACTCTCACAAGCACACATTGGCACAGTCACAGAGTCAACAACTTCTATGGACAGATTCTCACAGACGTTAATATCGCGACGAGGAAACAAACGTTACGAACAAAAACTATCACTTTCAAACAACCTACAACTAAAACGTGCTTGTTGGCTTGATCGTTTGATTGTTCGATCTTTTCATTTGAGCCATGCACAGTTTTTTTTCATACTGCCGACAGTTGCTTACGAAGCAACATAAAAATAAATAAAAAAAAAAAGGAAAACGAAACATTATTATCGTCACATGTCGCTCACTAATTGATTTTTCTTGTCGCCTGTTTGTGCAGTAGAATTTTCTCGCGAGTAAAGCTCTCGATCTTAAACAAACACTTGCTTTGTGCTGCTTCAACATGGTTGCCAAGAGTCAATTGTGCAGCAGCGTTGAGAGCAATAACAACACATACAATGGCAGCAAAAGCGACAGCAACTGAAGTCAGCAACCATTAACAACAAGTACACAGTATACATACATGTGCATATGTACGTAGACAAAAATTACAAACGTATAAACAACCATAAACATGTTATTAAGGAGGGTTCCTCAAGATCTTTAAAGGAGTGAAATCTTTAGGATAGGTAAGAAGCTTAGTTCAGAACAGAGATCAGCAATGAATCGTTTTTCGCTACTCATAAGCACTCATGAAATTTTGAAAATAAGTGAGTCAACAATATTAAAATTAACTTCACTACTCTGATTCATTCATAATCACTACAACGTTGATTTATAATTACAGATTGCAATGAGTATGCGTAAAACGTTGACATCAGACTCATGCCATTTGAAATATGTTTGATTCATAAGCCTCCTCATTTACATTCATAAGCAAAAAAGACAGAGCAACAACCTTCAAGTGAGCATTTTAGTGTTCGTACGCGAATCATACTTATTTTGTGATTCTTGTAAATGTTGAGTTATGGAGAGTCGAAATCAATAACATCATACGTGTTGTTAAGTATGAATATGATGAGTACATACTTCAAACTTTGAATATGAGTAGAGGTTCCATGATATTAAAATAAGTATGAATGCGTATAAGTATCAGAAATTATGAGTATGATTCGATTCTACTCATCTTTTTTAATACTCATTGTTGATCTCTGGTTTGGAATGATGTTAAGTTATAACAAGACAAGATTCTTTTTTCTCGAATTTAATACTTATTATTATTGTGGCGTAGAGGTACTTTAGTACTGTAAACAAACGCAATTTTTTGTACTCCCGCCATACTTTACAGGGTATTCCTATAATGTCTTCTCCAAGCTTATTGCCCAGATAAATCTCAGGATGCTGCTCGGAATCAACAGTGCCCATTTATTCTCAGTGCCTGGTATGCAGCCAGGTATTTCCTAACATGCCACCTTTATGTTACAAGAAACTTCTCCGATGATTCATTTCCATCGTCACAAAATCTACATGATGCACACGTGACAACTCCCATTATTAATAAGTGTAATTTGAGTCTACTGTGCCTCGTCAATTTAACGGTCATCAACCTCAGGTAATTTCTTGATAGTCTCAGGTTGAGTCTCAGGATGACTCAGATCCCTCTTATTGCAATTTCCTAACAAATGTTTTTATTGTACTAAAGCACTTAGTTGGGGAATAGTCTGTCCTTCATTTTATGTATACCCAATAACGGTGTAGAGACTCGCCTTCTCGAAAGTTCGTTTGCTTGCTTATTGTCGAGAATTCTTACATGATATGGCAGTCAGCAGAGCGTAAGCTTTTCTGTTCAGCTGGCTGTTTCAACTACTTCACACAGTTCCCGCAGATTTATATAGTAATTTTAAATATGTTTTTAAATCAAATGTAGGCGAAATGAAGTTCAGAAATTCACCACCCAAACTAAAGGAGATCAGACAATCAACATATCAACTGAAAACAGAAAGACTGTTAGTTAAAGCGTAGAGATTCACAAAAAAGAAATTGAAACGTACCAGATATTTCCACATCGACACATATAAGAAAAGACTTATGAGCGAAATGAAATCAGAACGCTTGGAACGACATCCTATACGCGCATAGGCCATTTTTAAGGCCTTATCTGATGATAAGACTCTGCAATGCATTAGTAAATACACGGTTTTCACCAGAAAATACGTACATAGCGAGATACAATTGCGGCCTTTGCAAATATCGAATTGGAATCAATGGGAGTTCACACAGTAAACAAAGATATGTTCTAGGTACAATGAACTAGTCTGTACGTAAGATGAAAAATCATACTACTGTGGCCCGAACAAGCACATTAAATTCAAGGCTCACTACAAGAAGACGAAAATCACACTCTACTTGAAACTAATATTGTATGTGCTGTTACATGTTGTAGAAGAAAAAGTACTTTCCCAAGCAAATGTATCTATTCTTGAACTGTTGTGAGAAAAATGCATTGTATGAATTTATCTGACTTGGCGGAGAATACTGGCATCGGATGAATCGGGAGGTCATACCCCTCTATCCAGCCTAGAGATAAAGTTAGGCCTACTACTAGACGTCTTTGTTAAATACGTCGCTCCTTTGTCAACGCTGAGGCTCTTAGAGTAGACAGCCCGATCTTGAGGTATCGGATTATGTAATACCTACTTTGATTTGCTGTAGGACATATAGGATTAGAATACTTTCAACACTGGACTGGGAAGCAGAATTAGCCGTTCGAATGGACACAATCTCAATCTTTATTATTGACTCGAATAAGAGGACAAGTATTTATTCTGGTAAGCCCTCTCAGGTACAGTCTAAAGCCATCAATAGGGCAATGATATTCTCCATACTATTGCATTGGAATATAATTACTTTCTCAGCTGCATTCGACTACTGACCGACCCAGAGATCCGATTCAATGATGTTGTTGACTAGTGCGCTCCTACGTAGGAGACATACACTCCACGAACCATGTCGAACTGGATGGATAGGCATAGAGGAAGACAGAACCCAGATGGGTTGATATCAAGTTTTACAAGACGAGCAAAATACTCTGGTCTTTTCCGTAAGTGAAGGAGACAGCGACTCGTTTGTTCTTTGAGACAAAGTAAACTTTGCACTGCAGAGATTATTGCACATATGTTGGATTATTGCCAGGATAATGCAAACACTACACTACTACTACTTGCGCTAGGCACCTTGGAGCAGGTCTATTCCACGACTTATCCTTGTCAATGAGAAATCAAGTCAACTTTAACAAGAATAGCGATAGTTTTTCGTGGACGATACTTGTGTTACACGGAAATCGGAAGGTAGGTGGTTAACGCCACCAATTGTAATGTATCTTTGATGCCCGGTGTGGAAAGTAATCAGAGTTAATTTTTGGCTTTGAGCGGAAATTTAATCAAATTTGTAATGTATGGGCATGAGATATAATTACTGGGCATTGTATGGCTGATCGAATGTATGAGCATCACATCACAATCTTTGTTTTTTAATCTTCTTAAAATTAAGAGGGATTAGAACCATGACACCTTTTTCCGTGTAAATATCTTGATCCATACGAAACTGGTCTACAGCCGTTGCTTCATAAAAGTGTCTCTGTCGAATATGATATGATTTATTAAGATCCTAGAAAATCATGTGAAATGTACGCAGAACCGAATTAGGGAAGTGGAAACCAGATATCAGCAATGAGTATTCAAAAAGATGAGTAGAATCGAATCATGCTCATAATTTCTGATACTTATACGCACTCATACTTTTTTTAATATCATGGAACCTCTACTCATATTCAATGTTTGAAGTACTCATCATATTCATACTTAACAACACGTATGATGTTGTTGATTTCGACTCTCCATACACGAAGCACAAAATAAGTATCAATCGCATACGAACAATAAAATACTCACTAGAAGGTTGTGTGTTTGCTCTGCTTGCTGTTCTGTCTTTTTTGCTTGTGTCTTTTTTATTTTTTTTGTAAAGGCAACAACAACTAAGACTGTAAATTTTGATGAGTCAATTCGAGTCACTCGAATCATTTGTAAGTACATTTTATAAGTATCGGTCCGCCATCTAACGTTTTCTTTTTCAACTAGTGCTTATTTCGTGAATGGTAACACTTAGCTCATGTCTGATTTGACAGATAATTAGTTTTATCCTTCCGCTGAACGAATATGGACCATCCAATGCGTTTTCGCTTCGCTAAGTGGGCCTGCGATCGACTTACAGAAGCTGCAGATTTTGGCAAAAAAAATCATCTTTTCAGATGAAGCTCATTTTGATCTTGGCGGGTATGTAAACAAGCAAAATTGTCGCATTTGGGGCACAGAAAACCCGCACGCATACATTGAAAAGCCGACGCACCCAAAACGAGTCACTGTTTGGTGCGGATTTTAGTCAAGAGACATAATTGGGCCATTTTTCTTCGAAAATGAGCAAGGAGTGGCTGTTATAGTCAATGGCGATCGTCATCGGGCCATGTTGAACGAATTTTTTTTCACAAAAATTGAAGAGGAGGATATTGGCAACATTTGGTTTCAACAGGACGGCGCTACGTGCCACACAGCCGAAGCTACACTCGATGTTTTGCGCCCTTTTTTTGAAGATCGCATTATCACTATTGGACTATTATTTGTGAGGTGCCGTCAATGATATGTGTTACGCCGACCAGCCAGAGACAATTGACGCTTTAAAGGACAATATACGTGAAGCCATTGTTGAAATACAGCTGCACACAATCGATAATGTGCTTAAAAATTGGACCGATCTTGTAGGCTACTGCATGGCCAGCCGAGGCAGCCATTTGAATGAAATTATTTTCCATTATTAACCGGAAGGATTGTACTTTCAAATAAAAAAAGAAATTTGAGAAAATATTCAGTAGGTTTTTTTAAAGCATTTTCAAAAAAAAAAAGTTATTTGGCGGACCCGATATTTTTTTAAATTTATGAATCTAAATGAGTAGGCTTATGAATCAAACATATTTCGAATGGTATGAGTTTGATGTCAACGTTATACGCATAGTCATTGCAACCTGTACTTATAAATCAACGTTGTAGTGAGTATGAATGAATCAGAGTACATAATTAAATTTCAATATTCTTGACTCACTTTTATTCAAAATTTCATGAGTGCTTATGAGTAGCGAAAAAGTGGTTCATTGCTCATCTCTAGTGGAAACCAGGCCAATTTAACGTAGCTTCTAAAAGTGATTTTCAAATAATTTATTTGCTTCCTTCAAACTTCTGTATACGAACACGAAACATATTCTATGCAAAGTTTTGTAGCTTTAAGAATTCGTAGCGGTGCATACATTACACACTGCAATATATGGTTTGTACTGTTGTTGTAGTCAAATGTTTAGGTGTTGCTCTTACAATTGTTGGCGTACAATTGGCATGGCAGGCAGGCAGGCAGGCAGCTTTGATGTGAATGATTATAAATGTGCTTAAAGGTAAATGAAGAAAAACGCAAGAACAACAACGACAACGCCAAGTAAAAGAAAAATGCAAATCAAGTAAAACCGAAAGTAAAGCCAAACATTAGTAATTTTCAACTAATTTGCCATCAACAGGCAATGGCTAAGGATTTAGGCTAATGTTGCTATTTGTTTTGCTTTTTTTTTGTTTTTAATTCATTTTCTTGGGGAGTGCGAGTAAGTGCTAGTTTTTGGTGGTGGTGCATCAAACTATGGGCAAGCAGGCGCTGGCTAGATGGCATGACCAGCAGAAGTGGAAATATTGCTCGGACATGACATATGCTTGACAGGCAACATCAGTGTTGCACCAGTACTGCCAAGTATGTGTCAAGTGTTGTGTGCATTTTTATAAATTTAGGCTAAAACATTGCCAATAACAAACAAACAAACAAACAGCACTCAAAACTTAACGAATGCACAGAGAGCATTGCAAGCAAAAAAAAAAAAAGAACATATTTTTCCTTGAAAAAAAAAAAAAAAAACTGAACAAATGAATGAATATTGCAGACGATCGCTATCATATTGGTTGGAATTGCTTGTGGGATAATGTTGTTCCAGCTGTTGTTTTCTGTTTTCTTTTTTTGTTTTTTGTTGCATTCATTCTGTTTACTCGATTATTTTTCTTTTGCAACAACTTCAATTTGCCGTTTGTTGTTTGATATTGACAGTTTGTCACTTCATTTTTTTCCACCGTTGTTGTTGTTGTTGATGTTGTCGTTTTACCTCATACATCGTACACTCCTTTTTTTTCTTCATTTGTTTTATTATTAACAGAGTTGCCAAGGTTTTCGACATTAAGGAAATTGTGGATTTCAAGCAAAAAATTCGTTTTTACTTCCCGAGTTCCGAGTGAATCAGTAACTATCATCCGGAAGAATATGAAGATAACAACGGAATCATAGTAATGGGTACGTCAACAATTGAAGTCACCATCAGAGATCAGCAATGAATCGTTTTTCCGCTACTCATAAGCACTCATGCAATTTTGAGTATGAGTGAATCAACAGAATTGAATTTCAACTACTCTGATTCATTCGTACTCGCTACAACATTGATTTATAAGTATAGGTTACAATGAGTATGAGTACAACGTTGACATCAAACTCACAACATTCGAAATGTGTTTGATTCATACGTCTACTCATTCTGATTCATAAATTTAGAAAAATACTTATAATACTTATAAGTGATTCGAGTGGCTCGAATCATTCATCAAAATTTACAGCCTTTGTTATTGTTGCATACACAAACAAAGAAGAAAGGAAAGACAAAGACAACAAGCAAAGCATACACACAATCTTCTTGTGAGTATAGTAGTTTTCGTACGCGAATCATACTTATTTTGTGCTTCGTGTAAATGTTAAGTAGAGACGAGTCGAAGTCAATAACATCATGCGTATTGTTAAGTATGAATACGACGACTGCTTCCATCTTTGAGTATGAGTAGTATGAGTACCATATTAAAATAAGTATGAATGCGTATAAGTATCAGAAATAATAAGTATGACTCGAATCTACTTATCGTTTTGAATACTCGTTGCTGATCTCTGGTCACCATAGTAAAGTCGTATATAGTGTGTTTGTCGAGAGCCCATGGTTCATGTCCCGGCTATGACATCTCAAATAAAAAACGAAATACGAAAAATTATTCCTTTCGACGGCTTCTTATTGGTAAATACTCTGAAAGTAAAAAAAAAAATTGCCATGAAAAGTTTCTCACATGCATCAGCCTTGAGAGTATTCGAGAGAAAAGTCCTACGTAAGATCTTCAGTCCAGTGCGAGTTGGCGATGATTTCCGCATCCGATTCAACAATGAGCCGTATGAGCTCCTCAACGACATAGACGTTGTGCAGCGTATTAATATCCAGCGGCTAAGCTGGCTCGACCATGTCGTTCGAATGCTCCGGCTAGACGGGTATTTGATGCTGGGATCTGCGGAAGTCGGCGAAGAGGACCAAATCGAATCGCGCCAAGAAGTAGAGACGCCTGGAAGATTGTGTTGCGGCGGGCCGAAATCCATTAATCGGGTTGTTAATGGCCAATTAAGTAAGTAAGTAAGTAAGTAAAGTTAATAACCAATATGCAGCATCTGTTGATTTGTTTCGAATCTGTCTTAAGTGTTTGCGTTGCTTAAATTTTCTTTGTTGATTTTATGGTTCCTGGCAGGCAACAGTCAGCGGATTGACTAAATAGATTATGTTGATGGGAGAGATTAGGTTATACTATATTGATAGCCGTATCAATGTGTTTACTTTGGTCCCATAAGTACACACTGTAACACCAATATTACCTATTCTGTCACAAAATTCTAACGTCTCGTTGACATCTCTCAGCCATTCCAATAGTTTTATAAAGGATTTCCACTTGAATCACCATTTGTTAGACAAATTCTTTAAGTAAATTCCAGATGCCAAAATATTATTCATCCTAGGTTTCCAAGTGTCGAACAATAAAGGAGAAAATCTTCTATGTTTTCCGAAATATTCTTTATCTTAGTTTCCTAAGTGGCAAATAATGAAGGAGACGATCCTCCGTGGTCTCCTCTTCTTCCTCGTGGTAACAGTTTCTGCAGACGTTGGAATGAAGTACTACCAGCTTCGGGATATGTGCATACGGAGACCAGTGTCCTGTTATAAGTGCTATGAGCGTCTTAAGATGCGCATTGACCAAGTTTATTGCTAAATTTGTTGTGCATGTATTCATATCTGCCTGTTCTCTCAGCAAATGGGAGACTTGTTATTTGCCGATCCTCAAAGCAACGGAAATCTCTCCCCGTGTACAGGAATTTATTTGAGAGTAAGTGTCGAATGGCTCACTATTTAATTCAGATACATATGTATGTACATAACATACATAATTGGACATTACAACCCTTTATTCAGGATTACGACCTAGTTTCTCACACCACTTATGTTGTGTCCGTTAATTCTTATACATGAGTGGTGGAAACTACAATTTAAAGTCGATTCGGAACGACAGATTTTTGAGAAACTTTTCATTGGCAATTTTATTTAATCTCAGAGTTTTTGCCAGAAATCTGCTGAAAGGAGGTCGCCGGAGAAATATTTTGTCATATATCGTTTAGTTAGAGATGCTTGACCTTGAACCGAGGCCTCACGTCTAATAAACCAAAACACTACCTACTAGACCACGGCGACTTCAGATACACCCGGTATTATTTGACAATCTTAGATGTGGTCTACGCACTCTACACGAAACTAAAAGGCGCTTTACTTTCGGTAAAAATCGAGAGATACTGTCCGAAATATCTTAATCACAAGATTAAGGTTTTAGGGCGCGAGCCACTTTAAAAAATTATCCGTTATATCATTAAATGTGTACCGTGTATCCCCCAGATTTTCTGACTGGTCTTTGCATTACTATAGAGTAAACAACTGCAACGAAAGAGTAGCCGCATACATAATTTTGTCACTGATTTGAGTAATCACCGTTGTCTAGTAGGTAGTGTGTTGGCTTATTAGACGTGAGGCCACGGTTCAAACCCCCAGGTCAGATATCTCCAACAAAACGAAATATGGAAAAATATTTCTTCGCGACTTCCTCTCAGCAGATTTCTGGCAAGAACTCTGAAAGCAAAAAAATTGCCATGAAGAGTTTCTCAAAAATCTGTCGTTCGGAATCTACTTTAAACTGTAGGTCCCGCCACTCATGTATAAAATTAACACACACAGCATTAGTGGTGTGAGAAACTAGGTCGTAACCCTGACAAGAGCGTTGCAATGACCAGTTATATATGTGTACCAGACATCAGCAATGAATCGATTTTTTGCTACTCATAAGCACTCATGAAATTTTGAATATAAGTGAGTCAACAATATTGAAATTGAACTACGTACTCTGATTCATTCATACTCACTACAATGTTGATTTATAAGTACAGGTTGCGTACAACGTTGACATCAAACTCATACCATTCGAAATATGTTTGATTCATAAGCCTACTCATTTAGATTCATAACTTTAGAAAAATACTTATAATATGTACTTATAAATGATGCGAATCATTCATCAAAATTTATAGTCTTAGTTGTTGTTGCATTTACAAAAAAAGAAAAAAGACTCATAAGCAAAAAAGACAGAGCAGCAAGCAGAGCAAACACACAACCATTTAGTAAGTATTTTAGTGTTCGTACGTGAATCATATTTATTTTGTGCTTCGGGTATATGTTGAGTTATGGAGTGTCGAAATCAATAACATCATACGTGTTGTTAAGTATGAATATGATGAGTACTTCAAACTTTAAATATGAGTAGAGGTTCCATGATATTAAAAGAAGTATGAATGCGTATAATGGGCAGAAATTATGAGTATGATTCGATTCTACTCATCTTTTTGAATACTCATTGCTGATCTCTGGTATGTACGTATGTAAATATACATATATGACCTTACGATATACTCTGATAACAGATTCTAGAGCATAGTGGTATCATATCGCAAAATAAAATCTTATATTTTTCCCTGCCGCAGGCCATGATCATGACATTGGACCAGCTATTGCACAAATAATGGATTAGTAGTTTTTCTTTATAGAATTATTTGTTATATTCCTGTACAAAGGGCCAGATGGAGAGTGATTTATATTTGATACATTTACAATATGGCAACCCTAGTAACATGTCATTATTTCGTAACTAACGGCGGAATATTATACCACATCAATTCAAGTCCTATAACGTACTCACGTATTTAGATAAAGCGAATGTGTGTACCCGTAACTGTGCATTGTTGCAATTTGTTGTTTTCAATCTGATAAGTTGTGTTTAATTAGTTGCTCTTGTAACGTTTGACATTTTTCTCATTTTACTGATTGAGTGAATGAGTGAGCGAGTCTAGTTTTACAATTGTTTTTACTACAACAACAATAACAGCAAAACAACAAACTTTAAATGGGCTTTAGGGAATAGTTAGAAGGGGCATGAAAGAAATCATTGGATAATTTCCTTAGCATTTCAATTTTTTGTCGGGGTTTTTCATTTATTTTTATTCAAAAAGTTTCCATTATTGATCAGATTTATTTTATTTTATCGTTTTGTGTTATTTTCTTTTTTTTTTATTTTCCTTTCTGGTGATTTTCTCACTTTAATTTCCAAATGGCATTTCGGTAAAATACAACATAATTCATGGCATGACATTTACAGCTTTCAAAACATTTGAGTCGAACATCTCAATAAAAAATTTTTTCTCTGTCTGCTGCGGTTTGGCATCTTATTTATACATACATAAGTACATACGTACCTATATGTGTACATATATACGTAGTACGTATGAAGCTAAATAATATGTGATAAATTTTGTACAGTGCATCTGCATTTTATATGTCTTCAAATATTATTTTCATACGCGGGGTTTTATAAGCATTGCCCAGGTAGTAGACGAAGACGATGCAAATGACATTTTTTTACAGCTTTTTTATTTATTTATTGTATTTACAAATCATTATTTTTTTGTTTTGTTTTTGTGATTTTGTATGTAAATTTACATAAATTACTCAAAGTTTCTTACATGAATTATTGCTTGTTTGGTTGTCACGGTAAATGCAGATTTTATACTCGAAAAACAGAAAAGAAGTTGAAGAAGGTACAAAACAACGTTTTTTCCTATTTTCGTTGTTCAATGTCGCAGACAGAAATATTAGAAAGAAATTTGTTACCAGCAAGAAAGTTACCATCAGTCAGAATCGCACATAAAATACAATATGATATCTTCTTAAATAATTTTTATCTTTTGCAATTTTACTAGTATCTAACAGATTTTTTTTATTATATGAAAGTATCTTTTCAGACATACATACATGCATACATACCAGAAATCAGCAATTAATCGTTTTTTCGCTACTCATAAGCACTCATAAAAGTGAGTCAACAATACTGAAATTTAACTATGTACTCTGATTCATTCATACTCACTACAACGTTGATTTATAAGTATAGGTTGCAATGAGTATGCGTACAACGTTGACATCAAACTCGTACCATTCGAAATATGTTTGATTCCTACAAACATATTTCCGCCTAATCATTCAGAGTCATAACTTTAGAAAAATACTTATAAATGATTCGAGTGACTCGAATCATTATTATTATTAAAATAAGTATGAATGCGTATAAGTATCAGAAATTATGAGTATGATTCGATTCTAATCATCTTTTTGAATACTCATTGCTAATCTCTGATGCATACATAATTACTACCCTTCAGTCAGATTACGACCTAGTTTCTAATACCACTAATGTTGTGTGTGTTAATTTTATACATGAGTGGCGGGACCTACAGTTTAAAGTCGGCTCCGAACGACAGATTTTTGAGAAATTTTTCATGCAATTTTTTAACTCTCAGAGTTATTGCCAGCAATCCACTGAGAGGAAATCGCCGAAGAAATATTTGTTCATATTTCGTTTTTTTTGAAATGTTTGATCTGGCGTGGTCTCACTTCTAATAAGCCAACGCACTACCAACTAGACTACGACGACTTTGTCTGTCAGTTAACTACCTACTAAGTTCTTCGAGGCGCATATGGGGGAACGGAAAATATGGAAAAACACGCCCAATTTATTTGAATTCAAAACTTAGATCTACTGCGTAGACATACAGGTCTACGTTTGTCACGAATGTTTTTGGGAAGGTTTTACGTGGGCCCGTTAGAGGTTAAAGCAGATAAATTGAAAATGTTTACTTGTCGGCTAGAAGCTTTGAATTTAAATTCCGTTCAAAGTCAATGCGTTTCAACATTCGGTGAAAAAGTGAATTCATAAAGTTTCCTTTAAAGAAAAGATAACTTTACTTTGGTAACAATGTTTTCATATAAATAGCTGCCCGTGTATATTAAGTTTTTGCTTTTTTAAACTTTAAACGAAATTCTCGTATTTGTTTCTGGAATTGGAAACTCATTCTCATATTCTAGAGTAGATTTCTGTGATTGCAAACATTTCTAAAGGACTTTGAAGGACAATGGCAGACAAGATTTGAATTTTTAACAGATCAAATTGTATTGAATTGATTAGAATATTTTAAATATATAATCAATACAACAACAACAACAACAATAACGAAAAGTAACATTACATTTGTGCTTTCAAATATTCATGAAGAAGAAAAAAAGTTCGTTTACATTCTTCGTGGTCCTTTAAATGTCATTTTGCTCAAAGAACCCTTTTTTTTTGTCAAAAGGATATGAAACAAAACGAAAAAAAAATTCTTCATTTTCTTAACAAGTGAAATGTGACTTCGAATGCTTCGAATGAGACAAGCAATCACTGCTTTGGTGAAATGAAAACAACAACAATAAATACTCGATACAAATAATGCCAATCTCGCGTGTGGTATGTGTACCATACAAATGATGTTTTTTGTTTTGCCGTTCTGTTTTCTCATCTCTGATAGAAATATTTGTTACATGATGCTGAGGGCGATTTGGTTGCTTTCGAGCAATCTTTAAAGGAATGAGTTTTTAGTCTGAATTTGTTCTGTTTTTAATCTGAATTTAATTTGAAATGTTGAAAGTAAACAGAACTAGCCTTAAGTAATATAGCGTGAGAAATCTATCGGTTTAAATTTGAACCACCAGTTATTTCGAATCTGGCAATACTTATGTCATTCTATTCTGTTACAAAATTCAGTTTATTATCTCCACTTAATCGATTTATGCTTGGAATTTATTGGAAATTTATTTCCAAAACAAAGATAATTGGTCGGAAATTCCACTAAAATGTCGTACAAAATTTGGTCGCAGAAAAGGATCAACAGTGCCTGGTATACGCAAGTTTATTGCTAAAGTTCGTGAAACTGGTTTTATTGTTGATGCGCCAACGTGTGAGCATGCTCGTACAGTGCGTACACCTGAAAATATCAAAGCTGAGACTGACAGTCAACTCATCATCCTTCTCAAGAATTGAACATTTCACGCATCAGTTTATGTAGAATTTTGAGAAAAAATCCCGGTATTACGCCTTACAAACTTCAATTGGATCAAGGGCTGAAGCTTCCTTTCGCTTCGCTAGATGATTTTGCAAGAAAAAAATCATCTTTTCGGATGAAGCTCATTGTCTTCTTGGTAGATACGTTTATAAGTATTATTGCCGCATTTGGAGTTTAGGAAACTTCAAATGCCAATGCACCCATTACGACTGACTGTTTGCTGCGACTTAAGGAGCGGAGGCATTATTGGCCCATATTTGTTTGAAAATGAGGACGGCGCAACCATTACGATCGATGGAGACCCCTTCGCACCATTCTAACCGATTTTTTTGTACCCGCTCTTCATGTTATTGAAAGATGTTTGGCTTCAACAAAATGGTGCAACTTGCCACAGATCTCATGCCATAATCGATTTATTGCATCAAACGTTTGATGGCCTTTTTTAATTAGCCGAAATGGTGATGTCAACTGATCGCCAAGAAGCTGCGATTTGACACCGTTGGACTATTTTTTGTAGGAGCGACGTTAAAGAAAAATGTCATGCTGACAAGCCAGAGACAATTAAGGATTTAGAGGCCGACATCCTTGATGCCATTGCCGAGATACGACCCCTTACGCTCGAAAAAGTGCACGAAAAAACATCATACTTTCATCAGTTAAACAAGGTTCTACCTCATTTATATGCCATATATGTTACGCGTCGGTTGCACCTAAGTAATCAATAGACTGAAAAATAAAAATAGACTTCTAAAAACGAATAAAATATCAAGGTCAAGGGTATGCAAAGATCTCCCCGGCTGCTCAAATCAAAGTGGTTCTCAGCCCGTATTTTACGACACGCAAGCATATAAACACAGCCTAAATGCCACCAAAGAAAATGCCCTAGACTGTGTGAATGTAAAAAAAGTACAATAATGTCAAACGCGAAAGTATCCGGAAACAAAAGCGAGTCAAAACGATTAACGGTTAGGTGTTATCCCGCCTAGGGCATAAATTCCCTCCCAGTGACAAAGTCACACACCAAGACAGACGGACGCCCTAATCAAATACTACATCTGTTCCTAAAATAACCACGTGCCTCCTACCCTACCATGCTCAATATACCAAATCAAATGATCAAAATTTACTTTAACCCTTTCCCTGTCCTGTGCATCACATGTGATGCACAGCAAGTTGGTTTCATATGCTTGTGCATCACATGGACAGGGAAAGGGTTAAGGAATTTCAGGTCAGTGTTTGCTTATCAGAAAACACTACATTCAACATTGAATGCCTGTTTCGTTTTTAGATATCTAGCCCTTACAGTCCAAATGAGATCTGCTAAAACGCTTATGTTCCAGGTTTTAACTGCCAAATTCAGGCTTTTATGCGCATCCTACTTCTCTATCAGACTTATGTACATACATAGAGTTCTCAAACTCATCCATCTTTTCTTCCTTTCGAAATGAGAAATAAATAAATGCAGAGTCTGTTGTCAGAAGAGCCAAACTTTATACCTAAACCTCCTATCAAACTATTTACTAAACCTCGGTTTACTTTAGGCAGGAAATGTGGCATTTGCTTCATACTTTAGAGAAGGACGTAGAAAGGGCAGGACAGTGAAATGCATGTATATGTGTTACTTAATAGATAATGCTTAAATTGTTCTTAAATTCTTTTTAGTTTCCCTAATGAACATAAAGCCGTAACACAACAACTTCCCAATGTTCTTATTACTTCTGAGCCTTGTTTACAGTTTTATTAATCAAGTGCTTCTACATACACAGGCAGATGATTGATTTACTGAATCAGATTCTAGAGTAGTAGGTTTGTTTTATTTTATTCTAGAAATAACGCCCTGTGGATGTAGTGTTGAGAAAGTTTGCGGATTAAGTCCGTCTTTGAAAGACAGGCAAAATGATTACACCATAAAGTTTTTTGACTTTAAACTTTAGGTCCCGGCAATCATGGAGCAAATTAACACACACAACATGGGTGGTGTGAGAACCTAGGTCGTAATCGTGACTGAAGGGTTCTAATGAGCAATTCAGTAACTAAGTAAGTAGGAGGAGGAGGCTTCCGGGATGGATTATTTTTGGAATAAAATCAAGGCTCTTTATTTCAAAATTTTAAAATCAAGGCAAACATTACGTTTTCACCTTTTAAAAACGTTTGAAATATGAGCTTGTAGATTGCAAATAAAATAAAAATAAATTTGTGTTTAGTTTTAATTAAATTCTTTATTGTTCGCACAATTCTGTGTGCCACTGTTCACAACTTTATGTAAACAACAACAATTGCTCTTCCTTGTTATTCCTCTGTTTACATCCTTTGCATAAACAATTACAATTACTAGACAATTATTCGACAGATCTTTGTAATGGAGATCTTCAAACCACGATTACTCTCTTCAAACGAACAGGCTGAACTTTAAATCACATAGCTTATGTCTGCAGCCTAGGATTTTAACCACTTTCCCATGCCATGATTTTTTTTTTTTTGATCCAGAATAATGTTTTTTAAATCGAAATGGGTAATATGGAAAAACAGTGTGAAAAGAGCATTTTCAGAAGCAATATTTATGCGAGATACATATTATTAAAACCCGTCAGTTTTTGAATCTGCTGGTTTGTCTGTTTGTTATGATTCAATGTGTTGAACTGTGTTCAACATATTTTTCTTAGTGTATTGCGCATATATTGTGAATTAATCTGTTATACGAATTTTATTTACTTCTATTTTGATTATATACTTTACTAATTACACATTTCTTAAAAACTTTTTTCATTACTAAGTTAAATTGTTAAGAAATCGCCAAGAAGGCAATAATCCTTAAGTTAAAACCAGAGATCAGCAATGAATCGTATTTTCGCTACTCATAGGTACTTATGAAATTTTGAGTATGAGTGAGTCAAAAGTATTAAAATTCAACTACTCTGATTCATTCGTATTCGCTACAACATTGATTTATAAACATAGGTTGCAATGAGTATGAGTACAACGTTGACATCAAACTCACAACATTCGATTCATTGTTTGATTCATACGTCTACTCATTCAGATTCATAAATTTAGAAAAATACTTATAATACTTACAAATGATTCGAGTCACTCGAATCATTCATCAAAATTTACAGTAGTAGTTATTGTTGCATTTACAAAAGAAGATAAAAGAAAAGACAAAGACAGTAAGCAAAGCACACACACAACCTTCTAGCGAGTATTGTGGTGTTCGTACTCGAATCATACTTATTTTGCGCTTCGTGTATATGTTAAATCATGGAGAGTCGAAATCAACAACATCGTGCGTATTGTTAAGTATGAGTACGATGAGTATTTTTAACTTTGAATATGAGTAGTATGAGTATGATATTAAAATAAGTATGAATGCGTATAAGTAGCTGAAATTATAAGTATGAATCGAATCTACTCATCGTTTTGAATACTCGTTGCTGATCTCTGGTTAAAACCAACACCCTCAGCCTTCTTACTTTATTGGGGGATATATGTATTCCAGAAGAATATATATGTATATCCCAATCTTCAACTCATTTTTGCTAGACCCTAGGAGTTTAGTTAACTCCTAGAGCCTACACAATGGATTCAGTATTATCTTCGCCACAAAATTCAAGTAAGTTTATGTGGCATCACAGCTGATACCAGCTTACTTACGTAATTGGTCATTACAACCCTATAGTCAGGATTACAATCTAGGCTCTCACACTACCCGTGGCATGTGTATTAATTTTATCTATGTCTGCTGGGATCTACCATTTAAAGTCATTCCTGAGGACAGATTTAAAAAGCATTTCATAGCAAGCTTAATTAATCTCAGAGAAGAAAAGGCTGCTGAGCAGAGATCAGCAACGAGTATTCAAAACGGTGAGTAGATTCGAGTCATACTTATTATTTCTGATACTTATACGCATTCATACTTATTTTAATATCATACTCATTCTACTCATACCCAAAGTTGGAAGTACTTGTCGTATTCATACTTAACAATACGCATGATGTTATTGACTTCGACTCGTCTCTACTTAACATTCACACGAAGCACAAAATAAGTATGATTCGCGTACGAACACTACTATACTCACAAGAAGATTGTGTGTGTATGCTTTTCTTGTAGTCTTTGTTTTTCCTTTCTTCTTTGTTTGTATATGCAACAATAACAAAGGCTGTAAATTTTGATGAATGATTCGAGCCACTCGAATCACTTATAAGTATTATAAGTATTTTTCTAAATTTATGAATCAGAATGAGTAGGCGTATGAATCAAACACATTTCGAATGTTGTGAGTTTGATGTCAACGTTGTACTCATACTTATTGTAACCTATACTTATAAATCAATGCTGTAGCGAGTACGAATGAATCAGAGTAGTTGAATTTTAATACTCTTGACTCACTCATACTCAAAATTGCATGAGTGCTTATGAGTAGCGGAAAAACGATTCTGCTGCTGAGAGGAAGTCGCCTAAAACAATATATTTTTCATATTTCTTTTTATTCGAGATGTCTGAGCTGGAGTTTGCACTAGGGGCAAATATTTCTTTCTGCTAAAGGTTATCGCACTGACAACCCTAACTTGAACTCGCTTGACTAAAAAATTGGACAGTTTTAGAGGGCAAGGCATGCAGTAAAAGGTGATTAAGGGAGAAGAAATGTTGTGACTTGCAGGATTATTAAACTGATTTGATGTAATTACCGGTATTTTACAAATTAAACTTGAGTTGAAGAATTCCAGAGACTGCCCTAACTTTGACATTTAAGAATATTTCACATCTATTTTGTGTATAAAGAATTATTTTAATTCTCTGCTTGTAAACAAATTGTCAATTTCGATTTGTAGTATTTATGTGACCGTATGTTTTTATTTCTTTTCTTTTTTTCTTGTTTTTTTGTTTTAAACTAAAGTGCCAATAAGAAATTCTTTTTTTTTTTTTTGTTTTAAGTCAACAAATCTGGCCCTTTTATTTGTTTTTATCGTTTTCTATACATACCGTGGAATGTATCTGGAGTATCGTTATTGTCTACACTTGTCTAATTCGCATGCAAAACATCAAGATGGCTGTGGTTTTTCGATGGGTGGAGAATACTCAACGAAATTTTATAGTTTAAATATCACTGACATGAAGATTCCATAGGACATACAAACAAACAAATGCAAAATAATACCAAAAAAAAAAAAAAAAAACGGCTAAGATATGTAAAGAAAGAAAAGCTTGTAAATGTGTCACAATAACGGAACTGTCACTACTTGTCGAATGATTTGACCAAAATGAAATGCGATTTTTTTGTTTCTTTACTTCCATTGTTTTGTATTGTTTTGTATTAAAAAGGCAATAAATACGGCCGCAGTTAATGTGTTTAAAATCTAAAGCGAGAAACTAAATTTTCAGGGAAATTTTACTTCCGTATTCTACTTTTCATCCCCTTGTTATGAATTCCTATTCCTTTAATTTGTAGTTTTTATAACGAATTTAATGTAAAGTAAAGTTTAAAGTTTTGTTTTTTGTTTGCAAAGTTTAACAGAGAAGTTATTGCACAATTTTAACAAATTTATGGCCAATTCAGTTCAGTTCTGTTTTGCTTTGGTTTTTTTTTTCTCTCATTTTTAGCATTTCAATTTAATGCTGACGTCGTTCGTAATGTCCATTTGGCTACAATGATATGTCACACTGGAGTGCACGCTAATTGTCAAATGTTGTCAGTTTTGCGCCATTTTTATTACTCAATTGACAATACAGTTATAAGAACTTAATTTATGTTATGATTAACACTATTAAGACCGGTAAGTGATCAGCAAATGTCACACATAAGGTAAAGCTCGAGCAATCTAACATTAAAATGCACCCGCATCTCGATCTTTTCTGATAACCAGGCTGCAATTAAGTCTCTGTCGAACGTTGCGAAAAATTCCAGGATCGCCCCCACTGCCTCAATCTTCTTTCTATGCGATTCAGTGTCACACTTATCTGGGTCATCGGACACTACGATATTCCGGGAAACTGCAGAACAGACGAGCTAGCTAGAGTTGACGCACTACTTCCGGAATCCTCTTCAGTGAACTTGGGAATGCTAATTACTTCGTTCAAACTGGCAATCGCGCGGAAATTCTCCCGAGACGCCTACCTATCCTGGATCAATGAGGAGTCCTGCTCTACCGCTAGGCTCACTTGGCCCTCAATGGATAGAAGGCTCACCAACCAGTTACTCACTTGACCCCGAATGGATAGAAGGCGCACCAACCAGTTATTTGGACTTGGTCGTAACATCATCTCTATCACAGTGGCCTTGCTTACAGGTCATTGTGTTATGGCTTGACAAGCGAAAAGAATGCGGCTCCCATTTAACGACTTATGCCGTGGATGCAGATCCGCTGAGGAAGAGGAGACTGTTATTCACTTTCTTTGTCAATGCCCATCTCTTGCGAGGTGCAGATATAGGTTATTTGGCTCTCCAACCCTTGTCAGCTTGACGGAGCTATTGTCCATTGATGTCAAGGATATAGCCTCGTTTATCAAGCTTTCTGTCTGGTTTTCCAGCGTGGGGTAGTCGTGCTTTAAATGTACAGCCACTTTTCCCTCCTCGGTTTGGAGGAACTTGGTCAGTATAGAGATTGCGTTCACCGGTGGCGTCACAACGGGTCGCTATGCGTGCTCAAGTGAGCTTTTGGTATAAAGATACCACCTAACCTAACGTTAAAATGAAATGGTGACTGTAGGATCGTTTGTTGTGTTCGAGTTCAAGTCATATTATGTTGTGGGTTCAAAATACGTAGAAGAATTTCGATGTAGAGCAGCATCTGAGAACACATTAATAGAGAATGGTGTGCCTCAGAATTGAAGTCGCCGTAGTCTAGTAGGTAGTGTGTTGGCTTATTAGACTGAAGGCCCGAGTTCGAATCCCAGGTCAGATATCAAAACGAAAATATGAAAATATTTCTTCGACGACTTCCTCTCAGCAGATTTCTGGCAAAAACTCTGAGAGTAAATAAAATTGCCATGAAAAGCTTCTCAAAAAACTGTCGTTCGGAGTCGACTTTAAACTGTAGGTCCCGCCACTCATGTATAAAATTAACGCACGCAACATAAGTGGTGTGAGAAGCTAGGTCGTAATCCTGACTGAAGGGTTGTAATGACCAATTATGTATGTATGTGCCTCAGAATTAAATGAAATTGAAGTCGATTGATAAAAATTTATTAGGAAACATTTGTTGAGGTTCTGTGTTGCATTGGAACTTAAGGGATTATATATCCGATTTTCCAACAAAGACATCAAAATTTAACAGTCGGTAATGGCCATCTTGTTGCTTCATCTGTAATATTACTTACTTAGTTACGTAGTGATCTCTACTACCCCGTAGTCAGGATTACGATCTTGGTCCTCACACCCATGTTATGTGTGTTAATTTTAAACATGAGCGACCTACATTTTAACAACGAATCCATACGATGGAATTAAGAAAGTTTTCATGGAAATTTTATTTACTCTCCCAATTTTTGCAAGAAGACTGCTGAGATGAAGTCACCGTGGAGAATATCGTTTTACAATTCGTTATATTTGATATGTCTGAGCTGAGGTAGCTCTCGTCGAATAAACGAAAGCATTACCTATTAGACTACGGCGACTTTTGTCAAATTAATTGTCATTCATTCAGTTTGTTTTGTAAAATCATCATGGACATCAACAACACGTGCAAATAGTAAAATTGTTTTATCAAAATGGGTCTTATGTTTGGGCATGTTTGTTTGCCCATTTTACGATCGCCATAATCATCCTAAGAAGAGCAGTATTCGAAATATGGTGGATAAATTCGAGTTCTCTGATTCATTAAAAGATGGATCAATACCCTTGATGGATCAATACCTTCGACGGAATGCAAAATTTTCCGATAATATCGTCTCTGTCCGTGAGAATGTGCAGGTGAATCCTAGGCAGTCAACTTCACGAACTCACAGGAACTCGGCTAATCCAGAAACTGAAGAAAAACGACCATATATATTGTTACGTTTTTACCTTTTAAAAACGTTAAAAATATGAGTTCGTAGATTGCAAATAAAATAAAAATAACTCTGTGTTTGTTTTTCAATCAATTCTTTATTATCTGCACAACTTTTGTGCCACTGTTCGAACTTATTCTACGTATACAATGATAACTTTCACAATATGTGCTTGTTCGTGATATTTCTCTGCTTATAACCTTTTTTATAAGCAACAACAACACTTGTTAGTTATTCTTCTTTGCTCACAACCTTTTTTGTAAGCACCACACTAACAACTGTTTTCTTCAAGCAACTTGTCTGCACACAAGTCTGACTGAATTATAACTCGATCTCGTATCTTCACACACCACTGGTTGAATTCTCACTCAATTCAACGCGACGTCGTCACACGACTAACTTCACTCGAACTCCGAGAATAACGTGTCTTCATACACGGCTGACTGAATTCTAACTGACTCGCTTTATCTTGCCTTTTATATCACTGGATCAACAGTGCGATGAATGCCCTTGAAGGATGATGACGACCTTTGGGAACAATCCAAAAATGTAAACAACTTGTTTCCATTTTTGTTGTTCGTGTATCTTGTTTACTTTCGTCCAGGCAGAGTTGTTGTTGTTTTGTTTGTTTGTCTTTCTGCTATATTTTTTATACACGGACGTTGTTGCTATATTTTTGTTTATTCATCGATCTTGTAAACAAGCCCTGTTGTTTTTGTTGCTATATGCTTACTCATTTTTTGATCACGTGAACAACTGCCTTGTTTTGTTTTTGAAGCTTTTGTTTTTATGCGTGATCAACTCCATTGTGTTGTTTTTGGAGCTTTTGCTTATTATTTTAACAACACCATTTCCATTTTCGTAACAATATAGACCATGGTATCTAGAGCAAGTATCTGACCTTAATTTTCATCAAAAAATCATGTTTAGAAATGTGGCTCATTTCTGGATGAATAGGTATGTGAGCAAACAAAATTGTCGAATTTGGGACGATACCAATCTCAAAGCGTTCAACACACCTTTAAGAATGAACCCTAAATAAGTCAACGGATAGTCGATGTTACATACTTCTTTGGCCTGCCTTATTTGTTATCAGAACCGATTTGATCAACTTCTTTTTGACACATTTACTGAATCACAGGGTTTAATCCAAGGTGCCAATATCGTTAGAGTACTTGCGATACATATGTATGTTTTATGGCGAAAATGTTACATCGTGCATTGTCTTTCTATATGTTCAGCTATTATACGTTATAAATACGTTATTAGACTGTAGCTAAAATTTTCTGGAAAATCGTTACACATATTTGAAATACTCAATGACAATTGAACGGTAGTGAATCGACATCCTACTTTGTTTCACTTTAGCCGCTGCATTATGTATTTGTTATACAGCCGATCACGATCAGGATTATTCCTGAGCAGATCTTTGCTATTATCATTGAAGTGCAAGGTTTGTCGAATTTTTTCAAATTTATTTAGCCTCATTGTCTCCTGTATTACAGGAGTACCTAGTACTGGACTCCAGTGGTTGGTAACTTTAGGGAGTTGGATAAGAGACATTAGATATTCGAAAGGTATTGTTGGGATCTTTCTGCACTTAATACAAGTTGGTCTCCTCCGCTTTTTATTAAAAAGTTTATTCGGAAATAAGTACAAGAAAAACTGTTCTCGAGTTTCTAGTTGAAGAAGATCAGGGCCTAGTATCTTGTTTCCCTTAAACGTGAGCTGCTCTGAATTAAACTCAATATTCTTCTTTTTCCAGAGCAAATTTTGGTTAGATGACTTCTTAGTGTCCTTTCTTGGGTTCTTGGCATGGGAAGATTCAGAAGATTTTTCGTGTGATGGTGCTGTTTCATCTACGCTTTCTAAAGTTTCTATTATATCGTCAAAGTTAATTTCTACATCTGGGGCTTCATCTTCAAAAGGTTCTAAGTCAGGAGTAAAATCAGGATTGCCAATACTGTCAAAATCAAAATCTAGGCCATCTTCACTATCTAAAATCTCATTCAGAGTAGCAATAATACTTTCGTCACTAAGAGGGCGCTTACTAGACATCCTGAATCACAGAAACAAGTAATAAACAAAATTACACATAAAAACAACCGACAATCACTATTACAATTGTCAATCAAATTTTTACACCTTTTTACCTGATCTAGCCTACGGGCAACAAAAAACACCAAAAAACTTCAAATTTTTACAAAAATGCTGCTTCAAGATAAAATTTAAATATATATCTCCAAATTATAAAGAGAGTACATTCAAGACAAAAGCACAACACTTCAATATTACTCTATGAAATCGCAGAAGATATGTGGTGACGATGAAACCCAACAGTCAGAAAACAAATGTCAATTTTAAGCAAATGTTGCCAACTAATTTATTTTTTTTTATTTACGTTTATTAGTTCAGTTTGTAAACTATAGGCTACAATGAGCGATTATAATAAAAAAATATATTTAAATTAAATTTGAGGTATGTCAACAGTTTGTTGCCTATAGTCTACACTATGCTACAATGTGTATCGCGATGATTCATGCCCAGAGACGCCTAATAATTTTAGCTGCTAAGCCCTTACAATAGAGATCAATCGAAAAGAGTCATGTAATTATTTCTAATAATTATGCAGGCAGATCTTTGCAACCGCCGTCACGTTCAAGTTTGTTGTGCTACCAAGGGATTCCCACTACACTAGACATCAATAGGTTAAAATAAGCCACTGTTACTCTGTTAATGATGTTTGATTTCCAAGACTACTTTGTAGCCAGAAAAAGACCCAGAAAATTCGCCTCATACTAGAGTTCCAGTTCCGTTTTATGCTTTTTCAGGGGGATTAACAACCAAATCACAGTTTCTTGTTTTGCTTTGTGTAACAGGGCGATAACTTACGTTTGTGTTTTGTAAATTGAAAAAAAAATACAGGAAATTTCAATTACGTACTTTATAAATGTTGCCTGAGTATACGCCGTAGTTGCTCTATTTAATTGTGGCAACATTTTTTCAATCTATCGGTTCACATCTCATCAGCTTAAATAATGTCGATCAATATTCGAATTGTCCCTGTCGCCATACAAGAGAGTCATAACTTATTCCCACAAAACGTAGTCGTATGGGGTCAAATCGAATGATCTTGCTGGTGAGTAAAGTTACCCAAAATGTGGAAATAATTTCACCCTAAAGTCGCTCCACTACAAGTACCCTGTTCCTTGTCGTACCATTGAGTAACTGCCTCTGTAACAAGTTCTCACACAAAACAAATTTTGTTAATAAGTTTTGCAAGCAACGTTAGTTTGCTGATCTATTCATTTTGAAATGAAATTCTTACACTATACCAAACATATTTAACTTTGCCACAGCGTTGCCAGAAGATTCTGGTGAAAAATCATCATTTTAAGGAAAAAAAATCATATTTTGGGGGAAAAAATCATCACTTTTTAACTTTTATTTGTAAAACATTAAAAAATAAATAACAATTCAAAATAAAAGTGTATTACATTCATTGGTTATCGGGTTTTGTTATCATATACTAACTTTATTCTTGAGGATATGATATAACCCGATAATCAAACAATTTTAAATTAATTACATGTTTTACCAAAAATATTATATACATACAAAACAAAAAATAAATATGTATGTTATACATAAAAGATAATTCAATTTAATTAACATTAATTTTAAAAAATCCATACATACATACATATTGTCGTCTGGCCTTCAAATTGACCTATGTAATTTTCAACAACTTTTCAGAAGACCTAAAAAACAACATAATTTTTATATGAAAGTCATACAAAACTACTTAAATATTTTTGCAATAGTTTTGGAACCAGCGGAGACGTTGGGCAAATTTTTGCTATAGAGATGGACCACAAATAAGACTTAAAAATGGGCGAATAAAATTTATTTCCCAAATGGCACATAGACCATTTTGCAGGCCAGCCGACGATATGTAAGTAGTAATTTTATAAGGTACAAAAATGAGATCTAAATAGAAAAGTAGAGTTTTATAAAACTTTAAGTAGTTTCCTATAATATTTTAATTATAATACTGGGAAGGTTTCATATTTTTTACAATTTCTTCATCAATTTTAAGATTATAACAGGAACACCTTTTAACTAGTAAATAATCCTGTATAAACAAAATACCTTCTAATGTTGCATTTTCAAGCCTGTTCCTGTACTTAGTTTTATTTAAATTAATTTTAGAAAAAATTCGTTCAACGCAGATGAACTGGGAAGACAAAGTATACTGGACACAAATTTCGTCAATGTTGGAAAAACTAAATCGTTATCAACACGAGTTATTTTAGAAACTCTGGCCCAAAAATCTTCACAATTAATATTTTCTAAGGTTTGAAAATATTGTTTGAAATCTATGTGACGAAGCTCTCTAAATTCATCGTCTAGCTTTTGAGAATCATTTTCATTAATTAAATTTAGAAATCTTTCTATTAGTGGAGACAATGAAGAAACTTTCTTATTAATAATATTATGTGGATCAATAGATGACATTTCTTTTAAGGAAGCATCTTTAAAATTAAAACGTTTGGTTAATTGTTTACAAAACTCAATGTTAAATGAAACGCAGTAATTAGTGAATTCAGTTAATTCACTATTGGTAAATTTTGTTTCAGAAATCTTTTTTTTTTTTACAAATAATCCTAAATATACATCTTCGGCGTTTAAAAAAACGTCTTTATTTTCAATATTTTCCTCAATATTGAAATCAGTGTAGCCAATGTATGTGGCTTTACAAAATTGTCTAATATTTTTAAGTATAAACGTTCCATTTCAGAATACATTTTTTTAATTTGGGAGTTTGTACTTTGAAACATTTACACTGTTATAACGTGAAGTATCTACATATATACAAAGAAATCATATTTTTGGAAAAAAAATCATATTTTTTGGAGAAAAATCATCAAAAATATGATAAAATCATCATTCTGGCAACGCTGCTTTGCCACATGTTTTTATGCGCTGAAAAAAAATCCATTAAGAAACTAAGTGTATAAAATAGAAATTCACTCGTCATAAAAGGCTCAATTATGGTAACTTATTGGCAGTGCTAGTGTTAATTGTCATTGCAAGTGAATTGAATGCGAACAACAAATAAAAAAAGAAAATCATAATGAAAATAATGACTTGGACACAAGAAATATTATTTATTGGTATGTTTAAATAATTTTTCATTTGTTTTTTTATTGTTGTTGTAACATTTTATTTCAGTTTATAGTGTTTAAATGCCATAAAAAAGAAGTTATTGCCTCTATTGTTGTTGTATTGTAAATAACGATAAGTTTGTATTGTGGAAATGGAAAATAATTTTTGATTTTTATCTGAAAGGTTTGAAACAATCCGAAAAATATTCATATTCATACCATACTTTCCATGCCCACTTGCCCACTTACCCTAGCGCCATTTGCAATCTCACATTATAGTTGAGTCCCTTAAGTTTTCAATAAAAATGCACTTTTGAGTTGTAACGCTACACAAGAAGAATATTACATTTGTATGTGTGTACGAATAGATGACCTTACCTTAACTTACTTTATCCCACCACTTCGGGGTGGTGGACTTTTACAGACTTACTTACACACACACACATACACACACTTTCCGTTTTCTATGATTTACTTTGCTAGTCTTTGGCTGTGTAAAGTTTTCCATAAAACTGCAGACAGTGCGTCTGATTTTTTTTTCTGTAGTCTTTCCGTTTCTCGTTTTTTTTTTTTTTTGTTTCCCCAGAAATTTTTCTGCATTTTATTTCCATTTTTGCTTTGTTTGTCGTCAGTGAATTTGTTTTTATGGTTGTTTTCTATAAAATATACGACGTTTCGTATCGTTTATTCGTTACTGTGTTGTTATTGTTATTGTTGTTTTTGTGTTATTGAGCCATAAAACTTGGAAAATTATGACGATCCGATGGATTTATGATTATTTTTCCAACAAATTGTTATTTTGCAACGTTTATTCGTTTCGCTTATACTATTTTTTTGTTATTGTCGTTGTATTTGTAGTTGTATTTCTATATGTATGCAGTTAGTCAGTCAGTCAGCCAGTGGTTAACTTTAAATATATGGTAAGTGTCATGACATTTACAAAAGGGAGATAATAAAATAAAAGCGTTACCAAGTGGATAAGGTTAAATACAGTGTAATCAGGTAAAATAGTCTGAAAAGTTCATTTTTTGTTTTGTTTTGTTTGTTAAATATTCTTATGAATAAAACGTGGATTTAAAAGAATTTAATAAAAACAAAAACAATTTATTCAAAACCTCTGATGACACAAACTCTAAAAGAAACTCTTCATTGGGAAATTTAAGCATCTACGTATCCTATAACCATAAATAAAAAAAAAAATAATTTGTGTTTAGTTTTAATTAAAACTAGATGACCCGTGCGAATATTTCGCTCCGTTAGTTGTCATTTTTGTAACATAAAATGAAAATCATTAATAAAAATTTTATTAAAAGTATAAAAATATTAGAAATCATAATATATCATATGTTTAAATGCTTTTATAATACTTCTTTGAATACAATGTTAGAGCTAATGACATGATCATCGTTAACTTTTTGCCCGTACGAATCCTTAATACAAACAAAAATATCTTTAAACGTACGCACTCGAGAAAAAGCCACGTATAACTGCCCATGTGAAAAGACCGGTTCTGGTAAATACGATCCTACCTTTTGCAGGGTTTGACCTTGTTTTTCTTAAAACCTTTTTAACTGTTAAATATCAGCTGACACTATATATATGTATATATTAAAAGACACCGTATTACTACCCTTCATAAAACAAACAATGCCATGACAATAACGACATTACCAAAATGGCTTTTACAACTTTATATATTATGTGGAATAGCATTACAATTAAGCGACCCTGTTTATCGCACTTGATCTTACAACTACTGCAAAGTATTGCCAAAACAGCTTTTTACAACTTAATATGCATATTATATATAACTGACTTAGTAATAAACGGCATTATAGTAAATAGCGGTATTGCCAGAATGGATTTTAATAATATATATATTATGTAGAACTGCATTACTATTAAGCGACCCTGTATTACCACACTTGAACAAAAACATATAATCATAATGACGACAGTATTATCATGCAGTTCTATATAAAATATCATTTTTATCAATGAAAATATTAATTTTTCAATTTCTAATTATTTTTCGTCATTAGTGTTAGATATAAGCTTTAAAATGAGATATCATTCATTAAATTTGATGCGGTGGTATGGGAGATATTTGCAACCGACAAAAAAAGTGCTTTAGAAATAATATATGTATATGATACTTTAATATTCGCACCATTCTTTGTACCACTATTCACAACTTTATGTAAACAACGACAATTCCTTTGTTCGTTATTCCTTTGTTAACACCCTTTGAATAAACAATAACAATTACTAGACAATTGTTCGACAGATCTTTGCAACGGAGATCTTCAAACCACGATTACTCTCTTCAAACGCATGGCGTCTTCACGCAAGACTAACTGAACTTCACTATCTCACTCTCCTGCTTTGCCTTTTATATGGCAGGCTAAACTGTCTGATGTATGTTCTTGTAGGCGATTGTTCGTGGCTTTGTCTTTTCGAAATATCTATCAATGTAAAAATCGTTGTTTAAGTTCATTATTGTTGTTTGTGTATTTTGTTTGCATTTATTCTTGTAGTGTTGTTTGTCGCTTTTTGTTTACTTATTTACCACTCTTTTTTTATGCTGGTGATTGTTGTTGTATTTTGGTTTACTTGTTTATAATTTTTTATGCTGGTGTTTGTTGTTATATTAAGCTGTACGATAATTTGTAAACAATACAACAATTTGTATTGCATTGTTTTAATTTTGTAGCTTTTGTTTATGATTTTAATGTTAAGCGATGTAAAAGCAAAAACACCAGTGTCTAGATTCTACATTTTCGTAAAGAAGATAAAAGAAGTTTGCAATTATCAACGTTTAATGCTTGACGTTTACAGTGATGGCCTGTTTAACATTGTCCTCAAAGAAATGTGGACAGATAACCCTGTCGGATCAAAAACCATATAATCAGAGACCTTTTCGGAATGCCTTCAAATGTATTGGTATCTCATCAAATTCGAGAATTTTGTTGGTTTACATACCCATTCATCCAGAAGTGAACCACGTCTCTGAAGATTTTTTTTTTCAATGAAAATTAGGGTCAGCTGCATTCATTCAATGCACATCGTTGTTTATGGTTGTTTACTTTCAGTTTTTGGGTCAGTTGAATTATTCACGTGTGCGCGACCACGTCTCAACTCAAAATTCGATTTTAATTTTCGAAAGACTGATTTCTTGGGAACGATGCGAAAGCGACTGCCTTAGATTCTCATGCATATTCTCATGGATATGGGCGATATAGTCAATTGTTTACTGAACCAGTAGACTTCAATTTATTCATCATATTGCGCGCTCTATGTAGAACGATTATGCGCGATGCGTTGCCCGAAAAGAACAGACATTATGATAAAAACAATTTAATTGCTTGTAGTAGTTGAATGCTATGTCCCTCCACAGTAATTTGGCAACACGGACTGCATAAATGGCAAATAATTTGAAAAATTTAGTTACAACAGGATAAACGTTATCAATTGTTGAATTTCGAAAGTCCTTGTTGGAATACTCAATACGTGTTTAACGAATTTACGAAAGTGAACTCGAAACTCGCAAGTGTACAATCGTTTGGCTTTATTGGTCGCACAATATCAACCACAACGCAACGTTAAAGTCGAAAGATGCGTTCAGTTTCTTTGAAAAAATTTTGTGCTTTACGATGGTCATTCATTACATTTTTTACATTACCTTGCGCTACTCCTTTTGCCTTTTGTAGGTCATCATAATTGAGAAAAACGCCCCTTCGCTGAATACCTATTTAATTGTCGTTAAATTTTAACATGAAATTGTAGATTAAATTTTACTAAAGAAGTCCAACAAATAATTACACAATTGAGTATAATATTGTGTGTAATTGTGCCGCATAACATAATGTATTCCTTTGGTTAATTACTGTTTTGAAAATATTGCCACGATTAGAAATATCAGCTGCGGAGGCCAAACAAATCAAAACTAATCACTGTATGGCGAGTAAAACAAACTTAACGTGGCCAGGCCATTTAAAAATCTGCACTCAATAAAATGTGTTGCCATAAATTGTAAGTGGTAGTCATGTACGAGTGTATGCATGCATGAATGATATGAAATATTGTGTTTTATTTCAATTGCGCCAACAAACCAAACCTTAATGAAATTTAATACACAATACACGTGTATGTTCAAACATATTGCAACAGCAACACCAACACCACCACATAGCACCGCATATGCGATACAACATTTTATAATGCAACAAAAAGCAAAGTGATTCAACTACAGCAACATTTAAAATACATATAATTGCACTGCAGCAATTATTCACTCATTCATTGCAATTCATTCATTCATTCATAGTTTACGAAATAAACATACCTTCACATACACACACATACACTTGCACACACACTTGCCTACTTGGTCCTGCTTTAGACTAGCATTTATGCTTTACGGATAGCCATACGTACGTACATAGAAATCTTGTGAACGAACGAACATTCATTCAACCTGGTCTCTTAACCTGCTGCATTGTGTATCATTCTAAAAACTAATAAACAAAATGCACAAATGGTCGATACTAAATCTAAATGTTTAAACAAAAAAAAAACAGAAACAGAAATAACTTAAAAGCAACAACATCAACAACAAGATGAACAACCACAACAAAATCCAACTAAATAGCAAAACTTAAAACACACAAAAACACAAAAACACTATCAAATCCATAACGTGGCTAAAATGACTAGCACCCCTTTTGAAAAGTACCCGCTCCCATTTAATAAAACGGCCTTCCTCAGGCTCTCCTTCAAAAAAAAAATGAACGACAATGTTTGGAATGCTTTTAAATTGAAATGGAGACAGACATCAAAAGGAATTCATTCATTCCATAACAGAGTACCTGTCAATGTTTAAAAAGAAAGTTTGACAATCGTTATCCAGGTTTTTCTGCGTAAATTTTCTCTGTATAAAAAACAATTGTTTACATGTGGGTAGCAATGCCAAAAATACTTGTCCATTTCCTACAGACTAACAACCGAATAACGATTGCTAATCATTGAATATAATGGTGTTTTCTTTTCTACCAAAAAATGTGCATTTTATTAACGAAAAATACAATTTTGCGTTTGTTTCTTAAAAATGTTTCGCCCTCTAAAAGGGTGGTATGTTTTATTCTAAATAATTCGCACTTGCCAATGGTGGAGGGCATTGCATTTTATGCCCTGTATAAATCGAGAGTGCTGCTAATGCCCTGTAAAGCAGATGACTTTTGTTTATTTATAGGGCTACCAGATGAAATTTAAAAAAGTCGCCTGGTATTGTTATCCAATTTGAAGTTAATTTTTTCATTGTTTTGTGGAGTAATCTTAAGGAAATATTACATCATTAAAGCTACATGGTCAGCAGTATAAAAAATTGCATTCAATGTTAGAACAGTGTTAAAATATTGTTTTTTTTTTGTTATAAAAAATGCGTACAAAAAATGAAGTCGAAAAATTAGCGATCTGGCAACACCTTTGAACAAATTGGCATTTCCTCATTCATTTTCTTAATAAGTGGTAAACACAGGGCATACCCTTTTTTAATATTTGTGTTATGTTCTTCTCAAATAAAAAATGACATTACAACAGGGTTGGTCAAAAATTTTTTTAATGTACCTTGTAAGAGGGTGACATTTTCATTGTAGAAAAGAAAACACCATAAATTATGCACAGTTTGGTGCTTTTAACTCTTTAAGTGCGATTAAAATTGCAAAATTTACATTCAATGGAGAAAGGTCCCTTAGGAAACCTACTGCCCAAAATGGAAGAATTTAGTTATGGTTTTAAAAAGTGGGTACTACATGTCACATATCACACCACTCTGGATATTATACGACAGTGAATATCATGAACCTATGAAGTGTAGAGTTTTTGTCGCCGTAGTCTACTAGGCAGTGTGCTGGCTTATTAGATGTTAGGTCACATTTCAATTTTCAGTCCAGATATCTCGAACAAAACGAAATATGAAAAAATATTTCTTCGGCGACTTTCTCTCAGCAGATTTCTATTAAAAAGTCTAAGAGTAAATAAAATTGCCATGAAAAGTCTTAGTTTAAACTGTAGGTCCCGCCATTCATGCATAAAATTAACACACAGGACATAAGTGTTATGAGAAGCTAGGTCGTAATCCTGGTTGAATGGTTGTAGTGACCACTCATGTATGTATGGAGAGTAGAGTTTGATGAGCAAATTATCTCAGGTTATTGGAGTAAGTAAAGTCTCTCGTGTACTGTTACAATTCAACTGTAATTTCGACCCTGGAAAGCATTACCGCCCGCAATGCTGATCTTATCTTGCAGGAAATCAGTCCTATACGGGCCGACACAACAGCCAACTGATGTAATTTGTGGATAGTATCATGACATGCATTTTATACAGTGGACAGCAAAAATCAATTTCATGAATTTTAAACAATAATATGTAAAAATAATTGCTGTTTTTCGTATTAATTTTATTAATTTATCTCTATTTCATTATAAAACAGAAAACTTTTGAAGAAAAAAAGAAAAATAAGGAAAAGTTTCTGGCGACTCCATATTTTTGCACCGCAAAAGTGTAGGTACCCCTAAGATGAACTCAGAGTAAAATCCAAATTCAAAGGCCCAATATACTAAAATATTATACCCAATATTTATTAGGATATCCCTCGCGATCAGGAACTTTATTTAACTTATTTTTCAGTTGATTTTTATTTGGAGTTTAGCTACTACGTAGCCTTTCCTCCAAATGATCTCTTAAATACTCTCTTGGAATCATATCGGGACTTTGTGCAAGAGTATTAAACTTAAGGGCACTTTGGTAGCCAAGTCACATCTTCACATTAGCAGCAGTATGATTGGGTTCACTGACTTGTTGGGTGTAATAACCATTACGAATTCTTAATGCTTCAGAACTTTAGGAGAATTTGTTCTTTAGAATGCTTAAATACTCTCTCTTATTCATTATTTCCTCAATAAATTGTAAAAAATATTTCTTTCGAAATTGAATAGTTTCTCAAATCTGTAATTCAGAGTCGATGTAAAACTGTAGCTCCCGCCTCCTATGAAAAATATTAATATACTCAAACTGGGTGATGTGAGATGCTAGGTTGTCAATTATTTAGCAAAAACCCATAAACCGCCTAACGTCAGTTGCATCAAGAGCGGTTAGTTAAACCAGATATATTTTACCAATGAATTCGTTCCCTTAAACGTTATGTCACCCAAACACAGATGACGTCTGTTCTTTTTATTATGGAAGCTTTTGTAGTAATCCTGGTGGTCCAGATGGAACCTATAAGCAAAGCTGCCAATAACGCAGTGTCCAGTTAGAATTCTTGTTAGAATACGTACCGTTCTCTTGTTGAATTTAAGTAGTTGCCTGCTTCTCCCGCTGTATACTGCTGGACATAGCAATTTTGAAATTCGGCAACCAATTATATCGGACCACCCATAGTTTGTTGAATTACAAGCTGCTTTTTTCCAATTAGGAAAAGTATTCCCGTAGAGACCCATATATCCCCTCTATCGTCTCCTCCTCAGACGTCTCCGATCACTGCCGTGCAAGTTCGTCCGCCTGTTCATTCCTCTTCAATCATCGTATCCTATGTATGTAATATTGAAGGAAATGAAAAAGCTGATGAACCAACTCGTGAGTAGATCGTTCGACTCTCCACGGACATTCATAGTTATTTAGCACAACGGGTAAGCAAAGGTTATGGCACAACAAGATTTGTTGGAATTGGAGGGAAAACGACAGTGAGGAATCGGTGGCATATCTGTTGTGCTAGTGTCTTGCAGTGGCAAACAATTGCTAAACTTCTGGAGGCACCTTTATTTCACTCTGAAGCAAATTGTGAAAACATCTTGCTGACTTGGTGGATAATTTTAATTCCACATCAGATGAAAACAGTGACAAGACTTTGTGGCATTTGAACGACACGAGGTGCTAATTCTCCACCATCTAATGAGCGGAGTCACCTCAACCTATTATGAACGTAGCAAGACTTGCAGATACAAAAGGCAGATGAGAAAATCCTATAAAATGTACTGTGATAGGTACCTATACATACTTAATTGATCGTTACAACCCTTCCGTTAGGATAACGACCCAAATTCTCACACCACTTATGTTATGTGTGTTAACTTTATACATGAGCGGAGGGACCCACAGTTTAATAACGACTCCGAACGGCAGACAATTTTGAGAAACTTTTCATAGCAATTTTTTATTTACTCTCAAAGGATTTACCAGAAATCTGATGAGAGGAATTCACATAAGAAATATTTTTCATATTTGGACAGTAAAGAATCGTTAGGACATCTTGCGTTGGCAAACAATTGGTAAATTTGTGGGCGCACATTTCTTTCGCTTTGTAAGCATCTTACCGACTTGGTGGTAAACAGCAGTGTGAAAACAGTGTCTAATTTTTGTGACATTAGAATGATAACAATGTAGTAAGACTTGGCAGATGCGAAAAGCAAATTAAAATCCTGTAAAATGTATTGTACAGGTACCTAGGCATGACGGAAAATCGAAACTGATTGACCACCTGAAAACATTCTTTTAAAGTCTCTGATGTTTTTAAACAAATAAGCGCAATAACAACGAATAAAAATATAACAAATAAATAAACTGGCGAATAACAACAACAACAAAAACAAAAATAATAATAGCAACACTAACACCACCAACAACAACAATAGCAGCAACAACAACAAAACCATAACAAAACAATTGCTAAGCACGATTTATGATTGCTGATAAATTTTATACATGTCAAGTTGTCGTATATATTGTTATATAAACCGAATAAAACTATTTTTGGGGAGAAGAAATGGGCCAATACCACAATTTTACACAAACACACAAGCACACACAGTACCATGATATACAAATATTAACATACGTAAAGGGCTATCCATTTCGTGGTTTCAAAAGTATGGGACTGGAATTCGACATCTGTCAAACTAAGTTGTGAAATCAATTTTTTTTCTTTTCAGTTGAAAGTCTGACATTGACGAAAATGGATCGCTTAACTATCACGCAACGCATAAAAATTATCAAAACCTACTAGAAAAATGGTGATTCTGCCACAGCCACGTATCGTGCGTATCGGCAATTTTTCGAACAAAATTTTCTTCAGCGATGAAGCACATTTCACACTCGGTGGGTATGTTAATAAACAAAATTGTCGTATTTGGGGTTCTGAGAATCCTCAAGTAATTGAAGATAGGCCATTACATCCAGAAAAAGAAATCACCGAAGGTGTGATTGGACCTTACTTCCTCGAAAACGACGATGGAACGACTGTCACCGTCAATTCGGAGCGTTATGGTCATATGATAACCGACATTTTTTTGCCTGCTATTGAAGAATACGACTTGGAGAATATGTGGTTTCAACAAGACGGTGCCACCTGCCACACAACTCGAGCGAATATGGCTTTATTGCAAGAGACATTTCCTGGCCGCGTAATTTCTCGTCGTGGCGATATCAACTGGCCACCACCACCAAGATCATGCGATTTGACACCATTAGACTTTTTTGTGGGGCTACGCGAGAGACCGTGTTTATGCAGATAAACCTTCAACTCTTGAGCACTTAAAAACCAACATTCGTCAAGTAATGGCTGAGATACCGCCCAATATGTGTCAAAAAGTGATCGAAAATTACCTCAAAAGAATCAATGCTTGCAACACTTCACTTGGAGGTTATTTAAATGATGTACTGTTTCACACATAATGTCAACGTTCAAACTTTACAATAAAAAAGTAATATCATGAAAAAAATATTTCATCAGGCATGTTCAGAAAATCACATTTTGTGAAAGTAATTTGAAATCACAAGAAAGTTGTTCTGGATACAAAACTTTTGTAATTTTTGTGATTTCAAACCGGTGAGCTAAGTGGCTGCCGATTTAGAATCACTTGCTTATTTTTTCAACAATTTTATGTTGAACCTCACAATAAATGAATTAAATGAATAGCTTAAAATGTTTTTTTTTATTAATTTTTATAGTAAAATGAACAAGTTTGGCTCAAAAAAATATAAAATTGTGATAAAATTAAAGACACTTCGCATTTCAAGAAATTTTGTTATTTGGTTTGTGATTTTGAATTCACTTTTTAGTTGTCAGCTGCTTCAGAACTTCGAAAATACACCTGAGCTTGCCAGATATGGAAAATATTTCTACTAAAGACAAATGTGTTTGATTTTTTTAAGTAATATTCAATTTTATGAAGTCGCCGTAGTCTAGTAGGTAGTGTGTTGGCTTATTAGACTGAAGGCCCGAGTTCGAATCCCAAGTCAGACATCAAAACGAAAATATGAAAATATTTCTTCGGCGACTTCCTCTCAGCAGATTTCTGGCAAAAACTCTGAGAGTAAATAAAATTTCCATGAAAAGCTTCTCAAAAAAACTGTCGTTCGGAGTCGACTTTAAACTGTAGGTCCCGCCACTCATGTATAAAATTAACGCACACAACATAAGTGGTGTGAGAAGCTAGATCGTAATCCTGACTGAAGGGTTGTAATGACCAATTATGTATGTATGTATGTAATATTCAATTGTTTGCCTAATTTTAAAAATATCTACATATAAAGTAATAACAAATGACAACAATAAGCAATTACGAACAATGGCAGCTTCGTAGTTAACTGTGCCAACTTCTTATATTTGCCAAATTTAAATTTTTTGACTTTCATTCATGCATTTCTTAATTGTTTTCTTTTCAAATCTATTATTGATAATAACAAAACTCCAGGCATTACAATGTTTTTAATTTTTATAAAAAAAAGGTAATTTTGGTTTATTTTTCCCTTGATATTTTTACCAAAACACTGACTAATTTTCAACTCATAAAAAGTGTCACCAAATCTAAACAAAAAATCAGCTGTTTTCCTGTGTTTTCGAAAGGGTAAAATCACATCGAAAAGTTAAAAGTTTTGTGATTTTCAGAACACCTTTAACACTAGAAAGACGGACAGGGGTCATTTGACCCATTTTCAAAGCTAACTGCTAATATTTTTCTTACGAATTATATCACAGATTTCTTACTTCGTGACTTTTAATAATACTCCATAAAATTTAATTTAAAAGTAATTTTTTTTTATTTAGGTATTCCAAATTTCAGTTATTAAAGCAACTACCTAAAAAGACGGAGAGGGGTCACCTGACCCTTCACATATCTGACTGCCGCTATTTATTTTATCAATTGCTTTTCCCAATTTTTTTTTTTCTTGAAATAATTGCAACAAAGAAAACATGCATACCAAATTTTTGTTTATCAAAATGCCGTTATTTTTGTTGGTTTTCTCTAGTAGCCAACGTCACTCAGTTCCAGAACAACACGGCCTATGTCAAATTCCATCAATTGTAGAAAATGAACACGACAGTCGGTCAGCAGGAGGAATACTTTGGAAGACTTGTTCTCAAAACAGTTCCACACCAGGTCGTCTTGCTGCCCATAACATTCTGGTTGAACATCCAGGAGCTACCCATTACGCAAAACAACGAATTGGTGCTGAATTTACAACAGTCTGGCAACTGCTGACTGATGACACAATTTTGCGTCACATTCAAAAGTGTACGCAGGCTAAAGCACATAAACAACTTGGCGATACAAACTGGATTATACCTCTACAAGAACTGGACAAATTCATCTCAGTATTGTACGCTAGGAGTACTTGTGGATAAAAAAACATATCTGTAAATGATTTATGGCAGAAAAAATGGGGAGTTGCTTTTTTCACAAACTATGTCTAGAGACCGATTCAAAGAAATAACGAAATATATTTGTTTTGACGTGCGAGACGAAAGATCTACTAGACTAAAAACCCTAATTTCGGATGTTTGGAGCCTTTTTATTGATAATTGCAAATCTTGTTATAGACCAGGTGAAAAAATCGCTGTCGACGAACAACTCTTTCCTACAAAAGCAAGTTGCACAATACATGGCGAATAAACCCGACAAATTTGGTATAAAATTTTGGCTTTGCGTAGATGTCAAATCAAAATATCTGCTCAACGGTTTCCCCGGACAGTCAATAAAGCAAGACGGGATGTTCGACCATATGTGAAAAAATCGAAATTAAAATTTCATGCCCATGAAGTTCTAAAAACCGAAAATAATAAGTGCCTTCTGACAGTTTACCAAGCAAAGAGACACAAAAATGTTTTATTGCTGAGTATTTTGCACGATGTGGTTGAAATAGATGAAGGTAAAAGCAAACGCAAACCCAATACCGTGACTTTTTGTAATTCAACTAAATTTGGTGTTGATGTTGTTGACCAAATGGCTAGAAAATATAGCACAAAGTCAAGCTCAAGAAGATGACCAGTACAAGTTTTTTTTAACATATTGGACTAGGCAGTAATAAATGCATGGGTGTTATTCCAAGAAGTAACAGACAAAAAAATTCGGAGAAGGGAATTTATTTTACAAGTAGCATCTGAACTCAGTCACATTGACGAGCAACCGCAAGAAGTGAAAAGAAACCCCTATACGGAACCTGTAATAAATCAAAACATTTTGTATACGCTAGATGCGTTTAAAAGACAGATTTCAAAAAAAAAAATCATAACATTATTTACCTGTTTGACGATCTCGATATAAAAACTTAAAGGGAGTCAAATGACCCCTACCCGTCTTTTAAGGTATATTAATTCTCCCGTCTTTCTAGTGTTAAATCACAATTGTGATTTCAAAATCACAAGTGATTTGAAATTTTGTGATTTTCAGAACATACCTGTATATGTGTTTTATTTACGTTTACTTTTGAAACCACGAAATGAATAACCCGGTACATATGCATATAATATGTGTGTGTGTGTATTTGTGAATTTATGAATTCACAATCCAAAACCAGCCTACAATAAGAGAAAACAAAAAAAAAAGAAATCCAAACAGAACTACAGTTTATCCTGTTGCCATGAAGAGGATCTGGAGAGGGGACTGAAATGCACTTTTACATTTCGTTTCGTTTCGTTTGATTTTGTGGCTTGTGCTTTATGACAACACTCAAAGCAATTTATGACACATTTCCGTCAAAATTTTCACGATTCACACAAATATCAGCAACTACAAACAACAACAGCAACAACATTTGAACACACCACACCACACCACTTCACTCTTTGCATTGAGAGACCCCAAGTAAAACAACTCGGCAGTAAATATACTCGTGGAATGACTTTAAAATTTATGACTGTTATCATTATAACAACTCAAACCGTTTTTTCTCTCTTTCTTTTTCTTTTTGTTTTTGTTTGTAGTTTTGCCTGATTTTGTTGTTTTTATTTTCTCTCTTTTATTTTCTTTGGTTTTTCACTTTTTTTTTTTAATTTATTTGCAACAACGACCTGTTCCTGGTGGTGTAATCAGTCGTGAAAATCAATGTTTTTTTATTGTTGTTGTTGCCTTTGAGTGCCATTGTGATAGTGGTGGTAGTGGTGGTGGTGGCGCTGAAGATGAGACTGATGACGACGATATGGTGATGGTAACGGTGTTGTTGGTTAGAATAGTGCAATGGCAATGGAAAGAAAGCACAAAACAGACATTTCGAACGGTTCAAATTGTGATAGGCAGGCAGTCAGGCAGTCAACTTCAAAGGAAATGCCTATGCCTGTCAACGACATAAATCGTTGTGACAATGAAATGTAATTCCATTTCCATTCCTATTGTAGATAAAAATTTTCTTTTTAGATTTGATAATAATAAATATACAATACAATACGAATACGATACGATAAACAACTACAACTACAACAACAGCAGAAAGCAACAACAATGAAGAAAGAAAGTAAATTAACCCTTTTTTTCTCCGAGTACTTTTTTAAGGGGGGAAAAAGAACTCTTTTTCAGCTCTTAAAAACTTATTTCGAAATTAAAAAAGGAAAATTAAGAAATTTGTGAGGGTGTAACACCATCATCTTCATACGAACATACACCACGTTTGAGGAAATTAGTAGTTGGTTTGAAAACTCTTTAAGGAATTATGATGAGTTATTTCAGTATCTTATATTCAATCAATAAATATATCCTGGAGTGTGTTTTCAGCTGCATGAGAACTATCGTTAACTGTATAGTTTGGCAGCTGTGTTAACGTTTCTGTTCCGTTTACCGCCAGTGTATGGAAATTTACTTCACAAGCAATTTATGCTGTTGTTGATCGTTTTCACATGCTTTTTACTCTGCGACAAAACAAAATATTTCTGCTACATTGTTCCATCTTATCCTTATTCCTTCGACCTAGAGCAAATTTTACGTAAGGTTCTTGGCTTAAGTATGTAAAAAGTATAAGATCTAAAGTCAAAAGACCATCGTTTATCGAAGAATTCATTAGGAGTGAAGCCAATCCTCAAACCATTAACGAATCTCCTTTACATTCATTAAAATTAACATCGCAGGTCAGGTTCGTCAACTCAGATGATTTCTGGTGCCGACTTTAAACTTTAGGTCGCTTCACTCATGTATAATATTTACCCATTCAACATAAGCGGTGCTAGAAGCTAGGTCATAACCTTGACTGATGGGTTGTACTGACCAATTATGTATGTTAGTATGGATGTTTGGTATGGTTTACATGTTGGCGTTCCTTATTTCATTCTAAATGAGAAAAGGCTACCGTTACGGCGAATGATGAACGCTGTTCAGCCACGCAGAATGAATTTGTTTTTATTGATAATTACACAGACCTGCATGGGTTTTGCAAATAAGATGGCTCCAGGTGTTTCCGAAGGCATTTTAGATCCGCCATATTGGATCCGCCATTTTGAATTTTTTAAATCTGAATGAAGATCTGTAATCAGCGACCCCAAAAACCCTTGATTAACAATTTTCAAGTAAATCTGATTAATTTTTAAGGACCTCTGTAATGTTTTCCTTTTGCTCTTGCACCCCTTGACATAAACCGACCCCCTACTTTAAGGGTGCATGCAAACAATTTGACTTTAGGCTCATTTTAAAAAGCAAAGATCAATTGTCAATTTCTGATAATAGCGATGGTTCTAGCTCGACAGTGTTTAGCTCTACAATTCTTCAAAAATGGCCAAAAACGCTATTTTTAGGGGTTTCAGCCCCCTTTTTCTCGAAAACCTGATGGAAAGTTTTGGAATCCAGATTCGTGATCAGCGCGCAAAATGCCTTCGGAAACACCTGGAGCCATCTTATTTGCACAAAAAAAATTCAAATTTGCAGGGCTGTGTTATCAGTTAAACTTCAATCACATTTGGTTTTAAAAAGACGGCAAAACTTGTTGTACAACAATCAATTTCAATTTTCGAGAAGTGTTATGTTCACTAGTCCCCTCTTTCGCGCGATTTAATTCCGCTGGTTTACTTTTTATAGGGCCATGCTAAGTGATTGATATATGCCGACAAACCAGTAATTCCTGAAGCATTGGAAGCTAACATTCAAGCCACCATTAACGTCCTGCGCCCATACTGATTGGAAGAAGTACTAAAAAATCCGGATACATACGTAATTGTTCTTTACAACCTTTAAGTTGATGCCAGATGCCTGCCCTGGTGTTTGAACCGAGGCATCTCGTTTAATAAGGCCTCACGTACCTACTAGACTATGAAGAATTTCTTATAAATGGGTGTGCCAATTAGAAGACCACCACTGTAAATATTTACGGTTTGTCGATTCGGGATTTTTGGATCCCGAATTATCCCGAAATATTCCAGGATTTCGGGATCGGGATTACGAAATCCCGAATCCCGGGATTTTTATAAATCAATCCCGTTTGGCGTCCCTAATACACACCCTTTAAGCAATGTATGGCAATTCTTGGACCTACTCGTTTACGGATAGATACAGGACAGATTTTGGATTATATGAGGAGATGTTCCGATTGAAGGCTTGTAATGATCAATTATGTATTATGTATCGTATGTAGTAAATGTAATGTGTTAACTACATTCCGTTAAGTTTTGTAGACGTTTGGCTACACGGGGCGTTAATATAACATCCGGGTGCTTATCAATTACTAGGCGGGGGCTTTCGAATAGCATCTACAGTTTTTCAGGCCAATAGGATTGCAAGAGATATTATAGGAATATATTGAAGAGAGATGACTTGATCGCAGTACTCTATTCTAGAAAATCTGAACAATGCAGTGTGAGACAACGCTATGCTTTCTGATAAACTGAAAGTGGGCTTGCTTTTCAACATGAGATTAGCAATGAGTATTCAAAAAGATGAGTAGAATCGAATCGTGCTCATAATTTCTGATACTTATACGTATTCATATTTATTTTAATATCATTGAACCTCTGCTCATATTCAAAGTTTGAAGTGCTCATCATATTCATACTTAACAACACGTATGATGCTTGCTGCTCTGTCTTTTTTGCTTATGTGTCTGTTTTCTTTTGTTGTAAATGCAACCACAACTAAGACTGTAAATTTTAATGAATGATTCGAATCATTTATAAGTATTATAAGTATTTTTCTGAATTTCTAAAGTAATAATGAATGATTAGGCTTATGTATCAAACATATTTAGAATGGTATGAGTTTGATGTCAACGTTGTACGCATACTCATTGCAACCTGTGCTTATAAATCAACGTTGTAGTGAGTACGATTGGATCAGAGTACATAGTTAAATTTCAATGTTGTTTACTCACTTATATTCAAAATTCATGAGTGCTTATGAGTAGCAAAAAATGATTCATTGCTGAACTTGAACTTTGGTGCATAACCGGAAGAGAAATCACACTTTCTAATCATGGTGAACAAGATAACTATTCTACGTCCTGGAGGAAAAATTTCGTTATGAAGAGATTAGTCAGACTCTTACGAAAATTGAACAGATTGTTACGCAAATAGAAACAGTGTAGTATCGTTTAACACACGTCACAAATACACACTAACAAATACGTCGAACACGTTCCAAGTAAACCAACAACAACAAGCATGAGAGAAAAAGGGATAGACAAGTATGCGAACGCACAGACAACATTGTGTACACAAACAACAATGTAGTCGCAAAAGAAGTCTCGAGAAGCCGAAACCCAGAACGTTACGCTTCAAGAACCTTCATCAGACTGAATACGTGCGCATACAAAAAGGCAAGACAAAGCAGATAACAGTCAGTAAGAATTCAGTCAGCCTTGTGTGAAGTTGCGTGTGAAGAAAACAGTCGTGATTTGAAGATCGCCGTTGTAAAGATCTACCGAACAGTTGTTAGTGCTTACGAGAACAGAAGTGTAAAGAAGTATAGCGAACAAATAAATTGTTGTTCTAGTATCAAGTTTGAACAGTGGCACATAAGATAGTGCGAACAATAAAGAGTTTAACTGAAACTAAACACATATTTGTTTTTACTTTGTTTGCAACTAACGAACTCGTTTTTAAAAAGGTAAAAACGTAACAATATTATCAGTTTCAATGTTATTATTTCCTTTAGTGATCTGTTGCCACTTAAAATAAAGAGAGGTTTTTCTAACAGCCCAAGAAAAGCTTGATTTCAATAAGAAATTTTTTGGCTAGGTTTATAAGGCAAGATGTCCTGTCTTTGCTGTAGAAACATTGCCTCGGAATAATTTTATCAAAATGATGTTTTGTGTAAGTCATCAGTGAAATGTTTTTAATTGATTAATTAATATTTAATTAAATTATAACCCTTTTAAGAATTTTAACCTTTTTTTTCCTCTGTAATATTTCCCACACTTTCGTAAGAGGGCGATTTAATGTACTAAACGATTAAGTGAATAATTTAATGTACTTTGGTCTGAGTGTGTATGTGTGTGAGTATCTGTGCGATTACGTCTGTAAACATTTGATTTTCAACTCAAACACACGAACATCATCATACAACATCTAAACAAACAACAGCAACAACAAGTTCATGCATAATCACTTACATACACCACCACACCACAATAACAACAACAACAGCAGCAATAATTCGTTTATAATGCGTGTGACATACCAAAAAGGATATGTTGACATTGCCAAAGGATAAATTTTTAAATAAACATTCATTCAGTCATTCAGTCAGTCATTCATTCATAAACATCAAAAAACGTAGAGCGCTACACAGGACGAAAAGAAAAACGATTTTCATTTTCAGTCAATGCATGGCAGAGTTAAGCAAACGTACATGAATGATATGCAAAAGGACTACAGGCACACAGACAGAGAGAAATACTAATACTTACAACATATAACAGTTTAGGCACACATACCATCAAACTGAAACGGAATACAAGTACAAACAGTACAAGTTGCTGGCAGCGTATGACAAGGATGACACTGACACATGTAAACTGTGGTTTAAATAATGACGAAATGGGTCGTAGTTGTTGTTGTTGTTGCTGTTATTGTTTGTCTTCTTACGACGTTGTTCACGATGATGATGATGACGATTTTACAATTTACACAAACACAAACAAAACAAAACGACAAATAAATAGACAAACGTACTGTTGGACAGTTGTTAGACAGACAAACGTTTCAGAGCATAGCATATAATCCACCAAACCCAAGCCATGTAGAGTAGAGGCAAATGAAATGAAATCACCTAGAAATCCATTCCAAACACCCCCCCCCCCCCCCCCTCTTTAATATGTTTTGTGGTTGTCAACGTGATATAATTTGCCTACAGGACTACAATTCATAAGACACACACACATACCATACACACACGCACACAGCTAAGTACACAAGCAAGCCTTTAAAAGCGGTTTATTTACATTAAGGTCAGATTGATGTAAGAGACACTAGCCGTTAGTCTGACTGACTAACTGACTGACTGATTTGTTAACCAGCCAGACAAATTGTTTTATACAGACGCTTAAGCAGTAGCAGCAGCAAGACAAATCGACGTTAAGCATTTAGCACAACTACATTTGGACAGTTGTAAGTCACTATGAATATTTGAACATAAAACACACACACAATCCTTGTTGGCTACAACACCAACAATAAATAGAAAATTTTAATCCTTTACGCGTTTCTCTTCATCAACTGCTACTGCTTCTCCTTCACTTTGCCCTCATGCTCACCCCTTTCTATTTTTTCTTTTCTTTCTTTGCTATTTTGAATGATTTTCCCTTTATCAACTGACAGTTAAAAGTCGCTTGTCATTTTAATCCCTGACGTGTCTCTGACATTTGCACTGACAGTGACAATACTTTGATGCCTTGACTGGTTGCATACAAAGTGCTCAGTTATAAAGCTTTAACTACTACTACTACTACTACTACCACTATCACTACCATTCCTAAGCTATAAAAAGGACATGCACACACACAAACACAAACAAAAACATTTTTGCACTCATACTCCTTGCAATTATTCTTAGTCTGTTGCTTTCTTTGTGATTAAATATCCATCACCAGGAAATATTTTCTGTTTTATAGCACAAGGTATGGGTGAATGGATGAATGCTGCTTAACCCAGCAGCATTAGTTGTTTATAATTTATCATCGCAATTAAATTTTTACTTCATAAAATGAAAGGAAAGCATTGGCTTACTAAAATGTAATTTCAAGTTATTGCAGATTTCCATCTTGATCTTGATTGAACGTTGAAAAATCTGCTTCTAATTGGTCCTTTATTGCCCAAAAAGAGAGACACTAGACAACAGCTCAGCCTAAGTTACGCTAGAATGATCTCGTCTTAAAAACGACGACAAGCATCGAAAAATAAAGCCTAGAGATCAACTGCTATGAATACGGATATCTGTAAGGAAATTGTGTGTTCAGATCAGACTGCAGCGCCAATTAAATTAAGTGCAGTAACATACATAATTGGTCATTATAACCCGCCTGATTGGCGCGACCTACAATTTAAAGTCGACTTCGAACGAGCTTTTTGAGCAACTTTTCCTGGCAAATTTTTTATTTACTATCGGAATTTTTGACAGAAATCTGCTGGGAGGAAGTCGCTGAAGAAATATTTTTTCATATTTCATTTTGTAGGAGATGTCTGACCGTGGGGTTTGAACCGAGCCCTCATGTCTAATAAGCCGACATACTACGTACTAAACTACAGCGACTTTTAAATACAGTAACTCCTGCAAGAAAAACACTCTAATTTTCTTCTATATTTAGTCGGCTCTCCAAGGCTCTGTATCACGAGAGAAGTCACAACTACTCAATTGCCTGTTGGAATCTGTTGGCAAGACTGATTCTAAGCTTAATATTATTGTTACGTTTTTACCTTTTAAAAACGTTTAAAATATAAGCTCGTATATTGCAAATAAAATAAAAATAAATCTGTGTTTAGTTTTAATTAAAATTCTTTATTATTCGCACCATTCTGTGTGCCACAGTTTACAACTTTATGTAAACAACAACAATTGCATTATTTGTTATTCCTCTGTTTACACCCCTCGCATAAAATATAACAATTACTAGGCAATTGTTCGACTGATCTTCTAACCACGATTAACACACCATGTCCTCACACAAGACTGACTGAACTTTTACTAACTCAGTTGCCGGCTTTGTCTTGCCTTTTATATGGCAACGTAAACAGTCTGATGAATGTTTTTGAAGGCGAATGTTTGTGGCTTCACCTTCTCGAGTTCTCTATAAATGTAAACATGGTTGTTTACAATTATTATTGTTTGCGTATTTTATTTACATTTATTCTTGTAGTGTTTGTTGGTATATTTTTGTTTACTTATTTATCATTTTTTTATGCTAGTGCTTGTTGTTATATTACGCAGTGCAATAATTTGTAAACAAGTTCATTGTTTTTGTTTTTGTAGCTTTTGTTTATAAGTTTTATGTTAAACGATGTAAAAGCAAAACGCCAGTATTTAGGTTTTTCATTTTCGTAACAATATATTCCTTGACAACATCAAAAGTATAATTGTTAGTAAAAACCCGGGATCGCATTAGTCTCTAATTGCGGTAATATTTACCACTCAATTAGTGTTAGCACCACTCGTGTTCAATAGCAGCGAAGCTGTTGCTGCAATGTGGCTGACACATACAAAGAACAGTGCACTTTGGTAGACAATTGGGAATTTATTCGCCTTCCTTCTAAAAACCCAAACAATATTATCAAAAGGTTCCGAAGCTCTTTCCTAACCCAAGGTAGTGCAGCGGTTGCTATACGACACAGCCAAGTCAACTTTGCAGCTATAACGAGCTCAGACAATGCGGCGCAGACGTCTACCCTTATCGGAATATCGAAAAACACTTTACAATCGTTAAATTCATGGGTTTTCTACCAGATTTGTTGGAGCATATCAAGACTATTGCCACGCAGCTGTAAGAATATTATAACGATAGTCTACTTATTCCCCTATATTTGATGTATACCCTTATTTTAATTTCATAATACCCTACTGCCTTTTTTACTACAAGACAAAGAGAACAAGTGCTTAAAGTCATACAGCCATATTCATAAAAAAGCCTTATTGTAGTTTAATTGTATACTACAGCTAATTAACCTTTTTTTCACTTATAAACCACACATAAAAATTTGTATTCATAAACGCACAATAACATTTCCATAGGTATTTAAGGTTTTTAGTGATTTTATGTTTAGGTATGGCAACTTTTTTTAATTTGATTGTCATTTTGTTGTTAGTGATGCCATAAACCACTAACTAACTAAAGTTGCCCGTAATATTATTTTTCCTACTTCTGTACATCTGAACTATCTCATGTTCTCCTGCTTACTATTTTTGCATATGAAAAGGCGTGTTTTCCAAATACTTTTATTGACGTAAGTTTCCTACAACATTTTTCTGTAAGCCTTAGCTTTGGGTAAGATGGTCACTCAAAACTAAAAACTATTTCCACAGTAGTTGAATGGCACGATCATGGCGGATCGTGGAGCTTACCTGAGAGTTGCGGGGTTGAGAACGATTTAGCTACCCCTTGTAATCATAGTGTCTCGACTTTAGCTTTTGCAGGGTACTACATATAGCGCTTATGCGCAATAATACATCACATAGAGTATACTGAAAACATGCCTGGTTGAGATGGTGCTACAAACAACCGCTGCGAAATTGATCAGATTTAGACATTTGGTCGTAGTATTCGTAAAGAGACTGAACTGTCTTGATACTGGAGCTAAATCTGCTTTGCCAAATCACCATGAACGGATATGACATACAACATAACGTGCAAATAATATAATTTATTAACCCTTAATTTGATTGCAAAATCATCTTCAGATTTGAGAACCTTTTCTGCATGAATGACTACATTGACAAACTTATCGATTTTTGGACGGTATCAATGCCCTTGAAAACCAGAATCATCCAAAACAAAGTCCGAAAAATTCACTGTTTGGAGTAGAATTTGTGTTGGCGGCATCACTTGTCCATATTTCTCTGAGAACGGTGTTGATCAAGGCACCACTGCCTACAACGAGCACTAAAGAATGATGACTACCAACAACTTTCGGACTGAATTTGAATGATTGGGATACAACAATACATAAAGGGTGATTTTTTAGCTATTATCTTTTTGGCAACACTGGTTTAAACAGCTCACACACGTTTCGTGTTTTGTTTCACTGTCAAATATCTTCAGTTTGGTCTATAATTTAACCATGAATCGTCTTACAAACGAACAACGCTTGCAAATCATTGAATTTGGCATCATTGGACCGTACTTCTTCAAAGCTGCTGCGAATCGTCACGTAACTGTGAATGGTGAGCGCTACCGTGAGATGATTTCCAACTTTTTTTGCCCAAAATGCAAGAGCTTGACTTGCATGACATGTGGTTTCAACAAGACGGTGCCACATGCAACACAGCACGCGTAACAATGGAAAAATGGAAACAATGGAAAAAATTTTGAAAAATTTTCCTATAGCTCTTAAAAAATCACCGCTTACATAATTCGCCATTACAATCCTTCAGTCAGGATTACGATCTAGTTTCTCACGCGACTTATGTTGTGTGTGTTAATTTTATACATGAATGGCGGGAGTTTAAAGTCGATTTTTGAGAAATTTTTCATGGCAATATTATTTACTCTCAGAGTTTTTGCCAGAAATCTGCGGAGAGGAAGTCGCCGCAGAAATATTTTTTTATGTTTTTTCATGAGGTGTCGAAGTTACAAATTTCTCATCAGGATGTTATGGCTATAACTTGATTAACGCACCACTTCTATTCTTATTCTGCAAATTTCATCAATCATTTTCAGACTTCAGGCAGGTATTTTGCAGCCTTCAGCTTTATCTAGTGGTGCATTTTATTGTTTTTGGCAACTGCAAGATACATACTTAGGTATCTTATAGGGATGCCAAACGGGATTGATTTTTAAAAATTCCGGGATTCGGGATTTCGTAATCCCGATCCCGAAATCCCGGGATATTTCGGGATAATTCGGGATCCAAAAATCCCGAAAAATTACGAGTTTTAACGATTTTCTCTTAATAAAAAATTAAAAAAACAGATTTTGTTAACAATTTCATTTATATTCCAATTATATCAGAATTATATGCCTATAAAAATAAAATATAAAAAAAATAAAACAAAAAGTAACAAAAAAGGGTAAATTAACAAAAATAAAAATTATTCATAAATATACAAATGCATTAATTTTAAGGAAATTATTTGGATTCCAAAATAAGTATATTAGTGTTTTAAATAATTTTTTCAAAAGATTAAAGCATCTAATATGTGATCTGATAGGCTTGAACGAATTTTGTTGTCAATATACGCTGCCGTTGAAAAACACCTCTCGCAATCAACACTTGTTGGTAAAATAGTTCCAAGATAGCTATATGCAGCTTGTAAGTATTCACCTCTACCACCTCCTGATGTAAATAAATCTATTTCCTTGGACAGATTTAGATACTCAATCAGTTACCCTTTTAATTGATTTTATAGCGCTTTTGCATTTATCGATGGCATCAAATAACTTTTTAGCAATGGAAGTAGGGTTTTCCTCATCTGAGATGCTATTATCGAAGTCGAGTGATATAGAATTTTTTTTCAGGATGTCAAAATACATATGAATTCACAATCCCGAAAATCCCGAAAAACCCCAGGACAAGTTTTAAAAAATCCCGGGTTTCGGGATTTGTGAATCCCGAAAATCCCGGGATTTCGAGTTTCGGGATTTCGCGATTGGCATCCCTAGTATCTTACTTACTGGTTTGCAATCAAATAATAATCTTTTAGCACAATGCTTTACGTTTTATTTTAAATAATTTTTATTGGAATAATTTGAGACTGCCTTTCTTTCATATAAAATATTCTTCAAACTCTTAACGAAATTTTTTAAAATATTACAATATATTTTTAATACATATTTTTTCTTTTTCATAATTTTTTGACTAACTGTCAATATATTTTTTGTGGGCAAAAAAAAAAAAAGTGCAAAAAAAAGAGAACGAAACTTTAAATAAAACATTTTCAATTACAACATTATAAAGATGGACAATCTGTCTACAACAATATTGACCACACGTACTAGAAATTAATATTTATAAGCGAAGAGCCCAAGCCAAACTAAAATTCATGTTCGACACATGTCTCTAAGGATTAACACAAGTGACCACAAAATCGTCATCAACGGTACCAACGACACAACAATACATACATACACTCACTGACTGCTGTACTACCGTACGACCAACCATACGTTTTAGCCAAAACAAATAACCAAAACACTCTACTTTGCCAGCCATTCAAAACAACAACAACAAGTTTAAAAAAAAACCCAATATCGTCATCATCATCGTCATCATCATATGTAGTTAGTTGAGGAGACACTTTTTACTAAAAAAAAAAAAAAAACCAAAAGCAAACCAACATTCATACATCCAAACATACTGGGCAACCTCGAGAGAAACTGTCAAATTGTAAAACGACTACTTCAGAAATATGCTCCCACAATGGGATGCACAAATACTTTTTAATATGAGTGGATATTTCGTTTTTTTTTTTTGTTTTTTTTTTTCATTTTCTTTCACAAAAGCCGAGCAAGAAAAAAAAAGGACACATATGCTTCATATACACAAATTAAACACACATACACACACATGCATACGAGAACTTACACATCATGTGTATGTGTAGTTCTTGAAGAGTTTTTAGGGTCAGTATAAAAATTATTATGAATTTTTATAAAAATTTTCAAAATATGACATGAAAAGTGAAAAATGAAGAGAAGCACTTCCTAAAGAAAAGTAAAATAAAAATCTAAAATAATAAAATAAAACAACAACAACAAAAAAATATATTTTATAAAAGTAAATTCTCTCCCAAGACATCAACCATCACTGAAAAGCAAAGCTCCAATACCATCATATCAACACCAATAACACTACCAACGCTACCAACAGCACCACCACCACCACAAGTATAACAACCATCACTTCAGCCATAAGCATACGACTGGCCATAGCACGACACAAATACAATATGAACTCGAACACATTTCTGCAGCTACAGTTTGGTATGAGCGATGGATGGATGGATTTACGTTCAAAACATTGGAACATGTCCAAAGCTTTTTAGAAAGAAAAAAAAAAAACACACACACACACATTTTTTTATTTTATTCTGTGCCATTCTGAGACAAACAAACACACACACACACACTTACATGTATTCATCCAGAGATGAGAAGCTAAGCAAAAGAGGAGAAGGAAAAACAAAAACAACAACAACACTAAAGAAATGAAATGAAAAACTTATGTGTGAAATGTGACGTGGTTGTCAAAAGTCACTAGAAAACTTTTGATATATACTAGTGTATGTGCGTATGTGTGTGTGTGTGTGAGTGCAAGTGTATGGCTGGACTACATGCAATACGCCAGTCAAAGAATTTTTATAAAATAAGATTATTTTATACAATATATGTATGTATGTATGTACATATCAGAAAAATATATTTTTTTAAATAAATTTTTATAGAGAGAGAAATAGTCTAAAAACGAAATTTATTTTACACACTTATTCACCCTATAAACCAACGAAGTGACTCGAGTACTAGAAGTTTTGCAATAAACTGTGAAATTAAACATCGACAGCAGTAAGTACTTTACACTGTTAAATAATAAGTATAACTACACTCACCACGTGATTTTAAAACGGAAGATTTCTCATATTTGTTTGTGATAGTTCAGTGGAATATGTGTTAGATCTTGTCAGAGTATATTATCTAAGATAATTTCTTATACCCCATTTACACTACAGCGAAATCTAGTACTTATGAGATTTCGAGCCAAATCTAGTTGATTTTAACTAGATTTCCCATACAAAACAAAATCTACTTATTTAGTAGATTTCGGCAAAATCTACTCAAAATCTAGTAAAAATAGAAATGCAACTATGTGTTTTGCCAAATAGTCCTTAAAAATACAACGCTGCGCAGGAAAAAAATGACAGTTCAATTTAAAAACATGTACCCATTCCATTCTGCTAAAGGGTCCGCCAAATAACTTTTTTTTTTAAATAATTAAAAAAAAAAAATTTCTCAAATTTCTTTTTTTATTTGAAAGTACAATACTTTCGGTTAATAATGGAAAATAAATGATTATGCGTTTTCGCTTCGCTAAGTGGGCCTGCGATCGACTTACAGAAGATGCCGATTGTGGCAAAAAAAAATCATCTTTTCAGATGAAGCTCATTTTGATATTGGCGGGTATGTAAACAAGCAAAATTGTCGCATTTGGGACACAGAAAACCCGCACGCATACATTGAAAAGCCGACGCACCCAATACGAGTCACTGTTTGGTGCGGATTTGGGTCCAGAGGCATAATTGGGCCATTTTTCTTCGAAAATAAGCAAGGATAGGCCGTTACAGTCAATAGCGATCGTTATCGGGCCATGTTGAACGAATTTTTGTTCAAAAAATTGAAGAGGAGGATATTGGCAACATTTGGTTTCAACAGGACTGCGCTACGTGCCACACAGCCGAAGCTACACTCGATGTTTTGCGCCCTGTTTTTGAAGATCGCATTATTAGCTGCAGAGCTGATGTCGTTTGGCCACCTCGGAGCTGCGATTTGACACCGTTGGACAATTATTTGTGGGGTGCCGTCAAAGATAACTGTTACGCCGACAAGCCAGCTAGAGACAATTGGCGCTTTAAAGGACAATATTCGTGAAGCCATTGGTGAAATACAGCTGCACACAATCGATAATGTGCTTAAAAATTGGACCGATCGTGTAGGCTACTGCATGGCCAGCGCCGAGGCAGCCATTTGAATGAAATTATTTTCCATTATTAACCGGAAGGATTGTACTTTCAAATAAAAAAAGAAATTTGAGAAAATATTCAGAAGTTTTTTTTTTAAGCATTTTCAAAAAAAAAATTATTTGGCGGACCCTTTATTTAGCAATTGTATGTAGTAATACATTTGCATTATTGTTTAAATCTTATATTCTACAAATGCTGACGTTTTTTTTTGCACCAACATTATTTCTGATTGGATCTTATTTGGTCTTGATGAAAACGATACTAAATGTCCTATATTTTTCATTTTTGTTTGGTATTAAACTAAATTTGGAAATATTATTTTCTTTTAAATTTCAGTCAGCTGTTTTTGTTATTAAAATGAAATCTTGCTACTGTCAAATAAATCCAGTGTAAACGATCTAGATTTTAAGCAAGATTTTAAATCTAATCTACTAGATTTCGCTGTAGTGTAAATGGGCTATTAGCTTAAAGTAATTATAACAACTTCTAGGTGAGTGTTGTTTTTAAAAACAAAAAATACTCAGCGTTAATCGATCTTCATGATTCCCTTTTTATGTTACATATGTACATACATAACATAATTGGTCATTTCAACCCTTCAGTCAGGATTACGACCTAATTTCTCACATCACTTATATTGTGTGTGTTATTTTTATACATGAATGGCGGGACCTAAAGTTAAAAGTCGACCCCGAACGATAGATTTTTGAGAAGCTTTTTCATGGCAATTTTATTTACTCCCAAAGTTTTTGATAGAAATCTGCTGAAAGGAAGTCGCCGAAGAAATATTTTTTCTTATTTCGTTTTGCTGTCTGACATTGGGTTTTATTCGTGGTCTCACGTCTAATAAGCCAACAGACTACCTACTAGACTACGGCGACTTCAACAAAATCTGGAAGAGTATTGTAATAAAAAAAATAATAAAAATGCTCGGTTTTAACCGATCGTCATGGATACCCTTTACAATTTAAGTGTATATTTGCAGTCACACCTTAAAGTTATAAGTCGCATTTACAAACTATTTACTACACTAGTGTGTTTAAACGCAACTGGTAAAAAAGCTATGAATTTTATTACACAATATTTTTAATGTATATATTATATTGTTTCGTTTTTACCTTTTTAAAAAAACGTTTAAATATGAGTTCGTTGATTGCAAACCAAGTAAAACCAAATATGTGTCTTATTTTAATTAAACTCTCTTTATTGTCCACACTTTCTTATGTGCCACTGTTCACACTTAACCGATACAACAATAATTACTACAATTTATTGCTTGTTCACTATTATTCACACACAACTATTCGCTATACTGCTCACAACGGATATCTTCAAACCGCGACTGATTAGTTCACACGCAACTTCACTCAAGACTAACTCAATTACAACTGAACTTACTCGTCTGCTTTGTCTTGCCCTTTTATAGTCCAACACGAACAGTACATCGAACGTTCTTGAAGAAGAATGTTCGCGGTTTCGCATGCTCGCAATTTCTATGGCAACTGCGTTGTTTGTTGTTGCGTATGCTTACTTATCCTTCCTTTTACTCTCATGCTTGTTGTTGTTGCCTTATTTGGAAGATGTTCGATGCATTTGTGAGTGTGTATTGTGTACACATTGCCTCTTGTTACGTTCTCTTAAGTTGCGTTTGCGTTATCCATCTCTCTCATACTCATACTGATGTTATTGTTGGTTTATGTATGGTTCGATGTACACATGTGTTAGTGTAGCTGGCAGCTTTTGTTTATTGTTTTTATGTGAAACGATATTAGTTCGTTTCGATCTGCGTAACAATATAAAGGAACATATAAAGTTTGCTCACGAGACACCATTGCAGTTGAGAGATGCCTTAGTACTACACCCATACGATTAATTGTACTCCGCTAATTTTTTATAGTATATCCCTATAATGGCTCCTCTAAGCCTGTGGCTACTTCTGGTGACTTGTTGTCATTATCACAACCATCATTCTAAATGAGTGCACTCTGTGTCTACACTGCCCAGTCAAAAGTTCGGTTATCAACCTCAGCTTATATCTTGATAGCCTGATGCCTGACTCATATCGCCTTTTGCTGTAATTTCCCAGTAAAAGTCTCGATTGCCTCAAACCCAATTGGTTTGAGAAAAGTCTTTACTTTCCTTTATTTTCTCTTTCGTTGAACATAGCTTCCCAAGCATTCGCCGCATTCAACAGAAGGATTCTGAAGTAGAAGTTCCTTACCACATGAACATCACTATCACGATATTTGATCTAGTCGATTCAGATTCTCTAGACAGTCCCATAATTTCTTCGATTATACCTCATAAGAGCTGAGTGTTCGAATGGCTGCCAAACTGTCAGATAGTATTGCTATATGCTATTTTTTCCTCCTGTCCAAGCTGAATTGAACACATCTTTCTATGAGATCTTGTCATAAACTTGCGAGTGAAAGATATCTGCGAGTTTCCACAAATGGGTTCTCGAACCATCTGTGTACTACAAAATAGTTGCCCTTTTAATAAGGTAGCCGCTCTCAGATTTCTCTACTCATTATTAATACTAACTATCGTTGTTAAGCACTTCCTAAAGCCATTGAATAGTTCTATCCAGTACGCAGTTAAAGAGAGAGCTGTCAGTCATTTAATTGCTTCAGTGAGTTGCGTATTAGATTGATCTCCCATCAATATTAATCCCCAAAGCTTTCATCTCTACTACTAACATTGCTTCCAGCGTCATTATACACCAACACACGCCGTTTTTAAATTCGTTCTGTCTGCCCAAACAAATGCCCCATAGGTTACTATTGGTCTGACCATCATAGTGTACATCCAGGACATAGTTCCTGGGTTGCATCCCAAGAATTTCCCTACAAGCCTTCTGCATATCATTGTGGCATGACTGGACATATCTGAAATACTCTCTACGCTCCAGTGATATACCTGTATGTATATTTTACCTCCATTTTCTGTGATATTGTTTCACCCAGGAGCCGAATATTCTGCCATTTAAGAAGTTTTCTTCTTATGTAAATGACACTATTGTGATCTTGCCCGAGTTTAATATCAAGCTGGCTATCAGCGACTTATCGAGACCTCTTTGAATGATGTCACACAAAGTTATTAAAATTTTTCTTCAGCCATAAAGCATATTTCAAACTTCTTGCATGTGTTTCCTCAATTCATGTGTATAGGAGCTCTGCCATCTGTATGGATATAATACTACGTCCTACACTTTTCCTAACCAATAACTTACTTATGACCTCGTGAGGATGTGTTATAAAATACACCCTTTATGTCAAGGACTTGCGAATGATTTCCACTAAATCTACAAGATCTGTCTCCATAGATCTTCCTGCTCTGTACGCGTGTTAGCTAAAATTCAGGGGTAAGCTTTCGAATATACCACACCTCAAGCGTTTTCAATATGAAATACATGAGACCAATTGATCTGAAAGATTTTGGATTTGTAATGTTCGTTTCGAACATTACATTGTTGGAATGTTCACCAACCTCGTCCTTCACTAAGCTCTTGGTACAACCTAGAAGGCAAAAGAACTGGACAAAGTTGTAAATCGAAAAACAAAATAAACGTTTCCATTTGAAGTCGCCATGGTCTAGTAGGTAGTGTGTTGGCTTATTAGACTGAAGGCCCGAGTTCGAATCCCAGGTCAGACATCAAAATGAAAAATATTTCTTCGGCGACTTCCTTTCAGCAGATTTCTGGCAAAAACTCTGAGAGTAAATAAAATTGCCATGAAAAACTTTTCAATAAAATTTGTCGTTCGGTGTCGACTTTAAACTGTAGGTCCCGCCACTCATGTATAAAATTAACACACACAACATGAGTAGTGTGAGAAGCTAGGACTGAAGGATGCGGGCTTCTTGGGGACGATTGCTGTAGACTGTCTAATGGTGAAGGTATAGCACTGGCCATTTTATAGTCACCTTGCAGCAACTCGTTTCCTTGTCGTTCGCATCTTGAGATGTCCACAAACACTACTCCCTCTCTTCCACCTTCCTATAACCCATTTTCCTAAAAACCTGCACAATGCACTGCATGAGTAGGGGCCATCCCCTGAGTGCTGGTTTCACCAAAAGAAAAAATCATTAAGTGTCCTGTGAGTGTGAGGAATTATACGGTCAGATCCGGAAGATTCAAATTTCTTGAAGATATTCATAATCTATGTCAGATTATCATCATTTGGATAGGGTTATTGGCATTGGGAGAATGAAGCAAATTTTCATATACTGAGTTTGACTGGAAAGTGTACATCGAAAAATATCTCAATCCTTTCTTCTTAAGAAACCATCTCACCGGTCAATGGTAATTCTGTTTTGGCTAATTTTGCAGAAGAAGACACAAGCTTTGATTACAACAGACGACGGAAAAATATTTCGAATTTTAATGAAATTAAAACTCTAGAATCGCCTTGGCTCCCTCTAAAAGGCTAAAATCACCAAAAAGAAATCATAAGAAAGGCTGAAAGGCTTCCATGTTGGAAAATTTTAGAACTTAAATCAAGGTTTCTTAATACTACACTTAACAATCCAATAAATTTTCACAGAGGACTTTGTCATTAGGCAATGATAGATAACAACACTATCAAAACTGATTTGACCAGCAGTGGACAGCAGGAAAACCAAAGAACAACTTGAGTTCGACAAGAGAACTGTTCGCACTCTTACAGGAATTCAAACGGGACACGGCGTTATTGGCAATTTCGCTGACAACCATGGACTACCTCACCAGGATTACTGCAGAAGCTGACATGATGTGGAAGAAACGTAATCGGTACAACATTTTTTATGTGAGTGCCTGTGCTTCAAAACAGGCCAGAGATCAGCAATGAATCGTTTTTCTGCTACTCATAAGCACTCATGCAATTTTGAGTATGAGTGAATCAACAGAATTGAAATTCAACTACTCTGATTCATTCGTACTCGCTACAGCATTGATTTATAAGTATAGGTTACAATGAGTATGAGTACAACGTTGACTTCAAACTCACAACATTCGAAATGTGTTTGATTCATACGCCTACACATTCTGATTCATAAATTTAGAAAAATACTTATAAGTGATTCGAGTGGCTCGAATCATTCATCAAAATTTACAGCCTTTGTTATTGTTGCATATACAAACAAAGAAGAAAGGAAAGACAAAGACAACAAGCAAGGCATACACACAATCTTCTTGTGAGTACGAGTATAGTAGTGTTCGTACGCGAATCATACTTATTTTGTGCTTCGTGTAAATGTTAAGTAGAGACGAGTCGAAGTCAATAACATCATGCGTATTGTTAAGTATGAATACGACGAGTACTTCCAACTTTGAGTATGAGTAGAATGAGTATGATATTAAAATAAGTATGAATGCGTATAAGTATCAGAAATAATAAGTATGACTCGAATCTACTCATCGTTTTGAATACTCGTTGCTGATCTCTGAAACAGGCATCATACGTTTTTGGGTAACACAACGTTTGAAGATCTGGGCAAGCTGGCGAACGTGCCACTAAGAGAACTGGCCGGTTTCACCCGGAACTAGAGGTGGTTCAAACTCACCACTAACAGATTATGACAAGGAGGCTTACCACACACTGGGTAATACAATGGGCCACCGAGTGATCTTGCCGTTGAAGGGTAAGCTACTCGCTAACCTAGCATAACCTAAATATATATCACTCATTTAAATACAGAAAATAATTATTTTATGCATTTTAATAACAAAATACATTAATAGATAACACTGCACTATCAAATTATAAAACTTTCCCGTATTTAATACCATTGTTCTTAACTCTCAGTTATTAAACACAGACTCTCGTCTCATCATTACTGACAGGCAGCATTATATTTTGCTCTATTTATACTCCTTTTATTTATGTCAGACAACTTTACAAGCTCTTCATCAAATTGTTGTTATCGGATTTTTGTTTCGTTCTCTTCTTATAAATTTGTGTAATTCTGTGTACCGTATAGGGTTGCCAGCCTGGCTGGTCTTGGCTGGATTGTCCAGCTTTTTTGATACTTGTTCAGTTTCAAGCTAAAATTTAATTTGTCCAGCTAAATAGAAACTTTTTTAGTACACTGCAATAACTTGTGCAATAATTTTCATGTTATCTTTGTCAAATCATGTTAGCCAACATTGATTGTCCATTTGTTATACAACTAAGTTATGATTTTCCTCTTCTATCATCACTGACAACATGTCTCAACACTTGAACAGCTGATGTCATAATAAATATTATTGCGAGCGATAGTCAATTTCTTTACGTACAGCTTTTATTTTTTTTGTACATGAAAATAATAAAAATTATTTGCAGAAAATCTTGAAATGGATATTGATGAAGAAGCTGGTCCATCAAAAAGACGACTCACAACTTTCTGCGATAGATAGAAAATATGCTAATTGGATAAGAAAAAAAGATAATTACTCGGCAGAGTGTAAATTGTGCCAAAGAGACATTATAATCAAATATGAAGGCAGTATGTGGGGGTGAGCGGGAAGATAATAAAAAAAATATTTGGCGAGATTTCGAGGAAATAAAATACAAAAGTATTAGTTAAAAATAATCAATTATTATTTATTTTGTTCATAGAACGTACCTTCGGGTTCGGAGTGGATCGAATAGTGATCTCTTTTCGTTTATATTTCATAATTCACAATAATTAGAACGTAACTACAGGGGTGGTTTATACACTTAAACTAAACTTATATCGAAACTTAAAAGTAGGGTGGCCAGCGTGAACACAGTATTTCTCAGTATTTTTTATGTCCAGCTTTTTTTTGTTTTGTCCAGCTTTTTAAAACCCAATGTCCAGCTTTTTGCGAATCGGAATCTGGCAACCCTAGTACCGTATAATGTGTGTATTTTGTTGTTATCTGTTTTTCTAGTGTGCTTATTTTTGTTTAGTTTGTTTTTGTCAGCGTACCAATGTTAAAAAGTATTCTAAGACTATCGTGGTACCACAAATTGTAATTAATATTTTGCATTAAAACGATTTTAAATACTAAACCCACATATGACATAACTGCTGCCTCAGAAGTGTTACCAATCCGAAGAGCAGGCATTAGGAGATAAGACAGTTTTATGCTGCCCAGCAGAATATGTTACTCTTGATTTAAATTAATGCCACCCTAACTTGAGTATTGAACAATACGGTTCCTGAGAAATAGATTTCCAAATTGTGCATTCAAATCGATCACTTTAATATGAACTTTTTTGTGAGATACCCTATAAAACTTTAGAACAAATACATTGCTTTTTAGCCCCCCTTAGCACAACAGTTATTGGTTTGTGTGAACTTGGAATCTAAGAAAATTTATTTGAGACGAATATCTCTCAAGTATTTAGGCGAATAATATTTTCACGAAATGAATTGTTTATAGTGAAATAGAAAATAAATAAAAAAATATTTCATCATAAAAATAAAATGTCGGATTTAAAATAAAAGTTTTTTTGTTTTTTTTTTTCTTTTCATAACTTATTTGACGTTTGTCCGTTTAAGGTTGTCAATGTCGTTTAGGTAGTTGCTGCCATAAATTTTTATATGAAACAATAACTATAAAACTACAACAACAACAACAATAAAAAAGTTTCAATGCTTTCGTCATCAACACAGCATCTTCTTGTGTGTTACTTTTCATTTTCGTTTGTTTGTTGTTTGTTTGGGGGGCATTTTTAAACTTTTTATTTTCCTTCTGGTCAAAATCTGTTTCATAGTTTCGTTGATGATGATGCCACACTGCCACTGTTGTTGGCTGCAACTTCATATTTTTCCTATAGAGTGGGTGTGTGTGAATCTCACGATGGACATAATGTCTTACTTTATTGTTGTTCTTGTGGTCATCCTTGATGATGTAGTGGTAGTAGTAGTGGTAGTTGTCAGTTTATTGTTGTTAAGTTTGTGTGATGGTTTCAAACTTCTCCCGTGTTTATTGTACACTGTTTTCTCCTCTCTCACTTTAGCCCACTTTTCATCCCAAGTGACACTTAATAATTTTCTTTTCTACTCTTTAATGTTGTCAGTATTTATTTTATTTTTCCATCATACACTCATACACACTTACTCTCTTACATGTTTACAAATATATAATACATATTTGAGAAGGACAACACAATAAAGGACAATAACAACAAAAATCATAAAGAAGAAAGAAAAATTTGTAACCAACCAAACTTTTAAGTTTTATAATAAATTTTAAAGGAAATGTCGTCCATAAATAAACAGTTGGACATCACTTTATACCTTGGACACTCACTCACTCATACACTGACATACAGACATATACATATACACCCACTACAACAGATATTATAACTCACCTCACCTCTTAATAAATATAACCATGTATATGCATGTATATGTGTGTGTATTTGTTTTGCAATTGTCTGTCTACTTTCCACTGAAGCTGTTTAGGAAAATGATGTTGATGAAGCAGTAGCAGTAGCACTAGCACTAGCAGCAACAGCATCATCACCCGTAAATGAGAGAAAAAAAAAAGTAAAGAATTAGAACTTCTACTTGATGTTCATGTCAATGTGTCAGTGTTGCAATATGAAATTTACCGTTTAAAAAAAAAAAAAAGAAAAAATACTTCGTATACATGTATGTATAGCCGAGAGAGACATAGAGAGCGAGAAAGAGCTCTGTTGGTTGTATACTTTTCCTACAAAAATATTTATTTATAGGTAAGTGTAGTTAAATTTTAATTTGTTAAAATTTATCTCCTGCTTTTTCGAATTTTTTTTTTGTCAGTTTCTCTTCTTTTTATTTATTTTTACTTCAATTTATTTAAAAGCCGAAACATCAGTGTTTATCTCAATTCATCAGGTTGAACTTTTGACGTATGACAACATAGCCAGAGGTTTAAAAACAATAACGACTACAGAGATTCCCTTTTTTTCTATATATTGTTACAGAAGTGCAATTAAGCTAGATTTCAGAAAAGAAAAAAAACTTGGCCTACTTGTACAAACCAACAGTTGTTTAGTTGCAACATTGCCACATATTGCATCATCTACTGGGGAACATTGAGAAGGTTCTGGTACACAAATATTACTTACCGGCAGCTTTCATAGAATTTAAGGGCGATTACAACAATGTCCATTCGGAAACTGTTGTCAGGGGTCTTAAGGAATACAATGTTAATGAACTCTTTAAGAAATGGGATACGGATCGACTCTAACTGACTTCATTGGTGAGGGTTCTATGGCATGGGAAATGAAAAGCGCCATTGCTTTAGAATTTTTGTAAGAGCTTCAGCGATGTACAGTGAAGGACTAAAGTCTACATACATACATACATACATACATACATACATACATAATTGGTCATTACAACCCTTCAGTCAGTATTATTGACCTAGTTTCTCACACCACTTATGTTGTGTGTGTTAATTTTATACATAAGTGGCGGGACCTACAGTTTAAAGTCGACTCCGAACGACAGATTTTTTGAGAAACTTTTCATGGCAATTTTATTTACTCTCAGAGTTTTTGCCAGAAATCTGCTGAGAGGAAATCGTCGAATAAATACTTTTTGTAGTTTGTTTTGAAGTCTGGCCTGGGGCTCGAACCCTGGCTTTACGTCTAATAAGCCAACACACTACCTACTAGACTACGGCGATTTCTAAAGTCTACATGCAACCACAATTTTTTACATTTTTTAAAAACATTTATTAACTGGAAAAGCTAAGTATACAGTTTTATTTTATTAATTAATTTAATTTTTATTTTTTTTATGAATAAAGATGATTTACGAAAAAAAACTGTATCATTAATTTTTCTATTAACTAAGTGTTTTTTTTAGAATACCATTACATGGGGCTGCATGTAGACTTTAGTCCTTCACTGTAGTTTTATGGTTACACGCAGCGTTGCCAGATTTAAAAAAAAAAAAACTTTATTTCTGGGAAAAAAAACTTTTTTTTACAAAAAAAAACTTGTTTTCTACAAAAGTACCAACATTTTTAAAGGAAAATCCGGAACCCGGTGCCCTCTGTTGCTGTTTTTTTGCGTTTTTTTGTCCGGGACTAATAAAATACACAATATTTTATTTAAAAATGTAACTATTTCCTGTTTTAATACTGAATTTATTGAAAAAAATTTTAAATTTAATTTTGTCGAAAAAACTTGTTTTGTTAGAAAACAAATTTAATGAAAACTTTTTCGCATCTCCAAAAACTTGAAAAAAAAGGGAAAACTTGGCAAATGGCAACGCTGGTTACACGTATGATTTGGCCATTATGGTATCGGGCTTTGATCTGCACCAGGAATCAGCAATGAATCGTTTTTTCGCTACTCATAAGCACTCAAGAAATTTTGAATATAAGTGAATTAACAATATTAAAATTTAACTATGTACTCTGATTCATTCATACTCACTACAACGTTGATTTATAAGTACAGATTGCAATGAGTATGAGTACATCGTTGCATCAAACTCATATCATTCGAAATATATTTGATTCATAAGCCTACTCATTCATATTCATAACTTCAGAAAAATACTTACAATACTTATAAATGATTCGAGTGACTTGAATCATTCATCAAAATTTACAGTCTTTAGTTATTGTTGCATTTACAAAAGAGGAGAAAGCCACATAAGCAAAAAGACAGAACAGCAAGCAGTGTAAATACACAACCTTTTAGTGAGTATTTTAATGTTCGTACGCGAATCACATGATTCTTGTAAATGTTGAGTTATGGAGAGTCGAAATCAATAACATGATACGTGTTGTTGAAGTATGAATATGATGAGTATTTCAAACTTTAAATATGAGTAGAGGTTCCATGATATTAAAAGAAGTATGAATGCGTATAAGTATCAGAAATTATGAGTATGATTCGATTCCACTTATCTTTTTGAATACTCATTGCTGCTAATTGTGCAAACGACCAATTAGGGGTTTCTATTGGCGTCCACACAGCCAGAAACCGATTAAGAGAGGAAAATTTATTAGCTAGAAGACCAACCAAGAAGTCACTTATAAGTAAAGTTAAGAAGAAAAAACGGCTTGACTTTGCTAGACGGTATCTGCATTGGTCAAAAGAGCAGTGGCCCAAAGTTTTGTGGAGCGAAGAATCAAAGTTTAACTTATTTGGCTCTGGTGGTACAGAATGTTGTTTATATACAGAATTTTGTGAATATCTTTGTTTTAGGGGCCAACGAATGTAATTTAACCCATCAGAGCCAAATAAGTTAAACTTTGATTCTTCGCTCCACAAAACTTTGGTCGTTTGCATAATTAGTGACATCTACTACCGTTTTCCGATGGTCAACTTTTACTATTATTACCATTTGACGGTCTTGGCGGGCAGTAGATTTACGAAGTCGACCACTTCCTCTTTCTTTTCACGATATTTGTTTGACGATATCGCGATGAAATCGGACAAGCTATTGATTTGTTGATATTAAATTGATGAGCAACTTCATTCATTGATTTGCCTCTTTTTGCCAAAGACCATACAATGGCAAATTTGCTATCTGCTGACAGCTGTTTCTATTTTAAAATTCACAATTTGCAAAGTTTTCATTAAACTTTTATTTTAATTCCTCTAGTTGATCTCCTTTTACCTTTACCACATTGCGTTGCATTTTTTTTCTCGCTAAATTTTTTCACTTGTTTTATAAATCGAAAAAATTAAGTAGAAAGAGAAGCAAACAACGATTAATGAAAATGTATCAAGGAAATCAATGAAAAAAAAACAAAAGTGGAGTGGAATTGGATAACGTTATAAGTTTCGAGCCTCGATTTAATATCATACAACATAGCGTTGCATTTTTTTTCTCGCTACTGTATATATGTATGTATGGTATCAGGCTTTGATCCGCACACCCCTTCTTTGAGATGCAATCGGGCCCAAAAGTTTACAACATAATGTTGCTCACCGTGTGTTTTAAGCGTTACAAAACAGAGTTGATATGAGTCACCTACTTTTAATTTACCGATTCTTAAGGGAAATCAACCGGGGTTTCTTAACCTTAGAGGGCAAAGTGCCATTCTGGGTCCCCAACTCCTTTGAAGGGATAACATACTTAAGAAGTTCAAAAAGCGGTCATAGATCTTTACATCTTTAAAAGGACCGTAGCCCGATTTGATGTCTTAAACCAAAGCCGCGGTCGAACCAACTTTACTTTATGCTGTACATGTTTGGTATACGGTCTGCAAACATCAATAAAAGTTGCCGTTGTCCAGTATGTAGGGTGTTGGCTTATTAGACATAAGGCCTGGGTTCAAATGAAAGGTTAGGCATCTCCAACTGAACAAGTATGAAGAAAATATTTCTTCGGCGATTTCATCTCAGCAGAATTTTGGCAAAAACTCTGAGAGTAAATAAAATTGCCATGAAAAGCTTCTCAAAAATTTGTTGTTCGGAATCGACTCTAAACTGTAGGTTCCGCCACTCATGTATAAAATTAACACACACACGGCATAAATGGTGTGAGAAGCTTGGTCGTAATCCTGAACTCTGAAGTCTTATACCAATGGCTCAAACATGCAGGACAGTGTATTCTGGGTCCACAGTGTCCTATCGAAAGGCAAGTTATCAACCACAGAATATTTCTGTATAGTCTAGTGAATGACTCAGATCTCATTATAAATTCACAAAAGTATTGATTTCCTTAAACCCATATGGTTAGAGAAGACTATTTGCTTCTCTATCTTTCATTGAGCATACCATTCCAAACATTCGCACCCACTTTACAAAAGTGATCTGTGATGAAGATCCACTCGTCACAAACACGTCTGCTTGCTCATTGCCGAGAATTTCCTCATGACCTAGTTCGAAATATTTCATTCTGGGACCAGAAACTCCTACTCCTATCCCAAGATCCGCTCTTGATATATACCACAAAATAGTCCCTCTTTTAGGAGAGTATACATACATACATACATAATTGGTCATTACAACCCTTCAGTCAGGATTACAACCTAGCTTCTCACACCACTTATGTTGTGTGCGTTAATTTTATACATGAGTGGCGGGACCTACAGTTTAAAGTCGACTCCGAACGACAGTTTTTTGAGAAGCTTTTCATGGCAATTTTATTTACTCTCAGAGTTTTTGCTAGAAATCTGCTGAGAAGAAGTCGCCGAAGAAATATTTTCATATTTTCGTTTTGATGTCTGACCTGGGATTCGAACTCGGGCCTTCAGTCTAATAAGCCAACACACTACCTACTAGACTACGGCGACTTCTAGGAGGCGACTTAGGAGAGTATGTGGCTTCCAAATTACTTAAATCATATTTTTTACTAAGTCTCGTTTCGATCCCAAAGTTATAGAGGCTACTGATACTGTCCAGGGAACAGTTAAAGATAAAACTGTTAGTCATTCTATTCCTTAGGTCAAGAAGTCCGCTAATGAATTTCATATTAAATTATCTAACAACAAGCTATCCATAATCTCCTAAGCTTAGGTCTTCACTAACATGTGCAGGGTACTTGAATGCAACAGAGCTTCCAGTGCCACTCTATGACGATTTTTCATTGCATTGGCATAACAGACAACATATTTGCCCAATTCCAATTGAACTGTTTTCAGATTAGACCTGCCTGCCCAGTGCCCAATTTCATTTCAGGATTCAGTGCATTGCCTTATTCGAATACGAATCGACCACCAAAGACAATTTTCATGACAATTTTATTTACTCTAGAAGCCTGCTAAGATGTAGTAGCCGAAAGAAATTTTTGGCTTTTATATCTCATTTTGTTCAAGAAGTGTGAGCTGTGGTTTCAACTACAGGTTCTCATCTAATAAGCCAACAAACTACCCACTACAGTTTTACTGTTAATTAATATTGGTACTCAAATATCGAGCTTCATTGTATCCATCATATCCACACCGCCTTTGTGTCTTCTTTTCTCAATTTTTTTCCATGATTTTATTAACGAAATACACCGCTTTAACATCAAACTTATCATATCGAAAATAAAAAAATTTTATACGGAATACGAGTACATACCTCATACATACATAAAATACATTGATAAATACAACCCTTCAGTCAGGATTACGACCTAGTTTCTTACACCACTGTTGTTGTGTGCATTAATTTGTATACGTGAGTGGGGTGGGACCTACAATTTGAAGTCGACTCCCAACGATAGATTTTTGAGAAACTTTTCATGGCAATTTCACTTACTCTCAGTGTTTTTGCCAGAAATCTGCTGAGAGGAAGTTGCCAAAGACATATTTTTTCCGATTTCGTTTTCGTTGGAGAAGTCTGACCTGGGGTTTGAACCGAGGCCTCACGTCTAATAAGCCAACACACTACCTACTAGACTACGGAATGCTATGACTTAATAGAGAAAGCATAATAAACTGTCTATCAAGTAAGGTACAGTGTCGAGCAAATCAATAAATTTGTAAGCAATTTGTAAGCGAATAAAAAATACTTCTTATTGGATACTTAAACATAGGGTCCGTCAAATAACTTTTTTTTTTGAAAATGCTTTAAAAAAAAATACTGAATATTTTCTCAAATTTCTTTTTTTATTTGAAAGTACAATCCTTCCGGTTAATAATGGAAAATAATTTCATTCAAATGGCTACCTCGGCTGGCCATGCAGTAGCCTACACGATCGGTCCAATTTTTAAGCACATTATCGATTGTGTGCAGCTGTATTTCACCAATGGTTTCAAGAATATTGTCCTTTAAAGCGTCAATTGTCTCTGGCTTGTCGGCGTAACACTTATTTTTTGACGGCACCCCACAAATAATAGTCCAACGGTGTCAAATCGCAGCTCCGAGGTGGCCAAACGACATCAGCTCTGCGGCTGATAATGCGATCTTCAAAAACAGGGCGTAAAACATCGAGTGTAGCTTCGGCTGTGTGGCACGTAGCGCCGTCCTGTTTAAAGCAAATGTTGCCAATATCCTCCTCTTCAATTTTTGTGAACAAAAATTCGTTCAACATGGCCCGATAACGATCGCCATTGACTGTAACGGCCACTCCTTGCTCATTTTCGAAGAGAAATGGCCCAATTATGCCTCTGGACCATAATCCGCACCAAACAGTGACTCGTTTTGGGTGCGTCGGCATTTCAATGTATGCGTGAGGGTTTCCTGTGCCCCAAATGCGACAATTTTGCTTGTTTACATACCCGCCAAGATCAAAATGAACTTCATCTGAAAAGATGCTTTTTTGCCAAAATCGGCATCTTCTGTAAGTCGATCGCAGGCCCACTTAGCCAAGCGAAACCGCATTGGATGGTCCATATTCGTTCAGCGGAAGGATAAAACTAATTATCTGTCAAATCATACATGAGCCGGGTCGCCGTGGTCTAGTAGGTAGTGTGCTGGCTTATTAGACGTAAAAGCCAGGGTTCGAGTCCCAGGCCAGACATCAAAAAATAAAAGAAATACAAAAAGTATTTTTTCGGCGATTTCTTCTCAGTTTCTCAAAAATCTGTCGTTCGGAGTCGACTTTAAACTGTAGGTCCCGCCACTTATGTATAAAATTAACACACACAACATAAGTGGTGTGAGAAACTGCGGGCTTCATGGGGACGATTGCCTGTAGACTGTCTAATGGTGAAGGTATAGCACTGGCCATTTTATAGTCACCTAGCAGCAACTCGTTTCCTTGCCGTTCGCATCTTCCCCCTTTCCACCTTTCCTAAAAGAAAACCTGCACAATGCACTGCATGAGTAGGGGCCATCCCCTGAGTGCTGGTTTCATAAAAAAAAAAAAAAAAAAAATGAGCTAAGTGTTACCATTCACGAAATAAGCACTAGTTGACAAAAAAAACGTTAGATGGCGGACCCGATACCTTACATACTTCTCTGACTGTATGTGTATATTTGTGCACCACTTCATTATGTCGGAAATACATACCAAAATGAAAGACAATAAAGTGAAGCAACAAACACCGAAAAAAAAAAACAATTCAAAAAGGCAATGAAAATATGGAAAGTTAAGTAGAAGAGAAGTGTTGAAAAATGATTCCCACAAGTTGCGTGACGGAATTTTAAAGGTTCACTAAAATAAACATAAAGACCATCAAAGACCAACTAAAAAGAAGAGAAAAGAAAGTGTAATGAAAACAAGTCAACATATTGCATGAGAAGGATACGAAATCAGAGAAAGAGAGTAGAAAAAAAAAACATTTTCTTTTTCAATTATTTGTTATTTTCTCATAAAAAAAAAAGAAAAAAAAAGAAAACATAAGTGAAGAAAAAACTAAAACTTTCAAGAGTTTTTCATTTCATTTTATTTTTTGAAGGAAGAAAAAGAAAAATGTTTAACGTTATCCCAAAAGCCATCAACGTCACAAATTGTTTACTTGGTGGTAGTGTCAGTCAGTTTAATACAAAAAAAAAAAAAATAAAAAAAATGCTTAAAATTAGGAAAAAGGGGAAAATTTTCCTACAGCTGACAAACTAAAATAAAAACTTATGTGGACACTGAGGAACCATCAACAATATGAAAACCATCCGCAACAAAAAAAAAAACAGAAAACAAAAACAAACATTATGTGACAGTGCACTTTTGCAACAACATGCCATGAATGAATAAAAACGAAATTCAGCAGTAATTTGCAAAGACTAACTTGCACAGTAAAGATGGAGAAAAATGCAAAACAAACTCCATAAAATATCACAAAATGCCAGCTGAGGAGATGAGCTCTAATGCTGTTGTGGCAGAATGCAAAAGTTTTTTTCCAAAGTGCGAGTATCCTTTCTGCTAAACATACAACAACACTTCACTTTAAATGAGGATGTAAGTATGAAAATAAGTCCAAAAAAAATTTTTTTTTTGTTTTTAAATTAAAATCATATACTTAAAGCCAATGATATAAATAGAGAAACAATTATTCCATTGAGAAGAATATTAAGTTATCTACTCAGCGATTGATTTCTTCTTTGAGATGATTTTGAGATGCAACGTTTTCGAATCAGATTTTACTAAAAGCCCTGACATATAATACATACATAATTGGCCATTACAACCCTTCAGTCAGGATTACGGCCTAGCTTCTCACACCAATCATGTTGTGTGTGTTAATTTTATACATGAGTGGCGGGACCTACAGTTTAAACTCGACTCCGAACGACAGATTTTTTGAGAAACTTTTCATGACAATTTTATTTTTCTCTCAGAGTTTTTGCCAGAAATCTGCTGAGAGGAGGTCGCCGAAGAAATCTTTTTTCATATTTCGTTTTACTGGAGATGTCTGACTTGGGGTGTTCAACTCCACGGATGAAGTTGGATGGAAGGATCTCAGACTGGGGCTTTATTTTAGGTTAAATGATTACAGCGGCGTCTTTCGGACAGGGATTTTTGCAATCTTGAAGGCTATTGAGGCCATAGCTTGTGAGGCGACTGCATATTTAGAATCTTCTGTGATTTTTGCTGGCAATTAGGATGCCCTAATGGCCATTGGTTCGTGATTGTTTCTTTACTGGTTCCGGGACATAGCAGTATACCCGGAATCGAAACGACAGATGCTCCTCTAGGTTAGGTTCACTTTCTGAGAGCGAAAGATTAGTTGGTCTCTAATCTGCTGGAGATGCATAAGGAAGAAGGAGAGGAAACGTTGGGAGAATGCATCGGGTTGTCATATATCCAATAGACAGTGCTCTCTCAATAGGCTTGCTCTCTTGTGTATTGTGGTTGAGTTTTTCTTCGCTTTTTTTGACTTCTATTGCTCTCGCTTTGTTTTTTTATTTTGCCTCCTTTCTTTTTACTTATTACGATGATTGCATTGAGTCAGTTGACTGCTGTGTATTCAAACAGTCTCAATGGCAAGTACACGTCTTCGGTGTGTTGAACGTTGAATCGTTAAAGGTAAAGTGCGGTGCATACTCAAATAAACTACAGTTCTGAGACTCCTTATATGGTTAGTGCATGCACCTCTTACACCTGGCATCAAGCATAGGATTAGTGTTGGGAATCCCGGGATTTCGGGACCCCAACGCAGTTTTTAACAATTCCAAAATCCCGGGATTGAGCACTTAATCCCGCGATTTGACTTTTTAAGCCGCAATGAAGAAAAATTGTATATTAGAACTCTTACTAATTCGAATTTCCAGAAATTAGAATCTGTTGCTTCAATGCATTAACCGCTCTGAAATTAGAAACAAAACTTCAAATTGCGATTTTTTTTGGAGATGTAAACACTTAAATTGTGCTATATGAAAAGCATGATTTACAAAGAGAAACAGATGAACAATACCACGAGGGTGAAGAATCAGAAGAAGAAGACGATTTTTCAGATAGTAACGAGGATGAGAATTTTTCTGGCAACGAAGAATTGGTTGATCTGTATTATGGCCACAGACATGGAGCATACCAATGTGATATTACTGAGGTCAATTGCGATGCAGTGATCAAGAAGGTGTGAGAATTAATAGTGATGTTTAAACGATCGCCAACAAAAAACGATGTCTTGCAAAAGTATGTTACGGCTGAATTTGGAAAGCATCTAACTCTAATAAAAGACTATAAAACTAGGTGGAGCAGCCTTTTGTTAATGCTGGAACGTCTTTATTTATTAAGAAATTGTATACAAAAGGCATTAATAGACATAGGTCCACCTGCAGGTTAATATTTTGCTTTATCCAAAGATGAGATTAATATGGTATCCGCAATCATTAGTGCTCTTGTCCCAGTTAAAGCAACAGTTGACGCCCTTTGCCGTCGGGATGCTAATCTGTTCACAGCCGATGTTGCCATAACTTTTATGTTAAAAAAACTTAAAGATGCTAACAACGTTATAAGTCAAAAACTACATTCAGCCCTCATCCTTCGCATGCAACAAAGGAGAACATATATCAGTGGGGTACTTCAGTATCTGCACAATGGTAGAACAAATGTTCAGTCCAAATCCGAAACAGAGATCGTAACGGTTCCTTCTTCCATAAAATGTCGCAAATTAATAGTTGAGTTACGCGAAAGACTAAATGCTTCAAGTCCAGCTACATCACTTCTAATAGCTTCTGAGTCAGAAGTTACACCTTCTGATTCAGATAAGGCACCTTTCGAAATTGTTTCAGATTCTTCGATGTGAGACGTTGTGTAAAAATTCAGAGAGAAATGCTCTTGTTTGAAAATGGAGGAACACGTGGTGACTTTTTGCAAAGAGCATACGATTTTTTAATGACTATTAAGCCAGCCAGTGTAGAGTCTGAACGTGCTTTTTCTGCAGCTGGATTTTTCGCAACTAAAATAAGAAGTCTTTTGAGCGATGAAACTTTGGACTTTGAACTCAAAACGTATTTTAAAAATAATAAAAAATAATAACATATCGCACTTGATCAACAAAAGAGTATATATCTATAAAAACAATTAACTCTTTATAATTAATTTAAAAATGTGTAAAATTAAAAATAAAATATAATTTTCTTATAATTTAATAAATTCTTTCTTATAAACCTATTTTTGGATGTGTCATGTTATTAATTTTATTGATATAATATGTTAATATCTTTCAAGAACAAATTTTTTAAAATCCCGGGATAAATCCCGGGATCCTGGGACTAGGTAAATGAAATCCCGAAATACCGGGATTGAAAATATAGAGCGGGATTGCCAACCCTACATAGGATACATTAAGGGCTTTCAGAAAGTTTCCAAAGAAATGTTTCCGATTTGACCAATTTTCTTTACAAGCAGATAAAGTAATGTGAAATAATTTTGAGGGGATAGTTAAAAAGTTTAAAGGTAGATTATTTACTTTCTAATACAATTTTTATTCCACTAATTGTTGGAATTTTTCCAAAAATATTTCCTAGTTATCGTCTTAAACGCTCAATAATATCATATTACTTCAGCTTTTGAATTTGTTAGTTAAACCATTAGGTTACCTTCTATTAAGAAGGTTTATTGTTAATTAATAAATATAAAAGCCCTCGTCCATATTACAGTTCGCGTTACTGCAATACGGTATTTAATTAAAGTGTGTGTTGTATTACCTTTATAGTCTTCTGCTATTTGGTATCTTTTGTTAACCGTTATAACGAATCAATTCTCCGAACTCCATCTCTTATCAAACATGAGCGTATTCCATATTCTGATCGACGATGTACTGCATTTTCATTGGGTATTTCAAGAGTTGCAGGTATTTAAACACAATATCTTGACGTTTTTTCAAAGCCATATTCTGACAAAAACTACTAAACCGACTTAATTTCTCTGAGTTAAATTTCTTCTTCACACATGCGTGCCATAGTTCTTACCTTTTGTAAGCTCTCATTTCGAGGCTTCTTGCTAGCATTATAAGTTTCCGTAGTTCTACTACCATATGATCTAAAATACTGCACTATACTGCTGCTCCGTGTCCTTTAAAGCATGCAGATTCCACATATATTCTCTAATGCTTCTTTACTATATTGAGACGTTACGCATTCTGAAAAAGTGTTTCTTGAGTCTATAGTGCCCTGTCAAAAGTTGAATTACTAACCTCGGATTACTTCGGGACAGTATGATGCACAAGTCAAAACTCTTCCTATTGTAACCACCCAAGAAAAGTTTAGTTTTCAACTCGATTTTGCCTTTCAAAAAAAAAGGTTCTGGCCACATCGCAAGCTCATTTCCATGAATTCCCACATGACCTCGGATCCAGCAGCGAGTAACCCCATTTTTTTCTCTTAGTACCTGATTTAACTTACACACACAATATTCGAGTAAACCTCAAAAGGTCGGGCACTTAGCCCGCTAGGACTGTCAAATAGTATTGCTATCTCCTGTTCTTTCTACATTCTGTAAATATTGAATTAAGTACACCTTTTGACAGAATACATTTCTGGTTGAATATGTGTCCATGATTCCCCATAGGCTGGAAATATTTCATTGTTGTAAGCCAAGTTCTTGTAAACAAAGTGATGGAATTGATGTTTTGATTCCATATATTATATCCCTATGGTCCCTATGTCGTATTCATAATTTAGTATTCTATTCGAAAAGTAACTCTTAACAGTTCTTGAAACATAGTTATTTACATGACAACAAGTAAACAAAAATATACCAACAAAAACCAGTATTAAAAGGTATAAAAAAGGTATGAAGTCGCCGTAGTGTTTTTGCTTATTAGACGTAAAGCCAGGGTTCGTGCCCCAGGCCAGACATCAAAACAAAATACAAAAAGTATTTCTTCGGCGACTTCCTCTCAGCAGATTTCTGGCAAAAACTCTGAGAGAAAAATAAAATTGCCATGAAAAGTTTCTCAAAAAATCTGTCGTTCGGAATCGAGTTTAAACTGTAGGTCCCGCCACTTATGTATAAAATTAACACACACAACATAAGTGGTGTGAGAAACTAGGTCAATAATCCTGACTGAAGGGTTGTAATGACCAATTATGTATGTATGTATAAACAAGTAAACAAAAATTCAACAACAAACAATGCAAGAATAAATGTAAACAAAAATATACAAACAACGATAATGAAACAACGACGTTTACATTTATAAAGATCTTGAGAAGGCGAAGCCACGAACATTCGGCTTAAAGATCATTCATCAGACTGTTTACGTTGGCATATAAAAGGGAAGACAAAGCAGGCAACTTAGACGGTAAAAACTCAGTCTTGTATGAACCCGAGGTGTCTGAAGAGAATAATTGTGGTTTGAAGATCTCCGTTAGTAAGATCTGTCGGACAATTGTTATTGTTTACACTAAAGAGTATAAAGAAGAATAACAAGCAAAGCAATTGTTTTGTTTACATCAAGTTGTGAACAGTGGCACACAGAATTGTGCGAACAATAAAGAATTTAATTAAAACTAAACACAGATTTATTTTTATTTGCAATTTACGAGCTCATATTTTAAACGTTTTTAAAAGGTAAAATCGCAACAATATGTGCCTCATTCCACAGAGTAAAAAGAAATGTTCATATCCATGGCAATAATGACAGACCAAAACCGTAACTCGTATACCGTTGACCTGGCCTTTTGAAAGTCATATATTTATGGAGTACTTTAGCTAATTGCGCCTTCAGCGATATGTCGTTCAGTCACCTTCATTTCAATATCATCAAATTTAATTCCCTTTATTTTAAGTAAGTGTTTGAATTTTTTGAAAAAACTTTAACAATTTACACTCTTTTATGAACTAAATGAACTGGAGTACTTACTTCTGTTCAACAATAAACATTTTTTAATACTTTTAAGGATAACAAATCTTTATTATAGACACACAATGTCTGTATGTCTGCCATTTTTTTTCTTTTTTTTTTTTTTGTCCTCTTCGATGTATTTTTAATTCTAGAAGAAGAGATAAGTTTACAATAAATTTTCGACTTGAATTTAGTTTTCTTAGTATATTTTTTACTTGAAACTTATAGGGACAGAGACAGACTAATGATGGACAGTTACATAAATAAGAACATGAACGAACAGAAACAGAAAGAGAGAGACAGAGAGAGAGAGAGAGACATAGACATGTGACATTTGAAATGTTCAACAAAATTTTTTTTTCAAATTGCGAGAAAATTTTGTTCAAAAGAACAAAAACAAGATGAACTTAAAACACTAAAAGACAATATACAAGTAAAATGCAATGAAATGCTAGTAAAGGAAAAGTAACTCTCTTGTCCTCAACCTGCTCACTCTCACTCTCATTCTCCTCTCCTCTCCTCTCCTCTGACTTTCTTTAATAAGAAACGACAACGAATGAATATTTGTAATAACAACAATATGATGTTGTTACCAATACTACTAAAAACTTAGTGCACCTACTACCCACCACCCCTATTCATAGTTCCATACTAGCGGGTTTTTCATTAAGCGCTTCCTACGTTTAAATTAAAGTAAAACAAAGAGTGTGTGAGATATCATCGAATTTTTTTTATACGTTTGAAAGTTATAGAATAAGATCGTTCTAATTTTTTCCACGGCTTCCTTGAGTGGATCGCAACCGAAATGTCCAATTTTCCATGATTGCGCCTCATAAATCAGTCAAAATTTGGCCAAAGGCATGGGTATTATTGGGTTTCACGAACGCTGGGTGGTCAATTCACATCAACTCCACGTGAGGTAACTATTCTCTCAAATCGCTCGCGCAATATATTCAATGTGGCATTAGCTATAAGGCACGTAACACCGTCCAACTGAAACCACATGTTGTCGGTCTCCAGATTATGCAATACAGGTCAAGTTGATAATTCTCCACCTATAGTGCTCGTCGTTGGCAGTGATAGCCTGGTTAACGTCAACATCTCCCCTCAAAATCCAATCCAAACAACGGCTGTGGAAGCTCTTGAATCTCATTTGAATTGGTATCCAACAAATTTTTGTGTTCACATTTCCATTCATCCACACATGGATCTCTTCGCTGACGATGATTTCTTGATAAAAACTAAAGTCAGTTGCCAACTGCTCCAGACCCAATTCTGCTTACACACTTCGTTGTGCTGGTCATTTACTTTTAGATTATCGGTAAGTTGAATTTTGTACGGTTCACAAGAGCTGACGAAAATCCTCTACCGAACCCTCCATTTGGGTGTTGGCCGATGACCATCAGCTAAGGTGGCGACTTGTAATTCAGTCGGCCTTATGGCTTTGTGGATTGGGGCCCTCACCATAGGTTAGAGGTATGGGCTGGATTAAGGTGTTGCACGACCCGTGCCGAGAGTCGGTCAGGCTGAGGGCCCATCAAAAATATCTTATTCGCTAACGGAGTATACTGGAAACCTGGCAACCCTGCCCCTGTCCACATGTGATGCACAGCAAGTTGGTTACGTACGCTTGGGCATCACATGGACAGGAAAAGGGTTAACCAGCCTTACCTGGGTACTGCGAATCCATGTCCAGGCGGATCATCGCCTTATCTGCAACTCGTGTGATCAAAAATGGAAAATGAAGTAAATAATAAAAAGAAAAATTAGAAAAACAAGTAATCCTCCGCTGCGTAGGCCGAGACCGGGACTCGTAAAAATCTGCGTACGGGTGTTAAGCCAATGCCCGTCTCACCCAAAGGATTGAAGAACTTGGTTAGCCCTGAAGCAGGTCAAGAACCGGAAACTTCTTAGCAGCAAAAAAAATCAGCTACAATTTTGGCCTTGACAGGAGTGAGGTTGCTGAAAAAGCCGGACGTTCGTCCAGCAAAAGTGGCCCTACAATTAAAATGTTGGCGGCAACGAACAGGGAGCAATTGAGCGCTAAGCGAGTTCTGGAAAGGATTTCAAAAATCCCAACAGACAGCCGAACACAGCGTGATACATAATCGCTGACCTGGGCCAAAAATAAACTTGCTGAAATAGAAAAAATGTCAGCCATGGACGCAATTGTCAAAAGACAGCGGTCTATGAAGAGTGACGCACCAGGAGCAAAGAATCAGAGAAGCTCGTATCGTACCAGCATCTTGTCACAAGCGCCAGTCACGATACAAAATTCATCAAGTTATAGTGTGTCAAAGGCCGAGTTCGGTAAGTAGGTAGATAGTGGCTTTCCCCTCAATGGGATTATGAGCGAACACACTTAGGTCAGACACAGGCCCCATTGCGATACCACAGTTTCACATTTTCCCCTAGTCCAGGAACCACTTGAAACTTCCGGTGAAGCGACTGAGACTGCCAATATCAATGCATGACAATTCATTCAGATCCTCCATACAGTAGGCACCCAGGTGCCTCTTTCTCCTCCGACCAAGTACCTGGCATGTATACAGTAGGTGAAGAACAGTCTCATCTTCCTCCTCATATTCACAGCTTCTACAGAAATCGTTTGCAAAGTGTCTATGACCAATGCGTCTCGCATGTGTTCCTATAATGCAATGCCTCGTGATAACCACGATAGCAGTGCTGAGCCTACTTCCCTGAAGTAAAGGCCAAGTTAAAAGAGAATAAAAGCCAACTAATTTGACAGATATGGCTTATCAACTGTCAAAATTCCAAATGTCCCTGTTGGAAGACCTGTTGCAAGGGATAGTAGTTGGAATAGTAAAAGTAACAGTAAATGATGGCAAATAAATGACGTTTTACCAGAATAAACTTAATTTAAGGGTAAAATATTTATGTACGTAAACGTACGTATATATGTATGTGTATTTGTATGTGTGTATGTATGACCGTGTCTATATTGCAAATATCAAATACAAGACAAGTCAACAGTTTTAGACAGCACAGTACACAGTATACAGTGCAGTCAGTATTAAAACAAGAAGGATGGATGTCTAAACCGATGACTGTCAAACAGTTTCAGTTTAAGGACGAGGCAAAACTTTGAATATTGTGAAAATATGAAAATAATATACTTTTACAACAATATTCGAAAACAACAAAAACAACAACAACAATAAAATAGAAGAACTACAACAAGAAAATGAAACGAACTGAAATAAACTGTACAAGAACTGAAATGAAATCGAAAAAAATAAAAATGAAAAAATAAAAAGAAAATCTACAAATAATATTGAAAAATAAGTGTAATAAACTCCTACAAAAATAATGAAAAAAAAGAAACAAAAATACAAACGAGTCAAAAGGAATAATGAAAAAAGAAGTTAGAGAACAAATTTTAGTAACACATATGCATCGAGATAATCTCGAATGCATTTTAAGGCACACACGGACATATTCTTAAAAGAGAAATTAGATGTAAAAGAATGAAATCGTTTTTGTAGTCTATCGGGTGGGCCATCTATCGGATTAAATTAGAACCATTGCACAATTCAGTATATTATCTCCACTGAACGTAATGAATCGATTCACGCTTACGCAACATTGAAATTTATTTGGTCAACGAGAAATTGCACGGTGACGTCGATTTTGCCAAAAGTAAAAATTATCTTTTCGGCTGAAGCTAATTTTCATCTTGGTGGATACGTTAATAAGTAAACTTGCCGTATTTGGGACTAAGAAAACCCACACCTGGTCTTACAGAAAGTAATGCACAAATTACGATTAACTGTTTAGTGCAAATTGTGGAGCGAAGTCATCATTGGCCCATATTTCTTTGAAAATGAAACGGTGCAACCATTACAGTGAATGGAGACACCTATCGCACCATGATAACCGATTTTTTGTACTCGCTCTTCATGCTATTAATGTGAACTATGTTTGATTTCGACAGAATGGCGCAACTTGCCTCACATCTCATGCCGTTTAATTAGCCGAAATGGTGATGTCAATTGGATGCCAAGAAGCTGCGATTTGACACCATTGGGCTGATTTCTGTGGGGCGCCGTTAAAGAAAAGTGTTATGACGACAACACGGAGACAATTGAGCATTTGAAGGCCAACATTCGTGATGTCATTGCCTAGATGCGAGCTCATACCCTCAAAAAAGAATATTATCAGATCGAATGAAGTATTGTGAGGCCAGCGGCGGCAGCTATATAAATGAAATAATATTCCATTTCTAACTAGGGCAATTGTACTTCACAACAAAAAAAAAAAAATAAATTTAACAAAATTCCAAACCGTTTGCGTTTTAATGCATTTTTGAGTTTAAAGTTTTAAATCAGTCACCCTGTACATTACATTTGCTCTAAACATAAGTCCACTTATTACCTAAAAACAGATCTATTTTCTTAGCTCTACTGAATGAAAAGAAAAGATAACTCCCTCCTAAAAATGTTTGCAAATCTAGTCTCTAAGACGAATTTAGAATGTTTGGTTGTGTTGTACCAAAGAATATTGATATAAATAATGCGCATTATGTAGAAGTAAAATTTCTTATGGCGGGTTGTAGCAGTACGACCCGCTCTCACCAAAAAAGACTTAGTACACTTATTGTACTCAGAGAACTTATTATACTTAGAGAACGTATTGCTCTCTTTTCTAAGCAATTTATTCTCATATGCGTGTATACGTGTGTGCATGTATGTACGAGTATACATACATTGCCAAATAAAATAATAAACAAACTGAAAGATTTTTTGTTTTCACAAAATGTATGTGCAAATAGCCTGTGGAAAACAAATATTACCGTTTGTTTTATTGTAGTGTAAGAGTATGTGTTTTATTGTTGTAGAAATGAAATTATATCTCATTATTCTCTCATATGTGTGTGCATGTATGTACGAGTGAGAATAAATTGCTTAGAGAAGAGAACAATACGTTCTCTGAGTATAATAAGTTCTCTGAGTACAATAAGTGGCAGTAGCCGTACTGCCATCGACAAATTTGGCACTGGCAGTACAATGTATGGCAGTGCAACATCTTCATATATTTATAGTCTTTGATCTCATCGCGATGAGAGCAAAGAATGAGAGCAACGCATTGTTACGCTCTTCGTTTCTGTTTCCTTCCCTCCTATCTTTCCTCCCGCGTCTTAAAATATTTTTGTAAATATTCCAAAATATGTTAAAATGCACATTCTTTATACTTTATTTTCTTTGGTTGTACTCACAACAGAATCATATCATTTCAATGAAAATTTCTTGAAACTGCACTCCTTTCTTTAGTGTGCAAAACATTAGCGCATTAATCAATATCGGCTTTCAAATTTTGGTGGCCTGTATTCAGAATGAACATTTACCTTTTTGTTTTGGTCGACTTTACATTAAAATAACACGATTATTTACCAACAGGTGCTGTACAAAACCATGATAAGGACCACAACTTTAGCGTTATATTTGTACATATCGTATAACACAGAGTTGCAACGGAGGCAAAGCTTGCTAAAGTTTGCTGACTTTAGTGATAAGGCATCAACGTCCTATAATATTGTTTCCATTCTATTTACCCTTTGCTTTGTTTTAATGTCCTTCACCATATTTCTCCAGCAAAGTGTATGATTGGTCCACTGTAGTAGATGTTAAATTTGGCATCGGTGTCAATAATGTATAGGATTTATGCTCATTCGTCATTGGTTTTATATCCTTTGTGAAGTCAACTGATTTTTTAATGCATTATTTGGAGAGAAAAGTCGACGTTTAACTAGTAGGTAGTGTATTGGCTTACTAGACGAAAGCTCATGAATTTTAACTCCAGTTTTACGATATAAATATAAAAAATATTTCTTTTGCCGACTTCCTCTCAGTTGTCTTCTGGCAAAAACTCTGAGGGAAAAAATCCGACGACAAATCCGACGTTTGACAGAAATCCTAACAAAATTGCCACCTGTGTAATGCGTAAACCCAGAAACCAATGTAGTAAAGATATTTACTTTGGCAAAGGTGACTGTTTAGAGCGTATTATAGTATGGGGATGTAATTTAGTCGTATTTGTCTATTAAAGAGTACAAATCGGAACAGTGGCACGTGCTACAGAACACCACCGATGTATCAGCCTAAATATGCAAAATAGGGGACTAAAACTACCTTGACATTATCGGCTGCTGCAACTTATCCAGAGACAGTGATTTAAGTGACATTGTATTCCATTCATAATGATGAGGTCCAAGCTTTACAAATCAATAAAGGCTTCATCTAAATCATAACTTTATGTGCATTTTTTTTACTTTGCTTTTGAAACCACAAAATTATTAGAAAATTTAAATTTTCACTTAAGATTTTTATCAAGAAATTCTATTTTTTTAACGCTGATATGTAACGGTGATATATTCAAAGAATTTGGTAAAGTATTGGCGTGGAGTGAATCGTATAGTAAAGTTTAGATATTTTATCGATAATCCAAGGGTAAACATTTCAAGCGGTATCCGCTAGAAGCAAATAATCTTTAAAATTCGTACTGCATTTTGATAACAAAACCGCAGGCAACATACAGAACATACTGAAAGTAACCTTTCTTCGAAAGACATAATTTACACATGAGTGGCGGGACATACAGTTTAAAATCGATTCCGAACAATAGATTTTTGAGAAACTTTTCAATTTTATTAACTCTCAGAGTTTTTGCCAGAAATCTGCGTTTCGTTTTGTTGGAGATGTTTGACCCGGGGTTTGAACCGAGGCCTCACCTCTAATAAGCCAACACACTACTTACTAGACTCCGGCGACTAGAAATATTTTTTCGAATTTCACTGATAATGTCTGAGCTGTGGTTGAACCCCTGGACCTAATAAGCCAACATACTAACACCTAGAACTAAGGCGAGTTCAATAATCTTCGGAATTTTAAAGCCAATATGAAAGTTGCCGAGTATATTGCAGTGCGGCCAATCACAGCGATGAACCATGCTGATATTTTTCTTACTTCTTACATCCCACTTTTATATTGTGACTGTCATGTATAAATTTATAAAAAGAGAACACAAATAATCCTAAAAAGTCCCTGACAATGGTCGTTTAATTAAAAATGCAAATTTGAGTGTGTATTATTAAGACAATGTAAATTCAACATACTTTGTTTTTTTTTTTTTTTCTTAATGAAATTCTATTCTATTTCTTGAAAAAAAAAAAAAAATAAGACTACATTACTTTAAATTACTGCACACACATAAGTTACAGTTTACATATTGCATTTTATGTAAAGGATGTCTTTCTGCTGATGAGCAGCAGCAACACTTACAACAACAGCAAATACGACTTTTACTTACATTCATAACAAACAAAAACATCATTGAGGATGGCCAACAACAAAAGCATTTTGAAATGGAAAATTACTCATTCACTCACTCACTAACTGACACAGTTAGTCAGTCGGTCATACATTTTATATGTATTTTCCACACATATATTCCTACACTTCGATGTGCCCTCCTCCTTTACCCTGATCTACTCGCCTGTCTACGGACCAGTATATGAAAATGCATGTATTTTTTGATGTCTAAAGATCTGAAGCAATTAGAAGCCAAGATGGATGGATGCCTGGACATCAACATGGACAACTGAATGGATGGGCAGAAGACAAACAAGACGTTCGTTGGCAATAAATAAATGAAGCAATGGAAATGGACAAGACATACATACTCGTACAGAGAGAAAATTATTCACTCAAAAGTTTTGTTCCTTTTTCTTTTTTCTTTTTAGTTTGGAAGACTTACAAATAATGGGAATAATCGCATAAGACAAGACAAGAGTATATTTGACAAGACGATAGTTGCTGAATATAAGTACATACATATATAAAATATATAATTTTGTGTGTGTTTTTTTTTAATACCGAGTGTTATATAGAGGCCAATGTGTGTTTTCGTTGTAGGTTGACATAGAACAAAATTGTCTTCCTTAAACTCGTCTGGACTATTTTTATATTTGATTTTGAAATTCATTTCTTAAAATTTAATAGAAACTTTATTAAAAAACTAAAAATTTAAAATATGGACTTACCACCAGAGATCACTCATGAAATTTTAAATATAAGTCAGTCAACAATATTGAAATTCGACTACTCAGATTCATTCATACTCACTAAAACGTTGATTTATAAGTACAGGTTGCAATGAGTATGAGTACAACGTTGACATCAAACTCATACCAAATTGTTTTTAGGATCGACTGCAAACGGGTTTGAAGTTCCGTAGTCTAGTAGTAAGTGTGTTGATTTATTAGATGTGAGGTCATGGTTCAAACCCCAGGTCAGACATTTCCGACAAAACGAAATTTGAAAATTTCTTCACGGACTTTCTCTCAGCATATTTCTGGCACAAACTCTGAGAGAAAATAAAATTGCCGCGAAAAATTTCTCAAAAATCTATTGTTCGGAGTCGGCATTAAATTGTAGGTCCCGCCACTCATGTATAGTGATGTGAGAAACTAGGTCATAGTCCTAACTGAAGGACTGTAATGACCAGCTTTATATGTACATACGAATTTTGGATTGGTTATTTAAATTGGTTTATGTACATTAGGATTGGTTGACAAGACTACATCTATAGTCTGCTATGCTTTTTTTAAATACAGATTATAGATTAAGTACTGATTGTTGTGGCCAGAAATGAAAATGGATGAAGGTTTAGCCAGCGCATTGAGCCAAGAATAAATTATTGTCTTCCTCACAGCTGTATCGTAATTATCCCCGGAGGGGATAATATAACATCTTAAAAAATAGTTTGCCGCTAAATGCAAAGTTTATGGCCAATCCACCTATTACATTTTCACAGACTTCATTGTTTCTATCTAATGCTAAGGGGCAACCTTTATGGCAGGACCTGCAACAATATTCCAACCAGAGATCAGCAACGAGTATTCAAAACGATGAGTAGATTCGAGTCATACTTATAATTTCAGCTACTTATACGCATTCATACTTATTTTAATATCATACTCATACTACTCATATTCAAAGTTAGAAATACTCATCGTACTCATACTTAACAATACGCATGATGTTGTTGATTTCGACTCTCCATGATTCAACATATACACGAAGCACAAAATAAGTATGATTCGAGTACGAACACCACAATACTCGCTAGAAGGTTGTGTGTGTGCTTTGCTTGCTGTCTTTGTCTTTTCTTTTCTCTTCTTTTGTAAATGCAACAATAACTACTACTGTAAATTTTGCTGAATGATTCGAGTGACTCGAATCATTCTTAAGTATTATAAGTATTTTTCTAAATTTATGAATCTGAGGGAGTAGGCGTCTGAATCAAACAATGAATCGAATGTTGTGAGTTTGATGTCAATGTTGTACTCATACTCATTGCAACCTATACTTATAAATCAATGTTGTAGCGAGTACGAATGAATCAGAGTAGATGAATTTTAATACTCTTGACTCACTCATACTCAAAATTTCATAAGTACCTATGAGCAGCGAAAATACGATTCATTGCTGATCTCTGATTCCAACCACTTATCTTCAAAAACAAAAACGAATATGGCTTCTTAAAAAACTAAAAAGGAACAAAAAATGGCCCTGTGGCTTTTCTATATTTTGGAAATTTTAAATAAAATTAAATGAACTACTTTGATTAACAGGGTATACTTCCCTTGTATTTGCAAGCAATCTCAAATAAATTTAATCATTATATTAATTTTCAATAAAGAAAAAACAACTACTTGTGAGAAATGCGGTATATCGCATGCATTTTCATTTTAATTTTTTTATTGATTTCTGGCCTAAATGATCATAAATTCCTCTGCCTCCAGATATGGCATAAAAACCAAAACAAAACAAACAAAATAAAAATAAATGGAAAAAATACAAGCGTAAATAAATCGTAAGAAACCAGTTCATTTGTGCTTTTAATTTTCGCTCACACAATCCATTCCAAACATTTTCAAAAATAACAACAAAATCAATAAATTATTTATTTATACTCGTACGAGTATAGTACATCAGAAAGAAATGCAATTAACTTGTGTGATATCAATTAATCAATCAGGGTGTTGCACACATGCATTTACATTTTCATGGCATTATTTGTGAAAGGCAATTCAAAAAATAAACGACAGACAGATGGACAAACAAACAAACACACGCGGAACTGTATGCTGTTTATGCGAAAGAGTAAGTATGTGTGTCAATATTATTGCCAATTGATTCGAAATTAATACAAGCGGCTAAAACATAATACCAACAACAACAACAACAACAACTACTACTACAACAAAAAAGACAAGAATATGCCACAGCAATATAACATGAGATTCAGATTCTCCCGAATCAAAACATTAAAACTGGAATTAATTTTCATCAACACGAAATTGAAAAATAATCAAAAAATAAAACGCCTTCAGGACTGATGATCTCTGATGTACTCTATACTACGACTCTAAGTGTTACAGAATTGGTTGGAGTAAATCCTTCGAGAACCGGTACTTTGTTGTGAGGAATGATTTTAGTATCTACTATGAATCGTAGAGCAGTGTCTGCACCCTAATAATAGTGGCTCCTAACCCGGTATGGGTAAATGCGATCAACGAAATGAAGAGCAGTCCACAACTATGAAGAGAAGCATCGGTACTCAAAGTGTGCGGCTACTTATGGCGTATATTATACAGGCTAATTACTGAAACTGTATACCAATTCATCTTTTCACGAATCACATCGGAAATCTTCCAGACTTATCCGAAAATGAGTGCGTGAATCCTACACACATTATTGTGAAACATCTTGAAAAACTATTTCACGGATGGACCATCTAGTGTTAGCACACAATTACATTTTAAGATATCCAACCAATCCAACTAATTGTTATGTTTTTACTTTTTAAAGACGTTTACAATATGAGCTCGTAGATTGCAAATAAAATAATAATAAATTTTTATTTGGTTTTAATTAAAATTCTTTACTATTCGCACAATTCTTTGTATCACTGTTCACAACATGATGTAAACAACAATTGCTTTTCTTTGTAATTCCTCTGTTTATACCCTTTGAATAAACAACAAGAATTACTGGACAATTATTCGACAGATCTTTGTAACGGAGATCTTCAAACCACGATTACTCTCTTCAAACGCACCGCGTCTTCACACAAGATTGACTGAACTTCACTGAACTCTGCAAACTGCATTTTATAAATATAGCGTAATTTTCTTGTGTAAGTGGCAGCTCTGAAATTTGGCTGCTGTCACATCTGTTTATTTCGATTATTAAAAATAGGACACTTTACACTATTCTTCTTAAATTATTCTGAAACCGTTAACGAACTTCTGAAATCATTAGTGATCTTCACCGGCTTTGTCTCCCTCCGACTTCTATTTATTTTCATCGATGGGACATGTATTGACTGAGCAGCACTTTGATTCCCACGAGGAAGTCGTGACTTAATAAGTTGTTTCACAAGACGAACAGTTTTATGTAGAATCTACAAATTGCCTGAAAAATATAGCCAGCAATGGCCAATGTTTTTTACTTTACTATTAAAAAAGAAAGAATTTGATGTACATGTCACATGTACACCGGTATTTCATATGCGGCAAATCAAATCCACAATCAGGAGATTTGTACACACGTTTTAGCAAACCGGGTCTGTAGCAATTGTAAAAACACTTGTGCATCCCCGCTCCGTTCGTTCTGAGGAAAACATTGCTGTGTGACGATAGTGTGACGGAAGAGCCCTCGTCGTCTTGCCCAACAACTGAACATCACATGAACATCACTGAAGCGAATTTTGAACAAAAATTTGAACCTAGGCGCTTACAAAGAGCTGAAGCCTACTGACCATTTCAGACGTCGTCGATACGTTGTTTTAGCAGACAAAAATGAACGGTGACTTTATAACCAAAGTCAATTTCAGCGACTAGGCAATCTTTCATCTCTGTAGACTCGTTAACAAGCAGAATTGCTGCATTTGTGCAAAATCCACTAGTAATTGTTAAAAAGCCGATGCATCTACAAATGTGATATGGACTTGGACGATATGTATGTAGTTCTAACAAGATGTTGCAATGGCAATAAAAATTCAATGGCGGGACAATGTTTTTTGACCGCCACGATTATGTGATTTAATATCGCTTTGGCGATATTTACAAGAAAACATGTGCAACAACAAGCCAAGAACATTTCAAGAGCTAAAAGATTAGAAGCTGTGGCACACATTTTGTTTTATTCTAGATCCTAGATCTAGATAATAATCTAAATAAAAATTATTAAAATAATTCTCTGAAAAACGTTTTGTTTTATTTGCTTTCTTACTTTTCTAACTTCTTACACCACTCATGTTGTGTGTGATAATTTTAAAAAAGAGAGACGGGAACTACAGTTTAATGTCGACTCCAAACAACAGATTTGAGAAATTTTTCATGGCTATTTTATTTTGCCAGCAGACTGCTGAGAATAGAAGTCGCCGAAGAAATATTTTGTCATATTTCGTTAGGTTCAAGATCTCTGAGCCATGGGTTAAACCACGGCCTCACCTCTAGTAAGCCAACGCACTACCTACTAGATTACAAGGACTTTTGTTTTATTCACATACGTAATTGCTCATTACTTTACCCTTCAGTCAGGATTACGACCTAGCTTCTCATCCACTTATGTTGTCTGTGTTAAATTTATACATGAGTGGTGAGGCCTAGAGTTTAACGTCGACTCTGAACGACAGATTTTTGAGAAACTTTTTCATGGCAATTTTATTTACTTTCAGAGTTTTTGCCAGAAATCTGCTGAGAGTAAGTCGCCGAAGAAATATTTTTTTTTTCATATTTCGTTCTGATGCCTGACCTAGGATACGAACCCGGGCTTTACGTTTAATAACCCAATACACTACCTACTATACCACGGCGACTTCATGAGTATAATTGAGTTTAATTAAGGATTGATCTAAATTTCTATACCGTATAAAGGCTGGAAGACCAAAGTATCGGGCGCCGCGGTCCTCGTGATCGTCGGTGAGATACCTATTGACCTACTGGCATTTGAGCGAAGAAGATCTTGGAAAACAAAGAGAGAAAATCTCGCCATTAGTTGCGCAGATCTCAGATCTCAAACACTACGGCGATGGCAAAGTAGATGGAGCGAGGAAACAAGCGGAAGATGGACTTATAGACTTATTCCGTCTATAGAGACATGGATACGGAGAAATTTTGGGGAAATTAACTATTTTCTGACCCAGTTTCTTTCGGGTCATGGTTATTTCCGAAAATATCTATACCGCATGGGCAATGTGATTGATCCTGGCTGTATTTATTGTGAGGAAATGAGTGACGACACTGAACACTCATTCTTCCATTGCATCAAATGGCAAGACGAGAAGAACATGTTGATCGATCAAATTGGTGATTTTACACCCGACAACATTGTGGACGCAATGCTCGAAAGCGAGACGAAAGGGAGCGCTGTAAGAAGATACGTTGAATGTGTACTCCGCAGGAAGAAGGTCGACCTTGACACAATACAACGAAATGATACAAATATGGCGTACCCAGACGTGGGAGAGTAGACAACGGTCCCTAACGGGACGTCGTTCTGGGCCTTTCCCGAAGTAATGCAGATAGCCGTCCCGGGAAGGGAGTATCCCCAGAAGAGGAGGAGGGATTGTTTTAGTGGAAACACCACTCGACGCAGTTGACGACGGTCACTGTAAGTGCGAAGGCATTTTGAACCCTACCTCACACGCAAAAAAAAAAATTGTTGTTATTTCTTTCGATTTCATGCTACAGAAATCTAAATTTTTTCTTAAAAGGGTCATAACAGAATCTACTCATGGGATACCAATATCCTGTTTAGTAGACTCGTAGCTTTTCATTGTTGGTAACGCAACATAACCCATAATATAGTTCATACGTATGAAAGCTTTTATCTTGAAGATCATTTCTAAACATAGGTCAATTGTCGAGAGCACAGCTGTAAGGTTTTTGGTTTCATTATACATATTGTTTATCAGTCGCTTCATACCTGTAACTACCCTAACGATATCATTAGGTTTAATGCTTTTCGAATTTAATAAAAATAAAACTGATCTTAACAAATTCAAAATTGCCGTTAGAAAACCATAGCTCCAGGTTTTCGATTTGAAAACGTAATAGTCTTTAATTAATTGGATTACAACCTAGCTTTTTACACCTTTCACGTTGTTTATGTTAATTTTATCCATGACATGTAGATTAATGTCGACTCCGAACTCCAAGAGTTGAGAAACTTTTCATGGCAAAAATATTTTACTCTCAGAGTTTAATTTCCTTTCGCTAGAAATGTCTGAGCCAGGGTTTGAAACAAGGCCTCTCGTCTAATTAGCCAATACCACACCTACCAGAGATCAACAATCAATCGTTTTTTTGTTACTCATAAGCACTCATGAAATTTTTAATATAAGTGAGTCAACAATATTGAAATTTAACTATGTACTTTGCTTCATTCGTACTCACTGCAACATTGATTTATAAGTACAGGTTACAATGAGTATGCGTACAACATTGACATCAAACTCATACCATTCGAAATATGTTTGATTCATAAGCCTACTCATTTAGATTCATAACTTTAGAAAAATATTTAAAATACTTATAAATAATTCGAGTGACTCGAATCATTCATCAAAATTTACAGTCTTAGTTGTTGTTGCATTTACAAAAAAAGAAAAAAGACAAAGCAGCAAACATAGCAAACACACAACCATTTAGTGAGTATTTTAGTGTTAGTATGTGAATCATACTTATTTTGTGCTTCGTGTATATGTTGAGTTATGGAGATTTAAAATCAACAATATCATACGTGTTGTTAAGTATGAATGCTTCAAACTTTGAATATGAGTAGAGATTCCATGATAAAGGTTCCGCCAAATAACTTTTTTTTTTAAATGCTTTAAAAAAAAGTACTGATTTTCTCTAATTTCTTTTTTTATTTGAAAGTACAATTCTTCCGGTTAATAATGGAAAATAATTTCATTCAAATGGCTGCCTCGGCTGGCCATGGAGTAGCCTACACGATCGGTCCAATTTTTAAGCACATTATCGATTGTGTGCAGCTGTATTTCACCAATGGCTTCACGAATATTGTCCTTTAAAGCGTCAATTGTCTCTGGCTTGTTGGCTTTGGTTTATCGATGAGGATGCCAGTTTCTTTCACTTTTTTCACAAGATAACGAACATACGGAGCTGACGGTGCTTCTCTTCTTCCAAAATCCGTACGCAATTTTCGCACACATTCTGCAACATTACCATGATTTTCAAAGTAATGTCGCAATATTTCCCAGCGTTGTTCAAGCGTATACACAACAGGGTTGGCAAAATTGGTACAATTGTACTTTTTTTGGTACAACTCAAACATCAAAAGTACAATGGTACACCAATCACCCATTTTGTACAATTGCAAAGTTTCCCCAATTTTGATTCTTAATTGATTTGAAATGGCAACTCATTTTGGTTGTCAATTTATTGTGAATATTTTTCTCTCTACTTTTTCTTTCGTTCTTAAGTAGATATTATATAACAGGTAGATATTTATATATCAGATAGATATTTATTCATATACCAAATAATGAAATTGAAGAAAATGTTATCATTCAATTTAAAAAAATGCCAAAAATTTTTATTTAAAATTTTGCGAAATTCTGAAAAAAAAAATTCAATTTTGATAATGAAACCTTAAATTGGTTTAATAAGTTTTCCCCAGAAAATGTTATATCTGGAAAAACTAACAGGGTCGTACCAATATTAGTAAAAAATTTTCGTAATGAACACCAAAATTTCGGAACAATAAACTCACAATTCAGAACACTGGCTGATTTAGAAATTATAAAATCGTATTTAAATGAAAATATAAGCAATTTTTGGACCAAATTTTATGAAATTAAAAACGAATCAAATGAATATATGTTTTTAGAACTTAGTAAAGTAGTAAGAGGGATATAATCTATTCCTCATTCATCCGCAAATGTGGAACGAATTTTTTCGTATCAAAATATAATAAAAACAAAAGAGAGAAACAGACTGCATGTAACTACACTTTCTGGTTTAATACAAACTAAAGATTTAATAAATTCATCAAACTGTTATTGTTATAATTATAAAATAACGAAAATTCAAAACTATAGTAAAAACCATTTAAAAAATTATAGACTCTTTTATGAATTTATATATACATTATTAATTTATTAAAATAAAAAATTTCTCCCTAAAATTAATAATTATAATATTTGTTTGTTACAAGAGTACAATTGAATTCGTATGTACTTTTTTGTTATGTTTTTTATATTGTTTATTAAAATAAAATATATATTTCTAATAAACATATATATTTCCAATAAAATTGTGTTTTGTACAATTAGGGTCAAAAAAGTACAATTTAAAACGCTGGTCTGTACAATTTAGAAATGTCATTTGCCAACCCTGATACACAACCATATTCGTTCAGCGGAAGGATAAAACTAATTATCTGTCAAATCAGACATGAGCTAAGTGTTACAATTCACGAAATAAGCACTAGTAGAAAAAAACGTTAGATGGCGGACTCTATATTAAAATAAGTATGAAAGCGTATAAGTATAAGAATTTTTTTTTTTCGAACGTCCCCGGCCACTCACTAACCCACCCTCTCCCGACCGCGGAGGGCTCGTCCCCATTACGTAGGGACACGTACACACTACAGTCCGGACTGTAGTGGGTAAAGGATTAAGCTACGTTTAATATTACGAACACTACAATTAAAATCAATAAAATCATAATATAAGTTAAAATCATTACATAATCTACGAAAAGGAAAATTACATCCATAGTTCGTTCTATAGAAATCTAAGGAAAGAGGACGATAGTGCCGTAAAAATCTTGTTGGAATACTGAAATTCAGGTTAGAAAGCAAAAACTCAGAATCGATATCACCTTTAACCAGATTAAAAACAAAACAAACCCCTAAAACAGCCCTTCTACGTTCCAAAGTTGGAAGTTTCACCAAATCTAATCTAGCCTCATATGATGGAAACCCATTGGCATAATCCCATCCTAGGCCACGTAAACAGAATAATAAAAACTGCTTCTGCACAGACTCTATTTAATCACTACTAATGGATTCCTAATAATAGACGCATACTCCATAATAGGTCTAACAAGTGAAATGTACAGTAGTCTTGTTATATAAGGATGAATGAATTCCCTAGCCCATCTCTTCACAAAACCAAAAACAGCCCGAGCCTTGCCAATCATCACACTAATATGATCAATAAAATACAGTTTAATATCCAATAATACTCCCAAATCAAGAAATGTAGTCACAGTTTCCAAAGGGCAAGAATTAATCACATAATTATGAGCATGATTCGATTTTACTCATCTTTTTGAATACTCATTGCTGATCTCTGCTTCTGTTTTATTTGCAATTAATTTTTATACAACTTTTTTTAGGTGCAAATTCTCTACTTATTTTTAACAACTTTAACTAATTGGTTGATAAGTGTGGTAAGTCTAGCAGAAATTCTACTTTTGTTTTCATTTTATTGCAAAGAATGAAAGAAAAAAACAAGAACAAATACTAAACAATTGTTATAATAAAATATTTTAATTAAACCTGCTTTAATACACGAACCCAAAGGCTGGGCAATGTTTTTCTTTTTTTTAATGACGGCGGTGATTTTTTTCTTATTTTTAATGTTTTTTCTAATTATTTACGTAAAAAAAAAATAAAAATTAACATGACAACTTCGTACTAATTTTTCTAAAGTCAGTTTGCATTGATGTCAGTTCGACAGTGATTTAAAGCAAAATTAATAAAAAATTTTAAATAAAAATGCACAGCAAATATTGCAGGCAGTTATTATTTTCGTTTCTTTTCATTTTTTTTTTTTTGCATTGGCCATAAACAATTTATTTTTGAAAATTTTTTGAGCGACATGTAGCCAAATAAGGAAAAAAAAGAAAGGAATTTATTTTAATTGACCAAAATGAAATCGGCTAAAAATATACAAAAAAAAAAAAAAAGGAAAAAAAAGAAAAGAATTTGGAAAGAAAAATTTAAAATGACAGCAAAGATTTAAAATCAATTTAATAAAACATCATAAACAGATGAACTTGTACGAGTAATTTAAACAATTTGCTGAGGACTACCAAGAAAAAAATAAAAAAAATTCAACAAGACAGGAATTGAAAACTGAAAAATATTTTTTGATAACCATCTGTCGAAAATTTCTTATACAAAATCTATTCGTTTTTTTTAAATTATAATTCAGATATTTTTTAGTATAACTCTACCCATTCTATAAATTAAATTTATACTGCATGTATGCGTACAGATGAAGAAAATTATATTCTGGAAATAATAAATATTTTTGTATGTTTATTTTGCATAAGAAAAATCACTGACGCATGCAATTTCTTCAATGGCAAATGTTAACAAAAAAAAAAAAAAAACAAAAAAAAAAAAAATAAAAGAAAATAAAGAAAAATAAAAGAAAATGAAAATCTAACATACATATGGGAGTGTGTGTAGTTTGCATCTCTGCATGTACCAAAACATGTGAAATTTTTTGTTGTAATAGTCCAAGTAATCTTTCGACATCATGACCAACAGCCATCATCCAACAAAAGAAGTCAATTTTTAAATTAAATCTACACTTTTTGTTTCGGCTCTCTTTTTTCTCTTTCCTTTAGTATTTTTCTTTTTTTTTTTATAAATTTGCTCCCCTTCAAATATTTATTATTTCTTATGTAATGCACACACATGTATGTTTATCGGAACACTGTGCAACAATTGAATACTTTTTATTGCAATTTTTGCAAGAAATTATTTGAAGTGTTCTGCCCTCAAAAGAAACTTAGCATTATAAGCAATTTATTTGCTGATTTTTTTTCCACAACTTATTCGGATGCAACTTATAATGATTCCATTGAGTATCCCTTTAAAATAAATACAAATTCCACTGTGTCAATATCTTTAATCAACGTTCCTGCTATTTCTATGCAATTAAGAAAACTGAAGTTCTCCTATAACTTTGGGCCTGATAACATTCCTAGTAGCATTTTAATTAATTGCGCCGACGCCATAGCTGTTCCACTATCATACTTATTTAACAAATCGATTAAATGTGGTTATTTTCCTAACGTTTGGCAGGATTCATTCATTATTCCGTTGTTCAAATCAGGAAATAAATCCGATGTTACAAATTATCGTGGTATTGCAAAACTGAGCATAATTCCAAAATTATTTGAAAAAATGATTACTGATGATTTATGTTATCAAGTTTCTACCTTGCTATCTCCTTATCAGCACGGTTTCAGAAAGAAGTGTTCTACAACAACGATCGAGGATTTTTTCATCAACAACAAACAGACGTTATCTACACGGATTTCAGCAAGGCTTTTGATAAAGTCAATCATGTACTTTTGAGGAGGAAACTTTATTTAATGGGTTTTACTGATCTTAGTTTAAAATGGATTTACTCATATTTAACTAACAGAAAACAAACCGTACTTTTCAAAAACTGCAGCTCCAGAAGTATTGAAGTCCTTTCTGGTGTACCACAGGATAGTCATCTTGGACCGCTTCTGTTTTCATTGTTTATTAACGACTTACCTGATATTATTTACTATTCCAACATCCTAATGTACGCTGATGACGTAAAAATTTTCCTAAGTTATCGCCAAATTTCCGATCAAAAACTTCTTCAAAAAGACCTAAATTCGTTTCATTTATGGTGTAATTTAAATTTAATGCAGCTTAATCTCAAAAAATGTAAATACATGAGATTTGTAAGAAAGAATCCGATCCCTGCAAACTATGCATTTGATGGATATGAGCTTGAGCTTGTAGATAACTTCCTGGATCTAGGAGTTCTACTCGATCCGAAACTAAATTTTATTCCGCACATAGCTATGACAGTAAATAAAGCTAGGAGTGTACTTGGTTTTATAAAACGGTGGGCAAAAGAATTTAACGATCCTTATGTTACTAAGTCGCTCTACACATCTCTTGTAAGGCCGATACTCGAGTATGGATCCATAATATGGGATCCTCTATATAAAAAATATTCCGACGTCATCGAATCTGTACAAAAGCAATTTCTGTTGTTTTGTCTCCGAGGACTGAATTTTAATCCCACAAGTTTACCATCTTATTCTGCCAGACTTGCATTAATCAAACTTCCGACACTTAAAAGCCGCAGAACTATGTTAAATATCTCGTTCATATTCAATATAATTACTGGTGATATTGGCTCCAGTTTTTTAATTCATAACATCTCATTTAATGTTCCTCAACGTCCGTCACGTCATTTTTCCCCATTATCAATTCAATTTTTTAGATCCAACTATGCTGGTGCTGATCCAATAAGGAGAATGTGTTCTGAATTTAATAAATTGTATATGATAATTGATTTTTCATTATCAAATAATGTTATAAAAAATAATGTAATTAAATATTTAAATTCTTAGTTTTTTTTTTAGTATTTTAATATTGTAATGTAACTTAATTGCCATGATCAATCCAGATACCGCAAAAATAATATCTGTTTCAAACGACTGTTGAACGAGTGTCAATCGAACATTTGCATAATATTCGAAATGATCGGTTTGAATGCGGTATGTGCGATCATTAGCAGCAAGTCGTTCGAGTGTTCTGATTGATCGCGCATAAAAATTTGACAGCATGAATAAATCAACAAAAATGTGATTTTTCCAGTTCCCTGCTTCTCATCAACATATTAAGAGAGTTTTAGAACAACTCTGAATCAGCTCAGAATTTTTCAAAAAGAAAAAGCAAAATTCACTAAGGCCTGCTCTGTTTCCACAATCAATATTTAACTCAGCGGTTAAACACTTCGTAGAGGAAACCAATCCGAATTCATAATAAATTTTGCTATTACAGCAAACGAAGTAGCCGTTGTCCAGCAGGTAGTGTGTTGGCTTAGTACATGTGAGGCCACAGTTCAAACCCCAGGTCGCACATCTCCAACAAAACGAAATATGAAAAAATATTTCTTCAGCAACATGCTCTCAGCAGATTTATGCCAAAAACTTTGAGATTAAATAAAGATTGCCATGAAAAGTTTCGTAAAGATCTCTCGTCCGGAGTTGACTTTAAACTGTAGGTCCCGCCGCTCGTGTATAAAATTATCGCACACAACATAAGTGGTGAAGTCGCCGTAGTCTAGTAGGTATCAAAATGAAAATATGAAAATATTTCTTCGGCGACTTTCTCTCTGCAGATTTCTGGCAGAAACTCTGAGAGTAAAAATTGCCATGAAAAGTTTCTCAAAAATCTGTCGTTCAGAGTCGACTTTAAACTGTAGGTCCCGCCACTCATGTATAAAATTAACGCACACAACACGAGTGGTGTGAGAAGCTAGGACGTTGTACAATGGGTCAACTCGACCTCCGGGTACAGTACTTGTCACAGTTGACAAGTACACGAGCTCTAACCTAACCTAACCTAAGTGGTGTGAGAAGCAAGGTCGTAATCCTGACCGAAGGGTTGTAATTGACCAATTATGTATGTAGATATGTACTATGCACAGTGATAATATCTACCCAGTACAAAAAAAATCCCACTAAGGCCCATTTACAATCAATATTCTACCCGGCGGTTAAACATTTTCTAAAAGAAACCAATCCGACTCCAAAATAAATTTTACTAGTTCAGCAATCTTTATATTAGGGAGCTTGTTAATGGTTGTCAGAAAGTAATAGGTCACAAAACTCCATCTTTCATAACACAGAGAAGTCTATTATTGCAACACCAAGTCTCTTGGCACGCCTACCTAAAGTGGTTCGTGAGAATCACTATTGTGCGGTGAATGTTTTTTTTTTTCCACAGAATTATTTATTGGATCTTTCCTTACGGAATTTACAATAAGTATTCAAATCTTAACCTAAAAAAAAAAGTTGTTATTGCCACTGCAACCGACAACTGTAAGTGCTCATCATACAGATAATTACCGGATCAGATCAGTTGTTTGAATCCTTTTGAGACTGGAGTGGCCCTCGAATAAAAGTAAGTCCCTTGCAAGACGGTTGGGATGGTCTGCAATCTTTGTGAGGTAATTGGTACTCGCCATTTTGATTTCCTCTCGAATTAAAGGTATTTTGAGATCCCTGTGGATGTTAAGGTTTCTGACGTACCATGGAGCTCGAGTAATTGTTCTAAGGATTTTAGACTGCCGTCTTTGAAGCTTTTCCACGTTGGAAGGTGAAGCTGTCCCCCACAACTGAATACCATATAGCCAAATAGGTTTCAATATTGCCTTGTACAAAAGCAGCTTAAGATCTAAGGCGAGGGTTGACTTAGTTCCAATAAGCCAGTAAAGCTGAGCTGTTTTGAGTTTTAGCTGGGTTGTTTTGGCAGCTACTATATATGTTGGGCCCACGTTAGGCGACGATCAAGGTGAATATCAAGATATTTCACACTATCGTGTTCTGGCACTCTAACGCCGTTAATTGTAATAGATGGGCAATTTCCCCTTCTCAATGTGAATGTTATGTGCACGCACTTAACGTTGACTTTTATTTTCCACTTCTCTAGCCAGTCCTCTAGCTCACTGACATGAGATTGAAGTCTTTGGGACCCAACAGCAGACTCTTTATGAATACTTAAAAATGCAGTATCGTCAGCAAATGTAGACGTGTGAGTTACTGCACTCGTAGGCATATCAGCAGTGTACATTAAGTACAGAAACGGTCCTAGGACACTCCCCTGAGGTACACCAGCATTTATTTCTCTACGTGGAGAGGTTATGGCTTTTGATTTTATTTGGAAATTCCTGTTCCATAAATAGCTTTTCAGCAATTTGTGCACGTTCACAGGCAACAATCGTGTGATCTTAAATAAAAGTCCTTCATGCCAGACCTTGTCGAAGGCTTGAGATATGTCAATAAATAGGGCTAAGCAATACTGCTTCTTCTCAAAAGCAGTTCTTATCAGATTTGTTATTCTGTGCACTTGTTGTGTTCAACTGTGTTTTTGCCTGAAGCCAAACTGATGGTCGGGAACTATAACGTTGGCATCAATATGAGTTACCAAACTGTCTAGCAGCATTCTTTCAAACATCTTAGAAAGTATGGGCAAAAGACTTATTGGACGATATGATGATACTTGCGTAACGTCCTTACCCGGTTTAGGTATCATTACCAAATCTGATATTTTCCAAGAGGCAGGAAATAACCTATTCTCAACATAGAGTTAAAAATAAATAAAATAAAACGCATAGCAGAAACAGGCAAATTTTTAATCATTGTAGCTGATATTCTGTCACAACCAGGTGATTTATTTGGCTTCAAGCTTTTAATGGCGGCAATCACTGCAGGAAGCTGGAACCTTATTGGACCTCGAACCACATCATCAATAATAACAGGAGGAATACTAGAACCAGTACTATTAGGCGTAAAAACATTCTCTATATGTGAGGCAAAAGCATCTACTTTCTGCTCTGGATTTTTTGCCCACTCGCCATTAGGCAGTCGTAAGAGGGGTTCATAAGTAATAGGTGGCTTCATTTTCCTTACCGTCTTCCACGAGTCTGACTCCTTCGTTGCGTCTAATTTTTCCAAATATATTTGCATTCTCGACTCTTTTTCCTTCTTCAAAGCAGCACGGAAGAGCCTTTGACACTGGTTCAGTTGTGATTTGAGACCTGGAGATCGAAACTCTTGCCATTGGCGTCTTAAGTTTCTTTTCTGGCGTAATAAAGCTTATATGTGCGGTGAATGTGATTTAAAAATAAAAGTGTCCATACATGGTCAGCAGAGTCTATCAATATGGGACGTGCTCTCTCTCTCTCTATCAACGAGGTTGATAAAACAAATTAAATGAAGCAAAAGGAATACCTATGCTTTGCAATATGTCGGAGATTAAAAGCTCCATACTGGCTCTGTCTAGCTCATTAGTAGTACAATTTCCAACGATTTTCCTACGTCCTGGAACTCATGTCTTTGAATAATCCGATATTTTTTTGATAAATCCTCGGCATTTATACACATGGACGGAAGTTGAATATCGTTCGGGACTTAATTACAGCCGTGCTGTCCGAGTAATCAGAAGATTTTGGGGGAAAATTCAGCCAAGGAAAAGTCATGACCACCAATTGAAAATGGTTATGCAGCCTACAAGAAAGTTTAATATCAGAGCCCTTAATAAGTATACTACCTTGCATTTTTGGGCCATCGATATACATAAACCTCAAGGGTCCAAACTTAAGTCTGAAGTCCCTGATTAGAGTACTAAAATCGAATTTTCTATTCAGCAAATTATAAAGAACCATATAATCTACGCGGGTACATTTATGTCTTCCCAGAATAGCAGCATGTGCATAATCCAAGTGGGGCCAGGATTTCACTGTATTCAGTCTTACCGCCACTATCTCAGCCCTTTGCTTTAACAGAAGGTCAGAAAGGAGCCAATCGTATATAGCAAGTAATGCCATGATTGGAGCAGAACAGAACGCACATGGAAACTGTGGCATTGCCGACGTCACTCACCAAACTTGTCCACCACTAACCAAGGTTGGTTCTACAGCGATCCTATAATCCAGAGTGTTTAAGATACTCGATCTTATAGGTGTAGAGTGCTACGATCGCCTTAAGACCAACATGTATAGAAATTTAGTACAATTATTTCGCCAGAAGTAACAATGACCACATTAGAGCTCATTTGGATTACTTACTTAATTGGTTATTAAAACCCTTTTGTCAAGATTACGATCTGTACCAGATTGTAAAGGGTGATTTTTTAGCTATTATCTTTTTGGCAACACTGGTTTAAACAGCTCACGCACGTTTCGTGTTTTGTTTCACTGTCAAACATCTTCAGTTTGGTCTATAATTTAACCATGAATCGCCTTACAAACGATCAACGCTTGCAAATCATTGAATTTGGCATCATTGGACCGTACTTCTTCAAAGATGCTGCGAATCGTAACGTAACTGTGAATGGTGAGCGCTACCGTGAGATGATATCCAACTTTTTTTCTGCCCAAAATGCAAGAGCTTGACTTGCATGACATGTGGTTTCAACAAGACGGTGCTACATGCCACACAGCACGCGTAACAATGGACTTATTGAGAGGCGAGTTCGGTGAACATTTTATTTCACGTTCGGGACCGTTCAATTGGCCGCCTAGATCGTGCGATTTAACGCCTTTAGACTATTTTTTGTGGGGCTATGTTAAAGCTCATGTCTATACAGACAAGCCCGCTTCAATTGACGCATTGGAAGACAAGAATTGAAGCATTTATTCGTGAGATACCGGCCGAAATGTTGGAAAGAGTATGCCAAAATTGGACTAAGCGGATGGACCATTTGAGGCGCAGTCGCGGTCAACATTTGCATGAAATAATCTTCAAACATTAAATTATATGGACCGTACTAACGATTCAAATAAAGATTTCATGCATTTTTCTGAATTATATGTTTTTTTTTTTTTTTAAATTTTCCTATAGCTTTTAAAAAATCACCCCTTATTTGATAATTTTGTCCAAAAACAACGGAACCTATAGTTTTCATGTAAATTTTATTTTCTATCAGAGTTTTTGCTAAAAGAGTGGTGAGAGGAAGTCGCCGAAGAAATATTTATTCATATTTCATTTGGTTCCAGATATTTGAGCCGGGCTTTTAACCAAGGATTTTCGTTTAATGAGCCAACACACTACCTACTAGACTACGGCAACTTTGTTTTGGATTACCTACTAGTATATTTGATGTTACTATCTCTAGAGGATGTTGGACTCGAAACTGACCTACACAGAGCAGATCGAGTATGCAACAGCGAAGGCAGCTAGAATTACAACACAGCTGAGTAGACTGATGGCAAATATTGGAGGACCACTCCCAAGTAGGAGGAAGTTACTCATGGAGGCTGGAAATAGTATACTCCTTTATGGCTCTGAAATCTGGGCTTCAACTCTGAATACTCAAACCAGAGCTAAAAAACTGCTATCTGCACAGAGAACAGCAGCTTTACGGGTTACATCCTCGTATCGCACGGTATCAACACAAGCCGCCTTAATAATAGCTGGAATGGTTCCCATAGACCTTCAATCAATTGAGCGCCAGATGATTTTCAACGCTAGACAGAGCACGACTCAGTCGCAGAGCCTAGAAACGATACAGCACGAAGTCGTCTTAAAATGGCAACATCGCTGGGAAAATGAACGGTACGGTAGGTGGACACACAAACTGATTCCAGAATTGCAAGTGTGGAAAAACAGGAAAAACGGCGAAGTAGACTACTACATAACCCAGATGCTAACCGGTCATGGATACTTCAGAGAATACCTGCATCGCATGGGGAAATGTCGCTCGCCATTCTGCATCTACGAGGAAGAGGAAATCTTAGACGATGCCGAACACACTTTCTTCGGCTGCAGACGCTGGGCCGAAAGACGTCAGGTTCTCGAGGCTGAAATCGGCATTATTAATGCCACAAACGTCGTGCTGAAAATGATAAACAGCAGAGAAAACTGGAACGCAGTTAAACAATTTGTGCACTATGTCCTGCGATCTAGACGCAGTAGAATAACAGTAGAGCGGAGCCTGGACGCAGGCTGACAATGAGGGAAATGGCACAGGTGCCAAAAGGGGTCCACCTCGAAGTAATGCAACCGTGGTTCCGAGGTGGAATGATACCCCGGTGAGGAGACAAGGCGGGTTTTTAGTCGGTATACCCAGTGGGAGAGTCCGACATACCATGTATGGTGACGACCTTCATGAATGCATAAAGCATTTTCCCTCCTTCCCGCAAAAAAAAAAAAAAAAAAAAAAAAAATCTCTAGAGAATGTTGGAGTAATACATATTTATATAATTTATGACGACGCTGCCTGTCTTTACCCAAATACATCACAGTGTAAAATCATTACATTACATTTTACATTTAAAATCAAAATTTAAGAATATATACGTACATGCATAGGTATTTTTCTGTGTGTATGTGTTCATAAATGGTAGACAATAATGAACAAAAATATTATTTTCTTTTCCTATTTTTTTCTTTTTGCTTTCATTCTTGCATTTCTTTCTTAAGCAAATAAAATAAATTCTGTCAGAAATTTTGTTTTGAAATAAAGGAACGAACATGTTTAAATTACAACAAGAATAAAAATAAGAGGAAAAATGCTGTGAAAGTACAGACTCTTAAGATGCAAAAACATACAAATCAGACAAACCAAACAAAACAACTGGACCAGTATTTAAGAGAAAAAAAAATTAGAATTTGGAATTAAAAACAAAAAAAAAACTTTTTTTAAAAATGATGAATACAGAATAGGTTTGAGGTGGACACATATTTGAAGAGAAAGGGCCGGGTATGTTAAGTCGTTATAAAAATGTGGAGTACAGTGAAAGCGATTCAAATAATTTCTACTCATAGAAATTTAAATTTACAAATCAAATTCATCATTATTTTATTATATCTAATTGATCAAGTTTCGCCACATGACATACAGTAAGCGTCAAAAGAAAGTGTACACTATGGATAAAATTCTAACAATCTCAACTCAAGTTTTCCACTTAAGGAGAGTGCCCGAAAAAAATTTACAATATTTCCAAAATTTTCTAATTCTTTTCTTCTTGTTTCAATTTTAACCTTCCTATACCCGCGCGTTGGTCTGTGAGACCGATTTTTTTATTATTGCGATTTTTTTGTAAAAAAAATAGTGCCAGTAAGTTGATATCACTGGTAGCTTCATTATTTGCAATAAGCTTCGTTTTTGCATCAAAAAAAATTTTTTGAAATAGTACCAAGGATATAGGATTTTCCATTGTCGGTCTCACAGACCAACGCGCGGGTATTGGTGCTTCACTTTTTGGCGCGGGTATAGGAAGGTTAAAAACTGGCAATAAAATAATTTGAAAAAAATTAACGGTAATTTATTAATGTATATTTTTTTGAATTGTACACTTTCTTTTGACGCTCACAGTAGATGCCTACATATAATTGGTCCCTACACGAACGGATGTATGCTACGAGAAAGACGGCAAATATAAAATAATAAAATAATTTAACGTCGTCAGCATACATCAGAATATTACAATCAGAAATAGCACAAGGAAGATCATTAAGAAACAGTAAAAACAGTAAAGGACCCAAATGGCTACCCTGCGGAACACCAGAAGTAACATATACAGTCCTAGACAATACATTCCTAAACAATACCCTCTGAGTCCTAAGGGAGAGGTAGGAGTCAAGCCAACGATGAATAATATCAGGAATACCGATTAATGAAAGTTTAAGAAGCAAAATTCTATGATCAACCCTATCAAAAGCCTTACTGAAATCAGTATAAATTACATCAGTCCGAGCCGTGGCAAGAAAACCCCTGAAAACATGTGTAGTAAATTCAAGAAGATTAGTTACAGTCGGCCTATCTTTCAAAAAACCATGCTGGAAAGGGGATATTAAAGATCTCGTATTAAAAAAGAGATAATTCGTTACCAATTTCTCCATCAACTTGGGAATAGCACTGAGTTTGGCAATACCCCTGTAATTGGAAATATTGGATCTATTACCCGACTTATGCAAAGGAATTATAAACGAACTCTTCCAAATAGATGGAAAATGAACAGCCCTCAGAAGCCTATTGAAAATAAAGGTCAAAGGACCACTGAAGGCAACAGCGCACTGTCTTAAAACACAGGCCGGTACCCCGTCAGTGCCCGGCAAGTATGTAAGTTTCAGTCCAGACAAAGACTCAAGAACAGACTCCTCATCAAATGAATTTATATCAGAAATAGAGACACTTCCCAATGAATAAGGATACGAAAAACTGCTACTCAGATCAGGGCCCGAGTCCAATTGTCTATAAGTAGACTGAAAAAAGTCAGCAAACATATTCGAAATATCAAGGTAACTAGAGGATGATACGCCCTCATAAAACATCTCAGTGGGAAACAAAGATGATTTACGTTTAGCTCGAACGAAGTCGTAAAACGTCTTAGGATCGCTAGCGAAGTTCGACCTGACTCTAATCAGATATTCCTCATAACAGTAATGATTCATCCTACGATAATCCGCACGCGCCCTAGAGTAAAGAGCATAATCAACATCAGTACCTGATCTAACAAACTTTTTAAATAACATCGATTTTCTGTTCCTTAACCTTGACAGTCTAGCCGAATTCCACGGAGGACCAGAACGCTCCAAACGACTATTTACAAATGGAACACACTCCCTAAAACATTTAAATAATAACTCATAAAAGCCATCCAAGATCCTGTCAAGTGAAAGAGAGTCATATGGAGGTGAAATAAGTACAGACGACCAATCTACAGAGGATAGTAGTGTATTTAAACGACTAAAATCCGTACGATGGAAATTAAAACGCCCCTCAACACCAGATGAGCGATCAATTACAGGGGGTAAACATAGATCAACTTCAATAGAAAGTAACAACGTAGGATGATAACTATCCTCAGGAAAAGATATAGGATCAATGTGAAATAAAGAAGAAGTACTTGGATCCTCTAAAAATACAAGGTCCAAAATTCTACCCATTGAATTCAATAAACCATTAACCTGGAAAAGACCTAGATCACACATAGCGGACAGAATTTCATCATTGGATGGAACTGAAGAACACACAACATTACAACAGTTTTATAATGAATCAATGGTTAGTTTAAGCATGGGAAAGATGATGGAGCCTTCTTGAAGAAAGAAGTTCAACTTAGACCAGAATTTAGGCCATTGTGATTCCACAATCAATATACAACACGGACATCAAATATGCCCCAGAGGAAACCAACCTGAGTCCAAAAAAACTTCAGCCTTTGTAGGAATCCTTATATTCAACATCCACGCATACATAATTGGTCATTGCAACCATTCAGTCAGGATTACGACCTAGCTTTTCACACCACTTATGTTGTTTGTGTTAATTTTATACATGAGTGGTCCAGCCACAGTTTAAAGTCGACTCCAAATGACAGATTTTATAGAAACTAGAGGTAGAAATTACCGAGGAAATATTATTTCATATTTCGTGGCCTCATGTCTTAAAAAAGCCAACACACTACCTTCACTGCCTACTATCACGTCTTAGGACTTGAGTTTGTTTGTAACGTAATTGCTCCTTTCATGATATTAAAAATGTTCAGAAAGTTTATTAAATCGTCTGTATCACCTGCATAAAGGGTTTGTAGATATAAATCATTTACTTAAGACCAAATAATTTAATTTTATTTCGACTCTAATTAAATGCAACAACGTTTTAAGCCAAACAAAAGCATAGGCGCAGTAAAAAATCAAATGCAAGATACACTTAACAAAGGTCACATGTTGATCAGACGAAAGTTTCCAATAGAATTTGGAACTATCTTAAGGATAAGCCTGTCTTAAGAGCAAAAAATCAGTGAAAAATTTGTCATCTTTCAGATTTTAATATTTATTATTAAGGGGTCACTCTAAATACAAATTTATGCAATGTTTTCCACAAAAGTCACAAAAAACCAATTGCTTACCCACATCTGGACTACAGACATATTGTATTAGACCGATTTTACAATATTTCTTAATTTCTTATCATTATTTTACTGTCACAAATCATCTTATTTCTCGTCCTTTAATTTCTCCGCTTCGTTTCTTTGTAAAAATGTATTTGATGAAGTGGTAAGGAACTTTGCTTAGAAAGCATATGTGCTGTTTCTGTAAGGCAAACGGTTTCAGACGTTTTCTATTCGTAGGGATTGAGGGAAGTCTTCTAAAAGCCAAAAAAAGTGGGTTCAACATAACAAATTCCAAAATGGATTGTAGCTGCCGCAAGTGAGGTATGATATTCATATCATCATATAGCTTGTTAAGCTGTTGAACTAGTCACCTAGCTCTACTATCGAACTCTTCGATGAGTTCACTTCATTGGTAACCCCTTTAAAGTCCTGCGGGCTAATACTTGTCAATGTAGTTATTGATTCTGTCAACACTGCGTGGGCGGTTTCTTATTCTGTAGACTGGTTCAATAGAGGGTGCAGGAAAACTCTAATCAAAATCCAAAACATTACGCTCAGTATGGTTGTTAAGGGCATTGCATTATGGGCACTCATCGAAGGCGAATTGGTTTTGCATACATGGATTCAATGACTTCCACAGGGTATGTAAAGATGCGGAGGTAAAGGTAAGTGTTCTTCAGCAATTGGGAATATGCGCAGCATTATATAGAAAAAGGAAAAGGCACCTTGGCGGTGACAATAGAAGTGATTTGTCAGTAACGTACATTAGGAGTCTAAATCGCTACACTAGGAACTCTAAATGATTCTGGGATGAGGGTAAACAAACTGTGGTATCACAATTCACATCTACCAACCTACTTACCTCAAACAAGTAAATATTGGTGCAACACAATTCGCGCAATTCCTCTCCTTTAAAGATCATTATCGTAGATCGAAACCCTCACAACTGTGGTCAGAACTACGGTACACGCAATATACGCTTCAGTTAGACAAAGTGCGGTGGATAATCTGAATTTGAAAATCCGCGAATTGGATTTACATCTCCTTCCACATAAAATCCAACTCATCGAGAGGATTTGCAACAAGAATAGGCTTTCAATGATGATTTTTCAAACAAAATTTTCCTCACTTCTAATATAGAAAGTTGTCACATATCATTTGAAAAAAGTGAGTCTTTAGTGAGCATTGTGAACAGTACATGCTCTCACACAGTCGGTGTTTCAAGTAACGCAACATAACCTATTTTGTTTTAGGTTAGGCTAAAGGGTAGCTTACCGTTCACAGACAGATTCGCTCGGTGTCCTATAAAGTTCTTTTGAGTTAACCAGTGTAAGGTAAGCCCTCTTGTCAAGATCCGTTAGTTGTAGTTACCGACGTCAATGACGTCCGTTTTGAAGTGCAGGGCGCACACATAAAAGGTGTTGTACCGATTCCGTTTCTTCCGCATCCTGGCAGCTTATACAGTTATCCTGGCGGGACAGCCAAGCTTCAGTGCGCAGTCAGCGAAATAGCGTAGTGTCTCATCTGAATTCAGGTTAGAGTTCAAGCCATTCTTGTCGAAATCAAGTAGTTCCCTGGTTTTCCTGCTCCTACTGCTGAACACAGCAGTTTTGAAATTATAAAACCAGGAATGTTGGTCTACCTATGGTTATATGAATTCCAATTTGAAAAAGTATTCTTTTAGGGGCATATACACCCCCTCTATCGTTTCCTATTCAGACATCTCCGATAATTTCCATGCCAGTTCGTCCGCCTCACCATTTCCCTCTATGCCACATTGGCCCACAACCCAGTAGCGACGGGTATTGTGTGAATTTATACGGTATAGAGAGCCCTTGTAACTCTTGATATCCTTTGGTTTGATGAGGTTGAATTTCTTTGATTGCCGCTTGACTGCTTACACATACATATGAACAAGTTCGAAGGAAGTAGGTTCTGCAGCTTGTTCAGTGGCAGCTTATCGAACTGAGGTCTATGATCCAGTTCCATATTTTGAGTCATTGTATGGTAATATCCCTGAGATAAACGCCTAATGTCCCATTGAAAACCGCTTTAAATGGACAGGTACTACCAATTCCGAGGTATTGATTTCAAAAAGGATTATATTTCGTATAGTGTTGGGAATCCCGGGATCCCGGGGTCCCGAAATCCCGGGATTCCGCAGTTTTTAACAATCCCAAAATCCCGGGATTGAGCACTTAATCCCGGGATTTGACTTTTTAAGCCGCAATGAAAAAAATTGTATATTAGAACTCTCACTAATTCGAATTTCCAGAAATTAGAATCTGTTGTTTCAATGCATTAACCGCTATGAAATTAGAAACAAAACTTCAAATTGCGATTTTTTTTTTCTTTGAGACGTAAACACTTAAATTAAAATCACCAGAAGCAGATGAACCACCAACAAAAAAAAAACTAAACCATTAACCAAGTATTTTCCTATGCTGGGGCTAGAAGACAGATCACTTTCTGCTACACTTGCACGACTAACAGCCCTTGATGGGATTTCAATTAACGTTATATGTCGCTCTAGTGACTTACGTGCAGGTCTTACAGCAATGGGATTTAAAGTTTACCTACGACTGTCATCACAGTCCGCCAAATGGTTGTATATTACAGCAACAAAATAAGATGTCATGCAAAAGTATGTTACGGCTGAATTTGGAAAGCAACTAACTCTAATAAAAGACTATAAAACTAGGTGGAGCAGCCTTTTGTTAATGCTGGAACGTCTTTATTTATTAAGAAATTGTATACAAAAGGCATTAATAGACATAGGTCCACCTGAAGGTGAATATTTTGCTTTATCCAAAGATGAGATTAATATGGTATCCGCAATCATTAGTGTTCTTATCCCAGTTAAAGCAACAGTTGACGCCCTTTGCCGTCGGGATGCTAATCTGTTCACGGCCGATGTTGCCATAACTTTTATGTTAAAAAACTTAAAGATGCTAACAACGTTATAAGTCAAAAACTACATTCAGCCCTCATCCTTCGCATGCAACAAAGGAGAACAGATATCAGTGGGGAACTTCAGTATCTGCACAATGGTAGAACAAATGTTCAGTCCGAATCCGAAACAGAGTTCGTAACGGTTCCTTCTTCCATAAAATGTCGCAAATTAATAGTTGAGTTACTCGGAAGACTAAATGCTTCAAGTCCAGCTACATCACTTCTAATAGCTTCTGAGTCAGAAGTTACAACTTCTTCTTCAGCCAGTGTAGAGTCTGAACGTACTTTTTCTGCAGCTGGATTTTTCACAACTAAAATAAGAAGTCGTCTGAGCGATGAAACTTTGGATGCTCTGTACTTCCTCAAAACGTATTTTAAAAATAATAAAAAATAATAACATATCGCACTTGATCAACAAAAGAGTATATATCTATAAAAACAATTTACTCTCTATAATTAATTTAAAAATGTGAAAAATTAAAAATAAAATTAATTTTCTTATAATTTAATAAATTCTTTCTTATAAACCTATTTTTGGATGTGTCATGTTATTAATTTTATTGAAATAATATGTTAATATCTTTCAAGAACAAATTTTTCAAAATCCCGGGATAAATCCCGGGATCCCGGGACTAGCTAAATGAAATCCCGAAATCCCGGGATTGAAAATATAGAGCGGGATTGCCAACCCTAATTTCGTACACAATTGCAAGATCCAAGCATTACAATAAAATATAAGTTTCATTGAAAGCACAGCTATATGTGTGTCTTATTTAACTTTGCTTTTAAAATCGAATATTACATCGCGCCATTCAGCAGGGAGTTCTGAACTTTGACATTCGATAACAACCATCTTGTTGAAGCTATATTAGTCAACTTAACCAACAGTGCCAACGTCAAGCACTATAGACAGATGACTGCTTCTTTTGGTCTGAATTGGATGATCTGAACACCAACATAGTGTCTTTTCAATAAGACGGAGCTACGTACCATACAACTTATGCCACTTTGGATTTTCTGCACGAGGGATTTGAAGTCATGGTCCCGACTTGACCGCGTTAAACTTTTTCTGGTAGAACTTTCTTAATTCTCATATATAGGAGAATAAGCCACAAACCATAGCTATTCTTAAAGCCAATATAATCCATGCCAGTAGTAAAATTCAGCCTAATTTTAAGCGCCAGAGACATGCCACCCAGAGAAGCCGTGGCAGGCATTTGAACGATGCTACATTCCACACATAATGAGGTGAATAGCTCAAACATTCTTTGCTTTATTTAAATTAAAATCTAACGACAATATTATATGATTATCCATGGTATCATTGATTTTGCTCTCTTAATTGAATTCCCATAATAATGCATTTCAAGTTCGTATGCAACTTGTTTGTCATTGAGAAAACCAGTTTGAAGGAGGAAAGACAACAGAACTAGACAGCAGAACTACTGGGCAAGAAAATGTATACGTATGTATGTAAATCCATTTGTGGAACTTTCAATACCAACAGCCAGCCATGTGACCATATACGTTGTTTGTACAAGAAGAAGAAGAAGAAGACGACTCTACTGATTTTCAAGATAATGACGTTAGTTTGTAGTAGGTCTAGTAGTAAAGATGGTAGTGGCAGTGATAGTGGAGGTAGTGTCGGTGGAGGTGAGCCCGCCTGCTAAACTTTTAAAATGTCAATCAATTGTCTGTAGAATGTCAGAGTTGTCTGACATCTTTTAAATGAACTGACAAAGACGATTTATGGTTAAACTTTAAGATGGCGTATAACAAATACAATACTTATATAGCTACAAACATTTGCACACTTGCACTTGCAAAAACAAATTTAAAAGTCCACTTACTTGAACTTGTGTAATGCAAACCGATACTTTAAGAGTGCTGCTACTAACTTGACCAGTATAAGTGTTGAGGAGAGAGAGAGAGAGACTACTCCTTGGTCAGTTGGAAGATAGACACACATTCAGTTTGAAATATTAGTTACGAAATAAAGAAAAAAATCTTAAAGGGTTTTTGTTGTTAAATTAAAAACAGAATTTATTTTTATTTTTATTCTTCTTAACTTCCACAACTGTATGTAAGTCGGAAAGGTTTTAAAAATAATTTTCGTAGATTTTTTTAATTGATTTTGACACAACTCAACAGTTTTGCTAGTTAAAGTGCCAAAAAATCTAAAATGTATTACCTCCCCCTCTTCCCCCTTCACACATTTGTTACATTATTTGCAAATTTTTATGATTTTTACCATGGCCTGGCCTCATTAACACTGTAATCGGGAATGCCGTTATCGACGTTACCGTTACAGTTACAATCGCTCCCAGACTACAGTTTTCCAGCTTTTGTTTTACGTACTTTTTTTTTGTGTGTGTCAGCTTTTAAGTATTTTTGCCTTTTGTTGTTGTCGTTGCTGCTGTTGCTGTTACTATATTCGAAACATTGTTATAAGTATTCAGAGTTTCATTTAAATGACCATCTGTCTATTCATTCATTTGGAAAATATTTAATTAATTTTTGCCAATATTTTTGTATTTATCAAAAACCTGTACTACTTTTATTCACAACGTACGACGACGTACATATATTACCAGCGAAAGAGCTGGCAAAAAAAATAAAGTAAAAATAAAAATCGTATTGCAATTATAATTCAAATTGTACAACCGCCACACCTACTTAATAAACTAAATACTACTTACTTATATTATATGGCACAGTGGGACAGCAGTGGCTATAATATGGTGTAATAAAAGTTAAAATTTTCAAGAATTTTTAAAAATGTATTGGCTGCCTATACATTTTTTCCATCTTTCAAACAAATTGTGCGGTTCATCCCAATAAATCTGTTCGTCTTTTGAAGCAAACCAATTGATCACACAATTTGTTATTACCTTCATCCAATATTGTTAGCAATTTGCTCTCCTCAAACTCTTTTGGAGGTGTACCACGTTCTTCATTTCTCACTGAAAATGATTTTTTCTGAACCTGCTTGTTGTTTCTGATAACCATATGCCTCGACATATATCAAATCCCAGGTCAGAAAAAACAAAACGAAATACGAAAAATATTTCTCCTGCGACTTCCTCCCTCCATAACTGTGAAAGTAAATAAAATTGTCATGAAATCTTTCCTCAAAAATCTCTCATTCGTAGTCGACTTTAAACTGTATGTCCAGCCACTCATGTACAGGGTGGCGCAAAAGTCGCGAAGGGATTTAAAAAATTAATAACTTTCCTAATTTAATTTTTTTTTTATTTTTCTTTTTAGGACTTGTAAAATAAATATGAGAGATTAATTATGGAAGGTTACAACGTTATCCAGCGAACCAAAATCATAGAACTTTATTTTTAACATCATCGATCAATAATTCAAACTCAACGAGCCTATCGTCGTCATTTTAATGTGCGGAATTCACCATCCGAATCAATTAGTGACACGTTTTCAGGAACAAGGCTCAGTAAGGGATCTTCCACGAAGCGGAAGACCACATTCTGTAATTAATGAAGCAAATATTCAACGCGTTCTGGAGAGTGTTGAGGAGAATCCTGAAACATCAACTCGAAGGCGCTCTGCTGAGCTGCAAATGTCTCGGCGGTCTTTACGCAGAATATTAAAGGGAAATTTACATCTTTTCCCATACAAGCTGCAGTTAGTGCAAGAACTAAAGCCACGAGATTCCCAAGAACGATTAAACGATTAAACCCCTTCGTGACTTTTGGCCCACCCGTATAAAATCAAAACACACAACATAAGTGGTCTGAGAAGCTAGATCGTAATCCTGACTGAAGGGTTGTAATGACGAATTATGTATGTATGTGTTTACAATAGACACAGATTGGAAACGGGTTATCTGGTCTGATGAGTCCAAATTTAATCACTTTCAGTCAGACGGAAAGCAGTACTGCTGGCGCAGACCCGAAGAACGTGTTCAAAGACACCATGTGAAGCAAACCGTTAAAAATGGCGGTGGAAATATAAAGGTTTGGGGATGCTTTACATGGTGGCATGTTGGCCCTCTATATTTAGTAGTTGGTATCATGCGAAAACAAGACTATCTACAGATTCTTCCAAATTTTATGGACAAATGTGCTTATCCCGAAAAAGAAATTGTTTTTCAACAGAATGGTGATCCGAAGCACACAGCAAAAATTGTAAAGAAATGGATTGAGAAACAAAATTTTCAATTGATGAAATGGCCAGCACAAAGTCCCGACCTCAATCCGATTGAAAATCTTTGATCAATCGTGAAAAGCCGGTTCGGGCAGTACGAACCAGCCCCAACAAACATGGACAAACCTTGGGATCGTATAAATGCAAATGGAATGGAATGGAAACTGTTATCGAAAATTTGGTAGAAAGCATGCCAAATCACGTAAATCAAGTTATTTCTAATAAGGGTCTATGGACCAAATATTGAAATTGGGTTAGTTTCTTGAATTTTCTTGAAACGTGCAAAATTGAGTTTATGGTGGTTATTTTTTGTATGGTTTTGTTTTTATGAAAGACGAAACTCAGTATCGTGAACATACACTCACTTCTGCTCGCTACTGTATCTTTGCTTTTTCAAACTCATTTAGTTGCTTTCCTACACCTATTTTCAAGCAGTTTACTTTAATTTTTCAATAATTTATTATTTTTTGTCTAAAATTTACAATTTTAACGAAAAACTTAGAAAAACATCTGCCTAAACGCTGAGGGTCACCAATTAATGAACATTTTGACCAATGCGGTCAAACGAATATTTTACTGAAAACAGCAATAAGTTTACAAATCCACGCTTAGACTGATAATCCTTATTATTTAAAATATAGTTTGAAATTAAAAATGCATTAAAACAAAAACAAAAAATTAAAAGAAATGAAAAAAAAATAGAAACGTGGCTGGCCTCACAGTGCCTCATTCGATCGGACCAATTTTCGAGCACTTTTTCGAGTATATAAGGCCGTATCTCGGCAATGGCATTACGACTGTTGGCCTTCAAATGCTCAATTGTCTTTGGTTTACCGGCAAAATACTTTTCTTTAACGGCGCCCCACCGTAAATACTTCAACAGTGTCAAATCGCAGTTCCTTGGCGGCCAATTGACATCACCATTTCGACTAATTAAACGGCCATCAAAAATATCCATTGTGACATGAGATGTGTGTCTAGTTGCATCCGCCTGTTGAAACCAAACATCGTTCACAAACATCGTTCAATACCATGAAGAGTGGGTACAAATAAAATCGGTTGCCGTCCTAAATTTCAAAGAAATATGGGCTAATGATGCCTCCTTTCCACAAGCCGCACCAAACAATCCCTCGTAATGGATGTGTATTGGCTCCTGTAAGACCACGTGTGGGTTTTCTGAGACCCAAATACGTCAATTTTGCTTATTAACGTACCCACCAAAATGAAAATGAGCTTCATCTGAAAAGATAATTTTTTTTGGACAAAATCGACATTATCGTGCAATTTCTCGTAGGTTGGTTAAGCGTAAATCGATTCATTACGTTCGGTGGAGATAATATACTGAATTTTGTGACAGAATAGAATGACATAATTATTGCCAGATGCGAAATAACCGATGATTCAAATTTAAGCCGATAGATGGCCTATCCTATACATAAACTAAGACCAAAATTAAGTGCGGTCAAACGATTGTATCAATAAAGTGCTGTTATGCATGTGCTGAATTTCATAAGATAATCAAGTGCTCGATGTGTACTTGAAGTTCTATAGGGTTTTGTGGATCAGAAGAAAGTTAACCTATTTCACTCTACATCAGAGATCAGCAATGAATCGTTTTTTCGCTACTCATAAGGACTCTTGAAATTTTGAATATAAGTGAGTCAACAATATTGAAATTTAACTACGTACTCTGATTTATTCATACTCACTACAACGTTGATTTATAAGTCAAGGTTACAATGAGTATGCGTACAACGTTGACATCAAACTCATACCATTCGAAATATGTTTGATTCATAAGCCTACTCATTTAGATTCATAACTTTAGAAAAATACACACAACCTTCTAGTAAGTATTTAAGTGTTCGTATGCGATTCATACTTATTTTGTGCTTCGAGTATATGTTGAGTTATGGAGAGTCGAAATCAACAAAATCGTACGTGTTGTTAAGTATGAATATGATGAGTACTTCAAACTTTGACTATGAATAGAGGTTCATGATATTAAAATAATTATGAATGCGTATAAGTATCAGGAATTATGAGTATGATTCGATTTTACTTATCTGTTTGAACACTCATTGCTGATCTCTACTCTACATCAATCCTATTATTTGCAATTTATGAACTTTGCTTTGATGCTTAAAGTTCTTCTATCTCAATTGGTATTTCAAAGCCATCTGGTGTTGGTTTGCAAGCACCAAAACAAATCCAATTTATTTAGCAACTAAACTGTCTTTCATTCCACTGTGCACTGCTGCTAATCGGTAAACAAATAAAAAGAAAAAATAACACAAAATAATACAAAAACAAAATAAATAAATAAACTGTGGTAATGTTATAACATTTGAAATGAAATAAAAATCTAACATACCTTTTCGGTACGTTAGACACATTGATATATTAACGCCACCATAATTTTCAGGCATAACACAACAATAACAACAACAGCAACATCAATGGCAAACAGAAGAACGAAAAAAAAAAACTTGTCGCTCATTTAATGGTCTCGACAGTTTTAGTTTTATGGAAAACTAATGATTTTGATTGTATGAAATAAAAGTGCATGTCTCCATACAATTCAATAGACATGCCATACTTATGTGCATGTACGTTTGTATGTACATATCATTGTGAATATATATTGTGATATTAATATCAATAAAATATATTTTAATAAATCAAATAAAAGGTCAAAATTTAATTAATTGAAAGATTTTGACATTAAAATTAGAGAAAAAAACCAAAAAAAAAACGTAACAAACTCAACATAAAAATGCCAAAAATGGAAATAACAAAACTGTCTGTGGCCAATACCAATACCAAGCGATCTCTTACCAAATTTTTTCCATGAATTAAAGCTGGACAACTGATGTCATACGGGGTTAAATTCAAATCTGTAATTGACAAACAAATAAAACAAAAAAAAAAGAAATTTAATCAATAAATTATGGAAACAATAACAACAACAATTATTGTTTGTTTGTTGTAAATAAATCTAACAGTACGAATATAAATTTCGGTTTAAACTTAAATAAGTTATAATGCCAATATGAGCTTGTATTAAAAAAACAAATAAAAAACGAAAACAAAAATATCCTTAAGAGAAATCCTTAGAAACAAAAAAAAAAAAAATTAAACAAAAGCAGCAAAAATCTAAACTCAATGACAGCTCATTCGTCAACTGTTAAACAAAAGATATGCTAGAGAGTGAAACGAGAAAAAAAACACGAAGAGAGGAGAACATTTTTTGAACTTTTCCATCAACAACAATTTCTTTTCTTTTTGTTGCTGCTACTGCTGCTGTTGTCTTCTTCCAAGACATTTTACTCATCGTCCATTTGTTCTTCTTGTTTCTTTCATCTCTCATATACAGCACAGACCTTGTCTCTATCCCTCTCTTTCTCTCTCTCGCTCTCTCTCTCTCTGTCTTTGAAGACGCCATGGGTGACGTTTGTTATAATATTGATGCAAAATGTCTTTTCCATTGCATCAGCATCAACATCATCATCATCTTGGTGGACTTTTTATCTGCTTTTCTTATAGTTTTTCCATTGTTGATGTTACACCCGTCTTCCGTTCTTCTTCTCTCTGGCAATACAAGAAAAGTAAAATGGTAACAACAACAACAACAATAATAAAGAAAGCTTTCAAATCCATAAAGGAGATCTATCAAACCAGAGATGCATTTGTGCATTGAATGTTGTTAGCTGTTCCATACAGGACTTTAAAGGAATTTAATCTTTTCAAGGCACATAGAACAAGTCAACTTTATTCAAAGTATATTCACTCAGAGACGCTGGTCAGCTGCTATAGAATCGTTTAGTTTAGAGAAACTAATGGCACGAATCTCAAACACTTCAAGAACTTAGACCATTATGACATTTAGTAAACTGTAGACAGTATATCTATTCTTTGGATACGGCTGAATTGTGGTCACGAAAAGATGTACCAACCATTTTTTCTTTCAGGAAATATTCGTAATGAAAAAGGCGGTGATTCAAAGCCATCTGGCCGTGGACACAATCGACATTGATGTATTTGTGCGTAATCTTTGGTTAGGTTGCGTTAGGTCAGCGGATAGCTTGCCGTTCACAGACAAGTTCACTCGGTTGCCCATATGACATATTGTGTCACTTATGGTATTTTCTTTTCTACAAAAAAAATGTGCATTGTGCATGTGCAAAATACAATTTTGTGTTTGTTTCTTAAAAATGTTTCGCCCTCAAAAAGGGTGGTATGTTTTATTCTAAATAATTCGCACTTGCCAGTGGTGGAGGGCATTGCATTTTATGCCCTGTATAAATCGAGAGTGCTGATAATGCCCTGTAAAGCAGATGACTTTTCTTTATTTATAGGGCTACCAGATGAAATTTAAAAAAAGCCGCATTATATCTTTATCCAATTTTGAAGTTAATTTTTTCATTGTTTTGTGGAGTAACCTTAAGGAAAAATTACATTATTAAAGATACATGGTCAGTAATTTAAAAAAATTGCATTCAGTGTTAGAACAGTGTTAAAAAATTTTTTTTGGTAAAAAAAACAACAGCGCTCAAAAAATGAAGTCGAAAATTTAGCTATCTGGCAACACCTTTCTCATATTTACATATTTTATTGAAAACAAATCAAAAAATACAACATATTTTTAAATCTAAAACCTTAATAAATCTAAAACCTTAATAAATAAAACGTTAATAAATATGAAACATTTAATACGTACAAAACACTTTTTCAAATTAATTTTAAATATTATTATTTACATTGAACTGCTTTTGAACAAATTGCCATTTCCTCATTCATTTTCTTAATAAGTGGTAAACACAGGGCATACCCTTTTTTAATATTTGTGTTTTGTTCTTCTCAAATAAAAAATTACATTACAACAGGGTTGGTCAGCAATTTTTTAATGCACCTTGTAAGAGGGTGACATTTTCTTTGTAGAAAAGAAAACACCATTAGTGTGAGGTAAGCCTCTTGTCATTATATGTTAGTCGTGGGTTTAAGCAACCACGAGCTTAGAATAAAAGCGGCCAGTTGCCTTAGTGGCACGTTCGTCGACGTGCCCAGATCTTCCAATGTTCTGTCACCCAAAAAACGTCTGTGCAGGGCATTCGCATAAAAGGTGTTGCACCGATTTCGTTTCCTCCACATGATGGCAGCTTTTGTAACAATCCTGGTGGCTCAAACCGAGCTTGTCAGCGAAACTGCCAATAATGCAATGTCCCGAACCGTTCTTTTGTCTCAAGTAGTTCCCTGTGAAAAGCTAGGCTATAATCCTGACTGAAGGTTTGTAATGGCCAATTATGTATGTAGTTCCCTGGTTCTCCCGTGCGTAATCTTAATCAAATCGGTTTAAGAATAATAAGAATCATAAGAGGAAATAACGGACAATAAAGTGATTCTTTTCTGATGACATTTATCTTGAGGCCAGCCTTGAGAAATAGTTCGTCTAACTTCGATTGTGTGTGCTCATGTGAGTGCGAGATTAAACAAAAATTTACCACATATTTATTGAGATGCCAAATGGTTCTTATTGGTAATGTTTTTAAAAATCTACTTTACGCTATTCAGCTTGCTGATCAACTGAAACGGAGAAAGAAGGCACCTGTGCCCTTGTAACTGATAAGCCAAGTTTGTTAGTGGGCAGAACTCTTATTTAGCGTAGTCAGGGGTCTGAAATAATTGGGCAATTCACACAAGCCGTTGTATCGTTGTATTGAGTGTATTGTTGGACGATTATACAACAGTGTATGATTGTTGTTGATAATTTTCATGTAAAAATCCGATACACTTATACACATTTTTTTCATATGTTTTTAAAAGTTGTATTGGTTTCGTGCTATCAAATTGTGTGAATGAAAAAAATGTGTATATGTTTTCATATGTTTTTCAAAAGTTGTGTTGGTTTCGTGCTATCAAATTGTTTGAATGCCAAAAAAAATACATTTGGAATATGAAATACACAATACAGCATAGCATTGAGCGTTCACAAACAACCAAGTGTATTCAATACAACATACACGATACAAAGTCGTGTGAATTGCCCAAGTTTATTTATAATGTTGTATGAACTCATTAAGTTCTCCAAAACGTTCTATCTTTATTGAGCTGCAGGTTACACCTCTTATGTTGTTTGCATTAATTTTATAAACGAGTGGCGGGACCTACAGCTTAAAGTCGACTGCGAATGACAAATTTTTTGAGAAACTTTTCATGGCAATTTTTATTTAGTCTTAAAATTTTTGCCAGAAATCAAATGACAGGTAGCCGCTGAAGGAATATTTTTTCATATTTCGTTTTGATGGAGATGTGTGACTTGGGGTTTGAACTAATAAGCCAACACACTATCTACGAGACTACTGCGACAAGTGTCTTTATTTCCCTTGAGCACATTCCATTGACGTAGCGATAGAACAGGGAAGCACAAGCAACAATGCGAAGATGTTCTAATGAATCAAGAGATTCTCATGAATAAGCGTTTACGACCTTCACTTTCGAGAAGCCTCAAAATAAACCTCGAAGTGCTGGCCCATACATGAGAGTTGTATACAATTTTTGGACGAACAAAAGTGATGTTAATAGTAAGGAGATCAATTTGAGTGAAGTAAGTATTCATCAGAACTGCTTTAATGATGTAGGCGAACATTGGCAAGAGTACCATTTACTTCAAAAGAATTACTTGTCAAAGTGAATATTTTTCTAGAAAAATGTATTATCACCATATTATTCGTTTTATCGATTTTAAGGAGAAGTATGTACATACATATGTATTAGGTAGTCACTGTATTCAACTATGTGTACAGTTTCCAATCCGAATATGTAATAAAATTTCTTTGATTTCATTATTTAAGAACTCTGTGTATTTTTTACTTCTGCTCTATCTATGTCAAATAGCCCTCCAGTACTCTAATACTGATGGTATCCTGTTTATCGACAATGGAAACTCTTTACTACACACTTTGCTAGGAACAATTAGTCTACTTGGAACTATTGGTGGTTTATTCACTTACCGAGATTAAAAAGTAAAAGTAAGTAGGACTTAAGGCTCTTGACGTTGCAAGTTTTTATATGTGTGGTTGTGATACAGAGTGAAAAAGTAAAATTCAAAGACTATTCTGTGCGCCGATTAAAATTTGTAACAAAATCAAATCAAAAAGCTGAATGGCATACTTCAGCATGCCGTTCGGCTGTCATTGCATATTACTTGATAAAGACCCAGCAAAAGTATACAGTATTTCCATGATTTAAGCAGCCCGGATATAATAACTCCCCGCGTAGTAGCACTGCAACATAGGCAATCTTGATTTTTGCTTTAAAGTGTACTGAACCATTTCGAGTATGTCTATAAGGTCTGCTGCGGATCCATCTCCTTCAGCAATATCTTCGTAGTGATCCAGAAATGACTCGAATGCCCATCAAATGACAACCACACCGAAATGTAGAAGATGATCAAAGACCTCTCTGGCCAGCCGGCATTCCATCGAATACGAACAGCCATTGCTGTCAATGAGACAAATAGAATTTTATCAGCTTGAATGACATGCGATTATTTGCTATCAAGTGCGGGATTTCGATATAAGAATTCCCCTTTCATAAGCATTGTCCTGCAAGCCTTTATAGAAGTGCTTATATCCGGGGAATACTATACATCGTCTCAAACCAGTTTGAATTGAGAAGGGTTACCTCCGCAACTCAACTTTCCCTTTCCTTGAATATGTAAACCTTTCCAAACCTGTGTTACTACTGCCCAGAAAATTTCCAGCCTCATCAGCGGCGTTGAAACTATCATCCTTGCTATCTAATGTACTGCTTTTTGTTGAGAAACAGTGTGCTCTGATGACCACGTGACTATCTGGTAGTGTTGCTATGTCCCTTTCTCTGTACTTCCTGCTCAAGTACATTGAGTACATGCAACTCTCAGGTTTCAACTTGAGCAGTTGGTATTTCCTGCAACCGTCTAAACTCCTCTCTTCTACCTACTACATGTCCTTGACTATCTGTAGACAACAGAAAGTTCTTCTATTTAAAAAACTATTATTTTCACTCATGTCACCCAACCTTGTTGCAAAGCATTTCCAAAAATCATAAAGTTTACTGGTATCGTCTAGGAGACAGTTAGATGTACTGTCAAGCTTTCCATTTGTTATCCTACAATGCCTGCAAATATAGCGTTAGACTCGTTCGCTGTGCAACTGACCATAGTTTCCATGGGTTTGATCCAACAGAATCTGAAGAGGTATTATAGAAACGGTTCCGATTGCTACGCTTAAACCAATACAAGCCCATCTGTATCTGAACCAAATCTTCCTGACCTGTTTCCAAGAGTATACTTCAAAAACGTTTTACTAGATCTATGGATCGACTCTGCATGGCATATTGTATTTGTAATAGGTTTTTAGCTCCGATGTATCAAATAATAAAGTTGCCATAGTCTAGGAGGTAGCATGTTGCCTTTCTAAATGCTATTCCGTATTTCAAACCCCGGCTCAGACATCTCGAACAAAACGAAAGATGAAAAAATATTTCTTTCGGCGACTTTACTCTCAGCAGTCTTCTGGCAAACACAGTGAGAGTGAAAAGTTTCTCAAAAATCTGTCTGTCCCGCCACTCAACCAACCAACCAACACGTTTGATGTAAACGGCTGGATTGCAATCCTGACTAAAGAGTTGTAATGACTAATTAAGTAAGTAAGTACCGAATAAAAAGCATCGATATTGATCAATAAATTGTTCCTATGTACCGATAAGTTACATCGAGTGTCCACCACTTATCAGACTGATGAATTCATCAGTTTCGGAGCCAATCCCCAACATGAGTGAACACATATTTGACTTGTTCATAGTTGTATGAATGTATGATGTCGTTAGTAAAAGTTCATACTGTAAACTTAGCGTTCGAATACCATAATCTATCTTATGTGTCCTGCATGTTTGGAAAATGCATTCATATTCATATTCTACTCTTCAACTAAACATATGTACAGATGTGTGTACATTTAATATATATGTATGTGTGTGTTCCATATATATTTTAGATAAAAAGTAAAGAAATTGAAAAGAAAAGAAAAGCAAAACAGAATTGAACTGAATTCAAAGAAAAAGAAAGAAAGAAGAAAAAAATCTTTTTTTTTTTATTTTCTTTTATAGTTTATAATATATATTTTTCTTTTAGACAGCTTTAACGTTTGACGTTGACATATCAATCGACAATATGGCAGTCCACCATGTGTGAGAGGTGGCTGTTGGCTAGAGCGCTACTTTTATCATGCACTACATAACATATAGGTATGCTATGATCTTCTGCTTTAAATAAGTTAAAGAATTAAGAATAAAAAAAAATAATTTTAATCACCAAAAGCAGATTCGAATGTTTCAAATAATCTTAGCCAATTTGCATTACAAAAAAATGTAAGACATTTGCTTACAGCTTTAGCTGACCTCTATAGTTCCCATGAACCAATAAGTTTTATAAATCCCTCCCATTCTCTTGTAACTTTCTTTAGAGTTTTGATATATGACCCAGACTATGGTGTTTATAGTGGCAGAAGAAGACTTCAATATGTTTTTGTGTTCCAATCGGTCGTTAGTCCTGCTCTCTACACAAAACACATCACCCAGCCATGGACAGCACAAGCATCATATGCAGCATCATATGTGTGTTCAATGAAAAGTTTTTGAATGATTTTTCATTCAGTTTTTTTCTCACTCTTTCTCTCTCTTTCTCCCTCGTTCTGTGTGTCTTTTATAATATTTTTCATTTTCTTAACACTGGCTACTAAGTTTCGTCAATTCTTTTTGATATGAAAAGAAAAATCTACAAAGTTTATCAAACTCGTCAATGGTTGAATGTGGTGGTGGTGGTGGTGAGAATATTATTAAAAAATCCAAAAAAAAAGGAGAAATGTTTTTCTTTCTATTCAGTTTATTTTTTAGATTATAAATAATTTACAAGAAAATTAAAATATTCTACAAATTATAACGACATAAGAGGTTTCGGACCACGTCTTGGAGTGTTATTTATTACTTCGTTTTGAATGGCAGAATAGAGGGAGTATGGTTCATGGTTCGCACGCTACATTGCGACAGTTTTATAATGAAACAATGGTCCGATTAGGTTGGGAAAGAGGTTAGGAAGAGAGGTCCAACTGAGGCCAGCATTTTGGTCTATTGTGATTCCACAATCAAAATATAACTCGGAGATCAAACATGCTTCAGGGGAAATCAACCAGAGACCAGCAATGAGTATTTAAGAAGATGAGTACAATCGAATCATACTCATAATTTCTGATACTTATACGCATTCATACTTATTTTAATATCATCGAACTTTTACTCACATTCAAAGTTTGAAGTACTCATCATATTCATATTTAACAACACGTATGATATTGTTTATTTCGACTCTTCATAACTCAGCATATACACGATGCACAAAATACATATGATTCGCGTACGAACACTAAAATCCTCACTAGAAGGTTGTGTGTTTGCCCTGCTTGCTGCTCTGTCGTTTTGGCTTAAATGTCTTTTTTCTTTTTTTGCGAATGCAACAACAACTAAGACTGAAATTTTGATGATTGACTCGAGTCATTCGAACCCTTTAGAAGTATTATAAGTAATTTTCTAAAGTTATAAATCTGAATGAGTAGGCTTATGAATCAAACATATTTCGAATGGTATGAGTTCGATGTCAACGTTGTACGCATACTTATTGCAAACTGTACTTATAAATCAATATTGTAGTGAGTACGAATAAATCAGAGTACATAGTTAAATTTCAATATTATTGACTCACTTATATTCAAAATTTCATGAGTGCTTATGAGTGGCGAAAAAACGATTCATTGCTGATCTCTGATGTAGAGTGAAATATGTTAACTTTCTCCTGATCTACAAAACCCTATAGAGAGGAGTCCACACAGTCTTACTTTTGTAGCAATCTTTATATTCGACATATGTATGTACATACAGTGAGCGTCAAAAGAAAATGTACATTAAAAAAATATATATTAATAAATTACCGTTATTTTTATTTGAAAATTTTTTCAATGTCAGTTTTTAAAATTGAAACAAAAAAAATTACGAAAAATTACGAAATATTGACAAAATTTTTTCGGGCACTCTTAAGTGGTAAAAGTTGAGTTTGGTGATTGTTAGAATTGTCTGGAAAACACTGCAATGGTCAGGCAATCTGTAGAAATATTTAATATCAGAACCCCTAACAAATATGTTACAAGCCACCCTGACATGTATTTTTAAGCCCTAAAGCCCAAAGGTCCCATTGAGTATCTCCGGATCATTAAACCAAAAATCCTGAGTTGGAATTCAGAAAATTATAAGGAACCCTATAATCGAACCGGGTGTGTCTATATCTTCCCAGAATAGCTGCATATACATAGTCTAGTTTGGGTCCCAATTTAACTGCATTCAACCTTAATGCCACCAATTCATCCCTTTGCTTTAAAAGAAGATACCAGTTGAGTAAAGCAAATAATTCTTTCGTTCGACTAAAACAGTCAGCACTGGTGATCAGACAGCTGATTACTTGTATTATCTATTTATATGTGGTCGGTGGTACTATTATTTACCCAACGTCCACCAAACGTGGACACCATGGCTCGATGGATCGGTAAGTCAAAAGAACGTATCTTATAACGCCTGGTAAACGTCATTCATACGATTTTGGGAGCGTTGACACAGGCCACAGAATGATCACCATTTGAGTGTAAGTTTTGGGGCCTTGTTGCACCTCAAAGAGTGAGTGTCCAGAACAAAACCTGATACCATAATAGTCATCCACATTGCCAAGGACCTTGAAATCATATTCGGTGTAGCTCTTCCAACAGAACTTCTACAATGCTATTCCACAGCAAGGGCTAGAGAACACAATATTGAGCTGTATTTCTATTCATTTCCCTTGCCATGTATGCTTTACCAAAAGACTTTAAAGAAACTTATATTCATTGTCTTCTCCCACAAGAAAAATTCCAAAATTGTCTAGTAATGACCTATTAACATACATACGTAATTAGTTATTACAACTTTTCACTCAGGGTTGCGGCCTAGGTTCTCACATCACTTATGTTATGTGTGTTAGGTTTATAAAGGAGTGGTGGGACCTACAGATTAAAGTCGAATCCAAACGACAGATTTCTAAGAAACTTTGCATGGCAATTTTATTTACTTTCAGAGTTCTTGCCAGAAATCTACTGAGAGGAAGTCGCCGAAGAAATATTTTCATATTTCGTTTTGATGTTCTGACCTGGAGTGGCCTTACGTCAAATAAGCCCACACATTACCTACTAGCCTAAGGCGACTTCTAACCTGTTAAACTTAATTACTTATTAAAACTTAATAATTTTAAATTTTAATTAAAAACCAAATTAAAATTAATTTTTCGTCTCAAAAACATCTCGACTTCACTTGACCTCCTTGGCTGCATACAGTTGACATCACTGTTTGTGTTTTCTTTTCAAAAATCAAATTTCATCATGTATTTTTTATTTTTTAATGGTTTCAGTCCATTATCTCTTCTGTTTTTTTTTTTTTTGTTAGAAAGTTACAACAGCAACAACAACAATTTAATTACTCATATTTATTATTGTGTCTGCGTTATTTTTACTCATTTCATCTTAAGAGCACAGAAACAAAACGGCAAAATTGTGTAAAAAAAACGCAGAAAAAAATGACAAAAAATTATTTAAAAAAACAAACCATTTCCTCTTCTTAATTTTCTGCGTCGTTTCAGGTTTCATCAAACTCGGAAAATATTATCAAAAAAAAGTAAAATAATGGGGAAAAAATATGAAAGATACAACTTAAAAATGAAGTCGCTACAGTGGTATGCGTGAAGGAAAACAGTGGTACCTATAGGATAGAATAACCTAAAGCTATCAAACTAAACTGACTGTTAAAGGCTTAAGCCTGATTTGACAACTTGATAGCCTTGAATTGTCCTTTGTTAAGCTATGAAAAACTAATTTTTTAACCAAAATTTTCTTTTCCTCGACTTTATTAAGATTGGCTTTACAAGCCACCATTTTGTTATTAATTTTGGTTTGTAGTAGAAATGGAAGTAGGTCATGAAGTCCATTTGAAGAAAATGAAAAATCTAGATGCTGGTGTTTTGCTTTTACATCGCTTAAAATTGCAATTATAAACAAAAGCTACAAAAACAAAACAATGCAGTAAACAAACCTGTCGTACTGCTTAATATAACAACAAACACCAGCATAAAAAAATGGTAAACAAGTAAACAGAAATACACAAACAACACTACAAGAATAAACGTGAACGAAATACACAAACGACACTACAATAATAAATGTAAACAACGATGTTTACATTTATAGAGATTTCGAGAAGTCGAAGTCATGAACATTCGCTTCAAGAACATTCATCAGAATGTTTCCTTTGCCATATAGAGGCAAGGCAAAGCAGGCAACTGAGTAAGTGATGTTCAGTCAGTCTTGTGTGAAGACGCGATGTGTTTGAAGAGAGTAATCGTGGTTTGAAGATCTCCGTTAAAAATATCTGTCTGTTTATGCAAAGGTTATAAACAGAGGAATAACGAACAAAGCAATTGTCGTTGTTTACATAAAGTTGTGAACAGTGGCACACAGAATTATGCGAATAATAAAGAATCTTAATTAAAACTGAACACAAATTTATTTTTTATTTTATTTGCAATCTACGAGCACATATCTTAAACGTTTTTAAAAGGTAAAAACGTAACGTAATTAACGATTCATTTCCAACAACCCATAGATATCAGGGATAAGATGCCAGGCATGGTCTATTATCAGGCGAGATTTGGCTCTGTTTAGGTTAATTCCTACCCTATACCAACTATATTTGACGATTGTAAAGGTAACCTACATCATTTGGCTTATTTCATTCACAATAATGCCGAAATATCGAAGAATTCCCTACATATGTATACCATGTGATAGTCACTGTAATAAGTTCATTAACATCGTCTTATGGCCTTACAGCTCAACATGAGTTTTAGTCTGTTTCACTATTCTTTTATCCTTCATCATGCTTCCCTACTTTCCCCTTGAAGTCGCCGTAGTCTAGTAGGTAGTGTGTTGGCTTATTAGACGTAAAGCCAGGGTTCGAGCCCCAGGCCAGACATCAAAACAAAATAAAAAAAGTATTTCTTCGGCGATTTCCTCTTAGCAGATTTCTGGCAACAACTCTGTGAGTAAAAATTGCCATGAAAAGTTTCTCAAAAAATCTGTTGTTCGGAGTCGCCTTTAAACTGTAGGTCCCGCCACTTCTTTATAAAATTAACACACACAACATAAGTGGTGTGAGAAACTAGGTCAATAATCCTGACTGAAGGGTTGTAATGACCAATTATGTATGTATGTATGTATGCATACTTTCCCTATTATGGACTTCCCCAGTAATAGGCACCAATAATGTTGTGATCAACAAAATCGGGTGCATCCAATCCATCTTAACTAAGAGAATTTTACTTTAACTTTTTGGCCACTCTACAGCATTTTAGCCAGAGTTATGGCTCTCCTATATAGTCGCCGTAGTCTAGTGTAGTAGTGTGTGAGCTTATTAAACGTGAGTCCACGGTTCAAACCCCAGAACAGATATTTCCAACACAACGAAATATAAAAAAATATTTCTTCGGCGGCTTCCTCCCAGCAGATTTCTGGCAAAAACTCTGAGAGTAAATAAAATTGCCATGAAAAGTTTGTCAAAAACCTGTAGTTCGGAGTCGACTTTAAAATAAGGTCCCGTCACCCATGTATAAAATTAACATACATACATACACAACATTATTGGTGTGAGCAGCTAGGTCGTAATCCTGACTGAGGAGTTGTAATGACCAATTATGTTATGTGTGTAGTTATGGACAGCCATAATTTTGTGATCAACGATATCATCCAATCCATCGGGTGCATTCAATCCATCTTAATTAAAAGCGTTTCACTTTAACTTTTTGTCCAAAACATAATTTTAGTCAGGTTTATGGCTATCCTATGTTGTGTGTATTAATTTTATTTATAAAGGCGGGAATGTATTATTGAACCTCTATTCTGAATGACAATTATGAAAGCTTTTCATGTCAAGAGTTCTATTCTGAGAGTCTTTGCCAGAACACTCTTAATGGGAGAAATATTTTTTTTTCGAGTTGTCTGAGCTAAAGTTTGAAGTCGCCGTAGTCTAGTAGGTAGTGTGCTGGCTTATTAGACTGAAGGCCCGAGTTCAAACCCCATGTCAGACATCAAAACGAAAATATAAAAAAATATTTCTTCGGCGACTTCCTCTCAGCAGATTTCTGGCAAAAACTCGGAGAGTAAATAAAATTGCCATGAAAAGCTTCTTTAAAATTTGCCTTTCGGAGTCGACTTTAAACTGTAGGTCCCATCACTCATGTATAAAATTAAGGCACACAACATAAGTGGTATGAGAAGTTAGGTCGTAATCCTGACTGAAGGGTTGTAATGACCAATTATGTATGTAAAGTTTGAAGTCACGAACTCATAAGTGGTATAAGAAGTTAGGTCGTAATCCTGACTGAAGGGTTGTAATGACCAATTATGTATGTAAAGTTTGAAGTCACGAACTCTTGTCTAGTATGTCAACATACTACCTTCTAGACTACGCTGACTAGAATATCTTATCCTAGTTTATGACCCTCTGCGGTCTGTTTTACCTATATGCTCGTCTTCTTTGCCCAGCTTAGCCGTTGAGATTTGATAAATTTGACTATTGTTTCTGCTTCTCTCACTGATGTCATTGAACCTGCTTCTGCATTAAACTATAAAAGAATTTTTTTCACAAGTATTCTTAAAATGAGTTGTTCATTTGATATCATAGTTTAGGCAGATTTCGATAGAACCCATAAGAGTGCATTGAAATAGCACACATTTCCTCAAAAGTGTCAAAAGTGTAAATTACGCTGACGGGAGCCTGCGAAGATGAGTCTGACAGCAAATGAGGGCAAAACGAAGTGTATGTTGTCAACATACATAGGGGCATACGGCGTATTGGAAGCAGAGATCAGCAATGAATCGTATTTTCGCTACTCATAGGTACTTATGAAATTTTGAGTATGAGTGAGTCAAGAGTATTAAAATTCAACTACTCTGATTCATTCGTACTCGCTACAGCATTGATTTATAAGTATAGGTTGCAATGAGTATGAGTATAACGTTGACATCACAACTCACAACATTCGATTCATTGTTTGATTCATACGCCTACTCATTCAGATTCATAAATTTAGAAAAATACTTATAATACTTACGAATGATTCATGTCACTCGAATCATTCATCAAAATTTACAGTGGTAGTTATTGTTGCATTTACAAACAAAGAAGAAAGAAAAGACAAAGACAGCAAGCAAAGCACACACACAACCTTCTAGCGAGTATTGTGATGTTCGTACTCGAATCATACTTATTTTATGCTTCGTGTATATGTTGAATCATTGAGAGTCGAAAACAACAACATCGTGCGTATTGTTAAGTATGAGTACGATGAGTATTTCTAACTTTGTATATGAGTAGTATGAGTATGATATTAAAATAAGTATGAATACGTATAAGCAGCTGAAATTATAAGTATGACTCGAATCTACTCATCGTTTTGAATACTCGTTGCTGATCTCTGATTGTAAGCCAGATTACGCTACTTTTGACGTTCTCAGTGAATCTGTGTATCTCAGCAAAGGCAGCAAGCAAAGCACACACACAATCTTCTAGCGAGTATTGTGGTGTTCGTACTCGAATCACACTTATTTTGTGCTTCGTGTATATGTTGAATCATGGAGAGTCGAAATCAACAACATCGTGCGTATTGTTAAGTATGAGTACGATGAGTATTTCTAACTTTGAATATGAGTAGTATGAGTATGATATTAAAATAAGTATGAATGCGTATAAGCAGCTGAAATTATAAGTATGACTTGAATCTACTCATCGTTTTGAATACTCGTTGCTGATCTCTGATTGGAAGCAAGATTACGCTACTTTTGATGATCTCAGTGAATCTGTGTATCCGAGCTTCGCTTTTTTTTTGGCAAAAATAATGTCAGCATGACGATCAAGCGTAGAATTACTTTTGCCAATAGATCTTACTATGGTCTCAATAGGCAATTGAGTAGCAGAGACATTTCTAGCGCGACAAAGGTACTATTCTGCAAGTCGCACATTCTCCCCGTGGTTCTCTATAGCGCAGAAGTGTGGACACTATTGCGCACAGACATACATAATTGGTCATTACAACCCTTCAGTCAATATTATTGACCTAGTTTCTCACGCCACTTATGTTGTGTGTGTTAATTTTATACATAAGTGGCGGGACCTACAGTTTAAAGTCGACTCCGAACGACAGATTTTTTTTGAGAAACTTTTCATGGCATTTTTTACTCTCAAAGTTTTTGCCAGAAATCTGCTGAGAGGAAATCGCCGAAGAAATACTTTTTGTATTTTGTTTTGATGTCTGGCCTGGGGCTCGAACCCTGGCTTTACGTCTAATAAGCCAACACACTACCTACTAGACTACGGCGACTTCAATTCGCACAGAATCCGAAAGAAAACCCCGACGCAAGATTTTCGGTTAAATGTGAATTGCCTATGATTTTCGCATCTGATCCAACAATAAGCTGTATGAGTTCCTCAAAGACATAAACGTGCGCATTAACACCCATCGGCTGTGCTGCCGCAGCCATGTCATTCGGATGGATGACAATGTTTCGACAAAAGGTATATCTTATACGGAGATTAGCAGAAGTCGGTGTAGAAGACAATTTTGTATGCATTGGAAATCGAGGATTGGTGTGACCAATTGCCGAAGACGACTTGAAGGAAGTTTTAGGGCATGCCGAAATCCGATGCACAAATTATTAAGGACAACTACGTAAGCAAGGGCTTCTTACGCTCCGTTCTCCACCAAAATATTTTATTATTATTAACTAACGTCCTTCCTTCGACTGATAAAATGTTTATGAAACAAATCCTATCAAACCACTGTATTTTAATTATGCATGTTGATGACTACGAAAAATAATACACGAGAAATTTTTATAAAAATCAACAACAAACTTTAAGGATAGATTCACCTTCTTGTTCCTCAAATTTCACTCCACCATTATTCCTTTAATATTTTTTTGTCGTGATAATAATGATGATGATTTTATTAAAAATCTGTTTGTCGTGTTAATGGGAAGTCATTGTGCATCAGCTTTGTTTTCCACGTTTTTTTTTTTTTTTTTTTTTGTAGATTTCACTTCACAAATATGCTGTGGAGTAAGAGTTGCGGCCAGTGGGTAAACATAAGGAATAAAAAGGGTATGAGAGTATGCGTTATTTATTGTTTCATGTCCTTTATTTATTTTTTTTTTTCTGAGAGTGGGTATGAGTAAGTGTCCCTGTTTACAGTCTGACCCAAACTTTATTGTTGTTTTTATTATAATTTAATATTTTTTTTCTTTTCCTCAATTTTCTTTTTATGTCCGTCAATTTTGTTTGTTTGGTTTTTTTTCATATTGCCAGTTGATGAAAAGATGGACGGAGAGCAGACAAATTAGACAATGTCAGTCAGTGTTTTTACATTCTGTTTCTCAAATGAATAGATTGATGTTCATTAAGGAAAAATTTAGAAGAAAAAACAAAGAAATAATGGGGGTTTAAGTGCTTATAATTACAGACAGATGTTAAGGAATATTTTAAATGTTGTTGACCAATTTAATGAATATCCATCAAAAGCGTAAAATTAAAAATCTGAATTTAGAACAGAGATCAGCAACGAGTATTCAAAGCGATGAGTAGATTCCAGTCATACTTATAATTTCAGCTACTTATACGCATTCATACTTATTTTAATATCATACTCATACTACTCATATTCAAAGTTAGAAATACTCATCGTACTTATACTTAACAATACGCACGATGTTGTTGATTTCGACTCTCCATGATTCAACATATACACGAAGCACAAAATAAGTATGATTCGAGTACGAATACCACAATACTCGCTAGAAGGTTGTGTGTGTGATTTGCTTGCTGTCTTTGTCTTTTCTTTTCTCTTCTTTTGTAAATGCAACAATAACTACTACTGTAAATTTTGATGAATGATTCGAGTGACTCGAATCATTCGTAAGTATTATAAGTATTTTTCTAAATTTATGAATCTGAATGAGTAGGCGTATGAATCAAACAATAAATCGAATGTTGTGAGTTTGATGTCAACGTTGTACTCATACTCATTGCAACCTATAGTTATAAATCAATGTTGTAGCGAGTACGAATGAATCAGAGTAGTTGAATTTTAATACTCTTGACTCACTCATACTCAAAATTTCATAAGTACCTATGAGTAGCGAAAATACGATTCATTGCTGATCTCTGATTTAGAAACATAAATATTTGCTAATAAATGAATAAATATTTAATTTAACTCCATAAATAGGCCTCTAATAATAAGATGTTGGCTTATTAGACGAGAGCTTATTGTTGAAACCCCAGCTCAAGCAACAAAACGTCTTTTGGCAACATCTCAATCAGTAAATAAAATAACTATGATATGTTTCTCAAACCCGACATTCAGAGTCAATGTTAGCCAGCTGTAGGTGCCGCCTTTACTTTGCCTTTTGGAGAAGATTTCATATAAAGGGTGATTTTTTAGCTATTATCTTTTTGGCAACACTGGTTTAAACAGCTCACGCACGTTTCCTGTTTTGTTTCACTGTCAAACATCTTCAGTTTGGTCTATAATTTAACCATGAATCGTCTTACAAACGAACAACGCTTGCAAATCATTGAATTTGGCATCATTGGACCGTACTTCTTCAAAGATGCTGCGAATCGTAAAGTAACTGTGAATGGTGAGCGCTACCGTAAGATGATATCCAACTTTTTTTTGCCCAAAATGCAAGAGCTTGATTTGCATGACATGTGGTTTCAACAAGACGGTGCCACATGCCACACAGCACGCGTAACAATGGACTTACTGAGAGGCGAGTTCGGTGAACATTTGATTTCACGTTCGGGACCGGTCAATTGGCCGCCTAGATCGTGCGATTTAACGCCTTTAGACTATTTTTTGTGGGTCTATGTTAAAGCTCATGTCTATACAGACAAGCCCGCTTCAATTGACGCATTGGAAGACAACATTGAAGCATTTATTCGTGAGATACCGGCCGAAATGTTGTAAAGAGTATGCCAAAATTGGACTAAGCGGATGGACCATTTGAGGCGCAGTCGCGGTCAACATTTGCATGAAATAATCTTCAAACATTAAATTATATGGACCGTACTATCGATTCAAATAAAGATTTCATGCATTTTTCTGAATTTTATGTGTTTTTTTTTTTTGAAAAATTTTCCTATTACTCTTAAAAAATCACCCCTTATAAGAGCTTGAAGTCTTTTATTTTGTAAAATTTATTGGCCTATTGCGAGTGAATTATCTTAAGTTTTTCTCATGATTTTGATTAGCCATTTTAAAACTAAAAATTGATAGATTTTGAACGTTAGTTTGGAAGTAAATTCTTCTGCGGTTGACCTCAGAGTACCTCATTCGATCGTATCTTGACAATGGCATCACGAATGTTGATCTTCAAATGCTTAATTGTCTCTGGTCTGTCGGCATAACACTTTTCTTTAACGAAGCCCCACAGTAAATTGTTCCACGGTGACAAAGAGCAGCTTCTTGGCGACCAATTGACGTCATCATTTCGACTAATTAAACGGCCATCAAACGTTTGACGCAATAAATCCATTGTGGCATGAGATGTGTGGCAAATCGCACCATCCTGTTGAAACCAAACATCATTCACATCAGTACCATGAAGAGCGGGTACAAAAAAAAAAACGGTTATCATGGTGCGATAGATGTCTCCATTGACCGTAATGGTTGCGCCGTCCTCATTTTCAAAGAAATATGAGCCAATGATGCCTCCGCTCCACAAGCTGCACCAAACAGTCACTCGTAATGCATGCATTGACTTCTGTAAGGCCACGTGTAGGTTTTCTGAAAATGAGCTTTATCCGAAAAGATGAAATTTTTTTTTTGGTAAAATCGACATCATTGTGCAGTTTCTCTCGAAAATGGAGCGGATGATTATATGGTTTCAACTCTTGAACCAATTGAACTTTGTTAGGCATCATATCGCGATATCTTTTCGCAAAATTCGACGTAAGCTGGTGCATGAAATGTTCAACTCTTAAGAACTATGACGAGTTGATGTTAATGGATTCTCACGCTTACTCTCAGCCATAGCTTTGATATTTTCGGGTGTATGCACTGTGCGAGTACGCTTACGCCTTGGTGCGTCAACAATGAAACCAGTTTAACGAGCTTTAGCAATAAAATTTCCTTTTCTTTCTCTGCGACCAAATTTTGTACGATATTTTCATGCAATATCCGACCATCTTTGTTTTGAAAATAAATCGATTACGTTCAGTGGAGATAATAAACAGAATTTTGTGATAGCATAGAATGACATAAGTATTGCCAGATTCGAAATAACCGATGCTTCAAATTTAAACCGATAGATGGCCTACCCTATATAATAAAGTATAATTTGAAGTCACCGTAAGTAGTGTGTTGGCTTATTAGATGTGAGGCCACGGTTCAAACCCGGGATCAGACATCTCGATCAAATCGAAATATGAAAAATATTTCTTCGGTGACTTCCTCTCAGCAAATTTTTAATTGCCATGAAAAGTTTCTCAAGAAAATCTGTCATTCGGAGTCTGCGAAGCTAGGTTGTAATCCTAACTCTAGGGTTGTAATGACCAATTATGTATGTAATATCGAACACAATTATCTGCCCAACATAATGCCATTTAATGTCAGGCTTAATATTCTATAAATGTATTACGTATGCTTCCCCATATCCATGCCTATACTGCTAATCTAATCACAAATTACCATTAAAATGCACAAATTATTTATGCGGGCCTTAACTTTCCCATTCCATCACTGAATTAATGTCACGTAGAGACATGCAAATGACAGACAGATGGAAAGGCACCAAAGACACGACACAATGACTGACAGCACCAGAAAACGACAAATACACACCAGTCAACCTTAAATACACCCACACACATACACACGCACACACACTCCTGCATAACCCTGCAACCATTTCGTCCATCTATTCAAATGGATTTTGTCTCCTTCTATGCATCAGTCTTGTGTTTCTTACTTCTCCTGGTGTCTTTATCTGCTTCACAAACATCTTTTCTGTTATCAATGTTTCAAACAGAGTTGCTTAGTTTGTTATTGATGTTGTTGTTGTTATTATTGTATGCATCATGTTATTGTTGTTATTGTTATTTAACTCAAAAACTATGAATTGCAACTTAAAAACACTTCTTCTGCATTTCCTTAGACTTTTCTTTTCAACAGTCTTCTGATACATCCACTGATAGTTTCAGTTTCAGACTCAATCTTGAATAACAAAATTTACAACGTTTTTCTCCTTTTTCTAGTATTTCATCCATCCACTATGAGTGCTTGTGTCAGGGGTGTTGACTTGCATTTTTATACTTTGTTTCGTCATTACACTCAAAGAAATTAGTGGGAATGGAATACTGGAAAAAAGGTAAGGATGCTGAAGAGTAAGGATCCAAACCATATATGCAGAAAAACTTAACACGCTAGGAACATAGCACTGAATTGGACTCCAGCAAGGGGTCTAAATGGGAATCCGGATTAAACCCAAATATGCACATTACGACAGTCTTGGCTTTCTTCACAAGCAGAACAAAACATCCAATCATATTTAATACCTGTAGTCGCCGTGGTCTTGTAGGTAGTGTGTTGACTTATTAGACGTGAGACCTCGGTTCAAACACCAGGTCAGACATCTCCAACTAAGCGAAATATAAAAAAATAAAATCGTCATGAAAAGTTTCTCAAAAATCTGTCGTTCGGAATCGACATTAAACTGTTGGCCCCAGCACTCAAGTATCAAAAACGCTACATGAGTGGTTTGAGAAACTATATCGTAATCCTGACTAAAGAGTTGTAATGACCAATTATGTTATATGCTATCAATGTCCACCACATTACTGAAGGTGATGTTAGTAAAGA